>OW388144.1:15937958-16537958 GCA_936450015.1 Meganola albula | reverse complement strand
AAATGTTGGTGAATCATATAATTAAATAAATAAAACTAGTAACATAACATAGCGCTTACGCTGTTATGTTTTCCGTAGGGGTAAGCAGAGTTTTATCCACATTCGCTAGCTAAGCTTAGCCTATTCATTTCATAGGATACAATTCCCTACTTAAAGGTACTTAGCGTTTTCTAAGTATATTAGAAACGATTTCTTGCTCGACCCTGGATTCAAACCCAGAACATAGAACACACTTACCAGTAAATACTGATCCATCGAGGAAGTTAACGTGAAGACTGGTTAATATTAGTTAAACTGCTGTTTAAATTGGGAGTGGCTGAACTGGGCTTTATAGGAAAATACCCTTGTCGTGACTATGCAATATATCCGGGTACCCGGTTATTTTTTAACATCAGTTACCTATAGGTGTATCAAATATTGGCAGAAGAAAATATTGAGGATATAAATACTGTAGGATTTTTATCTACATGCGTAGGTATATTTGAGGGCGTATAGGCGTATTTTTATCTATATTTGAGGGTAAAAATGGTTTAGGAAGATTAATAAATGAGAACAGTAAAGCAAGAAATAAGCAAACGTAGATACCAAAAAAGTCTAGCAAAACACAAACGAGCTGGCAGTATTAGTACTTAGTAGGTAAATTGAAAGGCCAAAGACACGTGAGGCTGAAGCAATAGCCTGAGCTACAGACACAAGGGGTCTAAGATCTAAGATCTAAGCCACAATGATAGATAAGTTCTACAATTACAAAAACAAGAAGAAGACAAACAACTTAGAGGCCATGATCCAGATATCAGAGTAAAGATAAAGAAAGTATCATTCGACCTAAAAATAGGCATAGACTAAAATAAGAGGTCCCAAGTGAACGGTGAACTTGGTTTTGATTGCGTGAGTAAAGTCAAATAAATAAAAATCTGAAGAAGGTCAAATAGTTACTAAATAGAAAAAAAATACAAATTTTGTGTGGGTTGATACCACGGTCAGAGGGCAAAGTTACTAAGGGGAAGAAGCGCCAACAAATGCTTATAAAAATGAAGGATACGGTGGTAGTGACCCTCTAGTGAAAAGGGAAGATCTTCCGGCCGGGCTGGGTGTGATGCCCGGCGATCGCGGTCCCCGTCCCAACTGTTCTTACAGGTAAGTCAGTTATTACTTATTATCGGTTTTCTGATTTCTATAGTACAAGCTCTGCTTAGTATGTGTTAATGTCCCACGATATTTTTTTTTGTGAACACATACTTGTAATAGATAATTACATCCAGACTCAAGACAAACAGACATGTTCATCACACGAAACACTCCTTGAATACAAATCGAAAAATTTTTACAATAGTTTTATTGCAAAAATGAGGATGTGAGGACCATTTCTTCACAATAAAACGCATTTCAAAACGCTTTTAAAAGGTAGCGAAATGTTTTAGGTGGGAATCGAACCCACCTGCGTCGTGAAAAGCAAGTATCTTAACGAACACACCACTGAACCAACAACCTTGTAAGATTTGTGAGACATATTATACCTTTTAATCCGGGAACTGTCTGATCATACTAATGAGGATCTTTGTACATAACACACATGTGTGACGGGAAACGAAAATTTTAATTTGATCTGACTACGTCCTTACCCATCTCATTTGTGAACGCAACTTTATATCTCACAAACACATTCCATTTTAAACCCTACAACATTTTAAATAGCGTTCAAGTTAATAGTAAAATAAAATTTGTATTTCATATACGCTGATGTGCTTTTAAATTAAAACCGTACAGATGATTGTAAAAATTGTGTACTTAATTTGAAATTTCCATAGGGGATAGGATTGTGGAGCCCATTAAAGGTTATATATGTATTATGAAGCATTTGTTTGAGTATATAGGCAGTAAACGAAACGAATGTCTGATTTCAATGAAATTACCTTTATTGGATAGTTGAGTTGTGTTCCTGGGGAGCAAGATCATGCAAGGTAGACAGGGCTACGCATCAAGCTGTACAAATCCGGTATAAGCTGACTTCTCGTTGTTAAGAAATCCTATACAATGAAAGATCAGCTCTTATAAGTATACTGAAAATGTAAACCTTGATGTGAAGCTGTGTGTACGTCGCGACAGCTGCCTCTAGTATTAAATAATAAATATTCTGGGACATTGACACACACGGTCATTTGGTCCCAAACTAAGCAGAGCTTGTGTTATGGAAACCAGATAACTGGTATATACTAGGTCTGGGTCTGTGTCTGGGTGTAATTATCTATATTTAAGTATATATTTACAAAAGATAAGTATTATATGTAGTATATTACCAGTTATCTGGTTTCCATAGTACAAGCTCTGCTTAGTTTGGGATCAGATGACCATGTGTGTTAATGTCCCACTATATTATTATTATATTATTATTATTAATCACTCATGGGCTCAAATAAAATACCACTAAAAGCGAATGGTTGGTTTTTAAATCGGGTACTTTAACCTGCGAACAGTTGCCTGGGATCTATCTGTCTGGATCTCCTTTAGTTCGAGTGTCAAGGTTTAAGTATTTGGGCCACTGGGTCACTGATAACTTGAAAGACAATCTAGACATAGATAGGGAGCGCAGGTCGCTGGCTGTACGTTGCAACATGCTGGCCCGCAGGTTTGCACGCTGTAGCGAGCCCGTTAAAATAACGCTTTTTAAGACCTTCTGCCAGTCGTTCTACACGTGCAGCCTGTGGACTAAGTATACGCAGCGGACATACAGCGACCTACGCGTGCAGTATAACAACGCATTCAGGGTGCTTTTGGGGTTGCCGTGGCGATGTAGTGCGTCAGGGATGTTCACGGAAGCGTGCGTAGACGGGTTCGCCGCGATCATGCGAAAAGATGTGCTTCCATGATGACGCGCTTGCGCTCCTCCTCCAATGGCATCCTGAATGTGTTTGCAGACAGGTGGGACTCTCCCCTCTTACATAGGTGGGTAAGTGTGCAGACACACTTATCCAAATAAACTAGGGTGTAAAATTTAATTGAACGTGTATACTAACATAGGAATAAGCTATCTCTACTAACAATATATGGATGTAAATCTGAAATAAAATATTTGAATTTAAATTATTATTATTATTATACTATACTTAAAATACTTTTCTTTTGTAAATATATACTTATAATAGATATTTACACCCAGACTCGACACAAAGACAAATGTTCATCATTAATGTTTGTCTCGGGTGGGAATCGAAATCACGACCTGTGGCGTGAAAAGCAAGTGTCTTACCAACCAGGCCACGTAATTTAATTATTGAAACAGAGTACTCATAGCATTATTATCTTCTAACCACATAATCAATAAAGTCCCAAACTAATAATTGGTGTACATTTACTGAAGACTATTCTGTAAACAGGTAAAACTTTTAACAATCTATAAAATTAGTATTGTTGTGATTAGTGGGTCCGATGGCGGAGTTACTTAAGTTTCCAATCTAGGGCTGTCACTATAAACCTGCAGGATTCTTTGATAGCTTATATTCGTAGCGGTCAACACTGTAACAATCGAAGTGTAGGCAAATGATCACTGCTCAATTAATTTTTTGTTTAGTTAAAAATGCCCGAACTATTTCTAAAAAGTATCAGGGACATAAATAATGTTTTAATTAATTAACCGATCAAACTTTGCTAAAATACTTGGTATCAAAAAATAAACAAAAACAAATTTGAGCAATTTTAATTTTAGAATAAAAAAAGTAATCCATCAAAAAATTTTCCGCATACGCGCGATTTCTGGTAAAAAGGTACCATGCGGATAGCACACTTAATAATTTACGCTGAATGCAATAATTTTATTGCGAATCTTTAAAACTTATTAAAAAAATACTTGGCAATTATTTATGGAAAATTAATAAAAAGCAACTTAAATTTTTAATACTTATCTTATTTACACCTTGTACAACCCTTTTTTGCGGTTATCAGCAAAATAACTCAGACTCTGGTGTTTGCTGTAATATAGTTGTCTAGGACTGGCATAAATTGAGCGCTTAAAGGCCTTTTAAAATAAAATAAAAACATCTACATTCAACACTGCATAGTGCTTAATTATGTAGGTACATATCCCCCTTTGAAAATACATGAAGAGACATGACAGTCACTCAGGATAATAACATATTTTTAGCCATATCTAATTAATATAAATGTAATTAATATACCCACAGCGAGAGCGAAAAGTTCAAGTCACTAATTACTTATATCCACATTTAGATCCAGCCGTACCTACTTCAAATAAAATAAGTTAATTAATACTGCCACTAATTAACTTGAGAGACATGCGGACGCAATTACTACATAAGAAGCCAAAGAAAATGTTGTCTCTGAACAAAATCATTAGGCTACTTGCCCACCAAATACATACGTATACCCGTACTTGGGACATCCCTATGCCCGAGGGAATTAAGTGACGAATGACGTCTGAAGCTAAAGTATAAAACCTTTCCATTTCCAATGCTACAAAATATAATATTTTTTACATTGTAGTTAACTGGGTAAGATTGCATAAACAGTAGCAAGCGTGTAGGTATACCACACATCTTACTACAATAAAATACAGCAATAACTATTTTAGAAAAGCGAAGCAATGAAAAACTATAATTACTGGTGTAGCTATACATCTTGTTACTAACGGCATAAATTTACTAATTAATTCACTGTTGTCTTGCCCAATCACATTTTATGCGTTGCGTAATAGTTATCAAAGTCTAGATTTTGTTAGTTTTAATAATACTTCAGAGAATAGATAGATGCATATTTATTATTTTTGAAGATTGTTTTGCGTTTTTTGCTAGTTTTACCGTACGCTGAGTGGAAAAGCAGCTTTATGTAAAAATACCTGGCGAGCAGCAGCCCTACATAAATATGAGTCTAGAGTTACGAGAAACCAATTTGGTTGCACGTAAATAACTGTAAGTTGAGGGAAAATGAAATCTTTTGTGCCTACCTGAGCACTTTGATGAGGACTGTGCGCTTTGTCGTCGCAATATTGTTTGTTATTCAACGGTCTTGCAGAAAAATCTGACTAAAGATAGTTTGTAGACTTCTGCAGGAATAAAAGAACCAGTTAGAGATCGAATTACGAGCTAAAGGGCTTAATTCTACTGATACTAGTAAATATTTTAGGGTAAATATGAAGCACGATCTTTATGAATTAAATTTAATACTTACGCCGCGATGTCGTCAACTGATTGTCGTCGATAACGTCGATATCTGTTTAATTAGGTACTACCTTCCACCTGTAACATCATTTGCCCAAACACCGCTACCTCAAACATTAATTTATCATAATCACATAGGTAGTTTTCTACGCAAAAGAGGAGTGTAACAAAATTTAATACAAATAGATAAAGAGAGGGCAAAGTTTCAGTATTGCTATCCAACGCAGCAATGCTGCTAGACTGACGCATTAGTTTATTTATTTATTTATTTGGACAACCAGTAGTTATAATTTTTTTTAATCTAAATTAACCAGCACTAACATTATAATCAAATGTATAACATTTTAAGGTGCCACAGCATGCGTATGGTTAGATATAATGAAAAAAATGGGTCACACTTGACTATGTAAGTATTTATTATAAAAATAACAAAACAAAATTATTGAAATGGGGAAACCAGAAATGGAAAATATTACCTAAAATAATGAAATAAGAAAAATATTATGGAAAATATACATTTTACTAACGCGTATCTTTAGGTTAGGCACTAATTAGTTAAGTTCTTAATTTAGGTTTGTGTTGAGATTGTTATTCAGTTAGGTACTTTTTTGTCTAATTGTATCTATATATTGTAAATAAATGTAATTCAGTAGGATTTTAGATATTTTAATAGTACCCCACACTTATAATATGTGCATTAAAACAAATGTCGCAGACTTCAAGATCATCGTATATTTATGGTAATACCCCATTACGGGGTCATGAAACTTTATCTCAATATTATGCGAGGACGTTACGAGACTACATTGAGCCTTGTCTAGATCCTACTTGTCTTAATAACACAGGTTTAACCTTTTAAGCACTTTGCTTAATATCTCTTACCGTGCCCCAATCGCTTGATTACGAAATACAACGAATCGTAATACTGCCGTAAAACAGTTATATTTTATTCATTTCAACGCTTTTTAATGCCCCAATGTTGGGTACAGGTCTTCTCTCAACTATCTTACGATTACGAATTGAGAGAGTTTAAGCCTGAATTAACACACGCTGGCCAAGAGCGGGTGGGTGGATGTCACATGTCCTCGAATGATTAGTACAGGGAGAGTGTGTATGAAATAGCGAATCTTTCAAAGAGCCGATATGATTTTTACTCACGTGAACATGACAGTTCTACGAAAACCAAATACGAGTATTTATATTTTCGAAGCAATAGTTATCCAGTTTAAAGGTAAGTTAGAAAAAATCATATTCAAGATTTTTCGAAGTCTGGCTCTTTCATACACACTCTCCCCTAAACATGCCGGTTTCTTCACAATGTGTTCCTTCACTGATATTAGTAGTAGTACTTCACAGTAGCGATAAAACAACTTACACAAAAATGTGTGGAAACAAACGGATCAAACAAACGACTTTATATTTCGCGGATCGCATCACCACCGCTACCTTCAGAAATTAATAAAACATTGTTTAAAAAACGTAAAATGTTTTGTTTTTATATTTATTGAATTATAGGGATTTTTTTATGATCGTATGCCAGCCCGATCGTATCCTAAACTTATCACTACATAGTATAAAACAAAGTGGCTTTTTCTGTCCCTATGTCCCTATGTATGCTTAGATTTTTAAAACTACGCAACTGATTTTGATGCGGTTTTTTAATAGATAGAGTGACTCCAGAGGAAGGTTTATAAGTATAACACGTTGTGCGAAGCTGGGGCGGGTCACTAGTACAATATATTTTTTAAATATAGTGGGACATTAACACACACGGCCATCTATCCCAAACTAAGCAGAGCTTGTACTATGGAAACCAGATAACTGGTAATATACTACATGTAATACTTTTCTTTTGTAAAAACATACTTAAATATAGATAATTACACCCAGACACAAGACAAACAGATATTATGTTCGTCACACAAATGTCTGACAAGTACGCAAGTACAACGTAAGCAAGTACCCGTATCTTACCGACCACGCCAATGGCCCCTCTTTTGTTTTTTACAAAATATGCTATGAATTTGAACAAATTTCATTGCTACAGTTTGTTTGGAACAACATTTCATGGAACATGTATCGACTCTTAAAATGATTTATGAACAACAAAATGACAATGTCATTTAATTACAAAATGATTGCAGCTTTAAACACAATAGTTTTAATCGTGCCACAGATAATAACATTACGTAGTTACAAACATGGTTTGTTATTATTTAATATAAAATGCAATTCATTTGCACATTACAATGTGATGTGAACAATTAATTTGCATGGACTACCTACCTACCTAGTGTAAGTCTTGTTTTTATTTTAAACTATTCAAAGGACACAGAGTAAAATAATCAGTTATACTATAAAACTATTAAATGACCCTACCTTTTTATTACCACAGCAAAAAGAATTACGCTGCCCGCACACTACCGATTTTTTCCCCTCCGATTTAATGACCGATTTTGGGCAACTCAAAACTTAAGGCCACGCTTACTATTCAGTTCAGCTGGCTTGAGTAACTTAAACGTAACTTGGCTATAGTCGAATCAATTATCGAATTGCGATAGTTAATAGTTGTACGTAAAGCCGGACGGACGTTAGTCAAATCTGTTGTTGCAATGTACATCGGTACAAATGAATAACGTAGGACCGTAGGACCGTATGATTGTGGTACAAGTTACGAAATTTAGACTCATTGATTACCTCTATTTAAGCTTAAAACTGCTTGCAACTGTAAAGTTATGAAAATACTAGTCTCCATTACGAGTCACGAGTGAATCGTTATTTACTGGTAAAGCGCATTTTATCGAAGACTGTATTCTAGTTTAACAATAGACAAGTGTGGTCAAGTGCAAGCCTATTATATAAAAAAATATAATAATTTTGGGGTGGATTACCTTTATCAATTAGGCATATAAAAAATAGATTACGACCGATTATCAGACCTACCAAATATAGTTTTTAAATTTCATAAAAATCAGTCGAGCTGTTTCGGAGGAGTTTAGATACAAACACTGCGACGCGAGAATTTAATATATTAGATTTCTGCAATCCAAAGTGCTCAATTAGTGCCAGTCTTATTTTAGTCCTGGTCAACCCTTTAGTCTCTGAGAGTACCTTGGCAGCCAGTCGCCTTTATTGTATCTATTATTACATGTTTACTCGTATCCGCTGCCTCTTGTGGTGTTTACCATCACCTTACTGACAGCAAACACACATCGATCTTACGGGCCACGCACGACTCGGCTTCGAACCCATTACCCGCGCCGGACGCGACAGATAAATTGTTATAGATAAGCTTTTGATATCCCCTGTCCAGTGACAGATCCATCACATTTTGTTCAGCCATTCAAAACATGTCATTTTTAGATAAACGAACATTTTCCTTTTTACATTTCCCTCGCTAGACTAACAAGACATTTTAAGGCAGTATTTATACAAAATAATCACGACTCCGTCCATGATACGGCTTTTAATTTATTCCAACTAACAATCTAACTTAAGTTAAACTTTTGTATGTACTATTTATGCTACATGATGACTCAATTTTAATAAATTATATTATTATTATCAACCTGCCAGAATACCTTTTTTCTTTTTTTGTTTACCGGGGGAAAATCTTTATGGATCGCGCAAGGCGGTAGTTATGTGGGATTCCAACTGGTTACCTGAACTAAAACCACACGGAACCACAAGTGACACAACCGGTTCACCCAGAATGCTGGCTCGCCTTTTTAAGGCGAGCCCTGTCACGAGGTTTGAGAGGAGGAGATCTAAACGCACCCCTTTACTAGAATACCTAACTAAACTAGTTAAATATATTAACTGTGTGTACTTCTAACTTTAAGTAGCACGGTAGCCCGTAACCCATAAAAGTCTCAAAGCAAAGCAGGGTAGGGTAGGTTAGCACATTTTTTTTTACATCTATGTAGTTTCCAACAGATATTCGTTTCAAAAACTAGATATATGGGTTAGATATATGGGGTATAGTGCTTACGAGTGCTTACAATAAAAACAGCTCTTTTGAATCTTATTACATTCACTTCTATTAGTTAAATGCGAATGTTGTGAAGGTGATTGTTATTCTTTCACGGAAAAGAGGCTGAAATTCACGATGTTTATTAAATTTTCTACTTTTCATTATGTTGGTATATCGGATAAAACGGAAAATTTTACAGGGAAATTCAAGATCACTTACACCATAGGAAGTAGGTAGGTACATACCCGCACTATTTTCTCATAACGTCCTAACCAAATAAATCTCGCAAAAACCATATCTCAAACATGATCTCAATCCAGCTATTAGGCGGAGGCTGAAGGTCACCGAGGGTCTCACTCTCAAAGGCGAATATTGCAAATTTATTGCGCTCGCCTAAGTGCGGCGCAAAGTGGGGTTACAGATTACATAGACACGACGTCGGCTACAGGCACACACTATCACTTATTTAGTTTGAATTTGATCTGTAGACTATTTCTCACGATTTGTTACATCTAATAATAATATGGCGTGGTTGGTAAGATACTTGCTTTTCACGCCGCAGGTCGTGGGTTCGATTCCCACCCGAGATTAGTGATGAACATTTGTGTTTGTGTCGTTTCTGGGTGTAAATATCTATTAAAAGTATATATTTACAAAAGAAAAGTATTGTATGTATAAGCTCTGCTTAGCTTGGGACCAGATGACCGTGTGTGTTAATGTCCCAGAATATATTTGTTTTATCTTTTCCTAAGCTGTATTGCGGCTACAGCGCAGCGGTGCAACCACAACAAGTCTAAGGCATCTAAGCTGTAATATGCATCCGGAATCTCACATACTCGAAAACAAAAATAAACTCTGACGAGCCCGGACACAATCGGACTTTCAAACAATCATCTGAATTTTTCCTGCGTCGACTTTAAATCATTAAAGCCCCGATTGTCATGCTTTATATATAATAAGTTTATCTCTAATAGGCAAGAATAGCGAATATCTATTAAAAAATAATGTAATTTAAGTAATAATGTCGATTGCAATACACTACTCGTGCGTTGAGTGATAGACTTATCTCTAACGGGATATTCTAAAAATACGAAAATAAGTTTTCATTCGATTAATACGAAAATAAGTATTAAAGATAAATGTCTCTTATTGCAGCTTATTACTATTTTTTTAATAATCAGTTTGATTTTTTGTAATCATAATATAAACACAAATTATTAAAAATACCTGGACTAGATACAAATGAATCCTCGCCTGAACGCTCCCCGGACGCCCTCTAAACAAAGAAAAATCCGGAAATCCCGGGCGCATAGCAACCCTACACCCATAAAACTAGTTTTTATTAAATTAATAAAATCTTTTGCTAGTTCTATTTGTTACTCTAGCTTCCGCCCACGGCTTCCCCCACGTGGTACTTATTGGGATAAAAAGTAGCCTAAGTGTTAATTTAGACCATGAACTATCTCTGAGTTAAATTTTATTTATTTCTATCCAGTAGTTTTTGCGTGAAAGAGTAACAAACGTACATTCTTACAAACTTAGAAGGATTGGATATTATTATCTAATAATCTATTATTATTACTTCAGGATGCCCTACTAAATCTGACTTATGATGATACAGAGAAGTTATTACTAGTATTAAAGTGACTAAGTTTCTTTTATTATGTATAATTGTTTACTACTTAGTCTGTTATAGACTTAGTGTTATAAAATGTGTAATTTTTTACTTTGCACTTTAGTGATTATTGAAACATTGTCTGCCTTTTAAGCCTTGAACACAGGGCAACCTAGTTTAGGCGAATGTGTTAACCTGTTAATGAAATTGTTAATGAAATTAACCTGTACTCTAAAATATTAATTGTAACTACTTACTATATTTATTTTATTTATTTTATTTTATTAAAAAGGTACAGATACAGATAACAGATTAACATATTACAATGGATAGTCATATCAGAACATAGTGCGTAAACCTGACATCCAATTACAGCTGTACACAACATTCACAATATAAACAAAGCTTTTATTTAATTTTAATTGAATGAGAAAAAAGAATGTTAAAAAGGTTATTGTTCATATAAAGACATATAATTATTGATGAACCTATTCGTCAGCGATGTGGCGAAGTAGAAAACTTTTAAATGCACTGAAGTCGTCATGAAATATATCTGTATATGAACAAATTGCATTGTAGTTCCGGCACATTCTATAAAGTGGGTTGTTCTGAGATACATTGTTGTTGCTCATAGGAACATTAAACAATTGTGGAATACGTACAGATCGTGTTGGTATTTTTAAATATAAGTAATCAATGAGGTGACCATCTAAGGAACCATTTACAATTTTCTTTAGGGTGCATATGTCACTCATCCATCTTCTACTCTCTAGAGTTAATAAAGAGAACTTACGAAATCGATCCGAATACTCCGGTATTTTACGCCTTAGCCCACATTTTGAGCATAAGGCTCTCATAAACCGTCTCTGCACTGCCTCTATACGATCTATATGTGTAACATAGATTGGAGACCATATAGAGGAACAATAGTCCATGATGCTTCTAACCAATGAACAATACAAGATGATCATGGACGTAATTTTTTTAAACGGTCGCGCGGTTCTGAACAAGAATGAAAGCATTCGGTTGGCTTTACTACATATGTAGTCGTAATGAGGTCTGAAGGATAGAGCACGATCGAACATCACTCCTAAGTCACGTACCTCTGTAACTCTCTCTATAATAGTGTTATCGATGTGGTAGTTATAATGAAATACTTTATTTTTATTTTTGGTGAACGTGATGACCTGACACTTTTTTATATTTAAAGACATGTGATTAGTACTACACCAGTTTACAATTGTATTGATATCTTTTTGAAGCAGTTCACACTGATTAGGTTCGGTAATTCTCTTAAATATTTTTATATCATCTGCATAAGCTAAACATTCACTTTTAATTCTATCTAGTAAGTCATTAACAAATATTAAAAACAACAGCGGGCCTAAATTAGATCCTTGAGGTACACCTGATGTCGCCAAGTACGGAATAGAATCATAACCACTAAGTGTGACCAACTGCGAGCGATTTAGTAAGTAAGATGTGAGCCATCTGTACAAGTTTCCATGTATTCCTATGTTTAGAGTTTTAGCTAGTAAGATGCAATGATCTACGCGGTCGAAGGCTTTAGAGAAATCCGTGTATATTGAGTCAACTTGGTGTTTAGAATGAAAAGATTCACAAATGTAGTTCGTATAATGGAGAAGATTAGAATGAGTTGATCTTCCTGTGACAAATCCATGTTGTTTAGGACTTAAGATGTGTTTGAAATGGTTGTAAATATGTTTATAAACGTAACTCTCAAAAATTTTGGCAAAACAGTTAAGAACGCAAATGGGGCGGTAATTTGAGACATCTCCTTTGTCTCCTGACTTGTGTATTGGCGTAACTTTAGATATTTTCCATAGCTCCGGGAATGTACCCTCCTGTAATGATTTATTAAAAATAATATGCAATGGGGTTACTAGCTCGCTAGCGCACATACGGATAAATATTGGGGGAATGCCATCATATCCACCATTTTTGGTGATATCGATTTGTTTAAGTTTGTTCAATAGATCTTTCTTTTCAATATGAAAGACAGAAATAGAAAAATTTGATGATTGGGAGACAGGAAAATGATTACCTGATGTGCTAGAGCCATAAACGGAAGAGAAATAATCAGCAAACATGTTGACGATATCTTTCCCTGAGTTGGCAACTCTATCTTTGTAGTACATACGACTAGGAACACTATTAGTTATGCATTTGCTTTTAGTATAGCGCCAGAAAGCTTTAATGTTTAATTTTAGATCTTCCTCAATTTTATCTACATATGTTTTGAAGCATTCACATGCTAGTGCTTTTGCCCTAGTTCTAAGCATCGAAAACATATCATAATCTCTTGGATTTCCATAATGTTTAAATCGAATGTGAGCTCTATGTTTTGAGGTTAGTAATTTTATTAGACTTTTAGAGAACCAAGCAGGATACCGTTTATTAGAGATTTTAGATTTCGGAGTATGTCTTTCTATAATTGAGTAAATTTTGTTATAAAAGAATTGTACAAAAGCATCGCACCCCATACTATTCGCATGCCGATGCCAATCAACGAGATCGATCTCGCGTTTGCAGCTGCTGAAATCAGTCTTATAATAGCATAGTTTTTCGATTGATAATTTTTTCAAAAGTGTGGTTGCATTATGTTGAAGAGATATTTCGAAAGGTGGATGATGATTATCGAGACGAGTAATAGGTGTAGCTGGAGCGATGGTTATCAAATCTGGGCCGTCCGTTATTAATAAGTCTAAAACGCGATCATTTTGGTTGAGATTGTAGTTCAATTGGCGAATTGAATTAAGTTCAAATAATTCAAGGAGATACCTTGACTTTTCACAGTTACAGTCAAGGGGGTAACCTGTTTCTGTTGACCAGTTAATATTACCTAAATTAAAGTCTCCCATAATACAAGTCATGTGGTTATTTGTGGCACATAGTCTATTATTACAGATCTTTAGAAAATCACGAACCACATCCGTTGGCAAGTAGTCCGGAAGATACGCTACACACAAGCTTATAGTCAGGGAATTGTGTACTTTGATTTGCAACCATAGATCCTCTAAATATTCAGACTCCCAGTCTTGTTTCATCCAGATTTGGAGACTATTTAAAAAAGCGACAAGTACACCTCCACAATGTTTCTTTTTGTATCTCTCTCTAAATTTAACGTCACGATCTCTACGCAAAACGCAATACCTATCGTCAAATAACTCGGAAGACAGCACAGAATCGTCTAGCCAAGTCTCAGTAAAGCAGATAACATCGTAATTATGACATAACACCGCATTAAAGACATCGAGAGTTTTCGTCTTAATACCTCTGACATTTTGGTAATATATTGACAAATACATTTTTGTTAGATAATTCCAAGTAAAATGAACAATAATTATACTACTATACATCCAGATACTAACATGATCAACAAATGAGACCAAGACTTTCCGAATTTTTTATAATAATATATTGCGAGCCTGGCTGTTTTCTAACGTATATACGACCATTTCTGACCCACACAAACTTGTATCCGAGATCTTTAGCCTTCTGACGTGCTGCGGCGTGTAACATTTTGTTAGCAGGAGACAGGTGTTCAGATACGTACACTGGTTTTTTTTCACCGCCAATTCCTAGTGAAGTGGTATTTAGTTTGTTGGTCGGGTTAGCCTTATTATATCTATATACTGCGGAATAGAACTCGTCCCGTTTTCTCACATTTCTAAATTTAACAATGATTGAACGAGGAAGTTTGCTTTCTCTGTTCAATTTTGCCACTCTCGTACATTTTACTATATCATCATTTTTAAGATCGTAACCTAAGACACGAGAGCACTGTTCCACGAGGTTTGGAAGGACTTCATTATGATGTTCCGGTACACCTTGTATCTCCAAATTTTCCTCACGCAAGTGCTGCTCTAAGTTGTTTAAGCGCTCAGAGAGTTCAGACACAGTAGATTTAAGAGTGTCATTTTCTTTTGACAAAGTTAGATTATCTTTGACTAGTTTGTCTACAGTGATTTTCATTTCATCGTAGTCCGAGCTGATGAAACTAATAGACTTACGAAAATCCAGTAAATCTTCCTTTATAGAGGACAGTTCAGTTTTCAAGATATTTGAAATCATTCCAGGTAGCTCTGATATAATTAATTTACGGACTTGTTCACTAACTGCCGCTACAAGTAGATCATCCGAAGTTTGAGGGGGGCTTGCTGGTTTTTGGCTGATTTTCAATTTTTGAGCACCGTCGCTTTGTTTCCGCCTAATGGTGACATTTTCCGATCCAGAATCCTGCTCCTCACACCCAGCGTAGCTAGTATAATCCTCCTTAATGTTGCGTACTGGCGTATTGAGGTTTCCTCCTTTTGGCAACTTACTTCTGCATTCATGGCATATCCACTTAGATTTAAGCTCAGAGTTCATAGAGTTGTAGTTCTTATCTGATATATTCGCGCAAGTAAGATCATAAACTTTGCGGCATTTGCAACATTTCAAGTACTGTCCGTTATCAATAGTAATCTTACAACCTGCGCAAGAGTTGACTATAGGCGCCATCTGTATGTTGTTTTTAGAACTGTACTGTATGATGCTAAACAAATTGTATTTGTATCTCTGGAACGCGATCTATGATGTATGATGCTAGGCAAATTGTATTTGTATCTCTGGAACGCGATCAATGTATTGCAATGCTTATGTTGGTAGCACGGTTTGTTATGACAAGAAGAAAGTTAACTTTGAATGTCTGTCAGATATAAACGGATCACGGAAAACAACAAATTAAAAACTTTACATAAACCAACATAATTATGTGATGGTGTGTGATCGATATTTTATGCCCAATATTATCACTTCCTGTCAGCATCCCTAAATAGCACGACACTTAAAGTAAACATTATTAAAATTGTTTTATTCACTTTGCTCAGTTCGTGTATCTAGTAACTATTTTTATAGGTTTAAGTTATGCTGGAAAACAATAACACTGATTATTTAACTGTTTTTGAACACACTGTTGGTACTTTAGATTATAATAACGCAGTTGATTAATATAAATAGAAATTAAATACGGAGTTTATTGTTTACATTAGCCAGTGACAGTGACATATGAATAAATTTTACTTTACTTTACTTTACTTTATCGAGCATAGTATGTACATATTATTATTGTCTAGCAGCCGGGGCAGATCACAGTGAGAGAATGGGTATATAAACCCAGTTACACACTGTATGTGTAGATGGGACCAAGGCCTTATAAATATTCATGAGCGTTATCCGTTTGTTCAGGCGAATATTTTGATTGATGTAAATTCTATTATTAATTACGTTTTAAAAGCAATGTTTTTATTTGTGAACCCTGTATGAATAAAGATGGCGATGGTATAATAAATTGAAAATCTTGTTTTAATTTGCGAAGGGTCAAAAGGTTGTTATTAAATAATACTCTTTTAAAAATATAACCTTTTGTCACCATACTAAAAGGTTTTATACCATAATAAACAGCTTAAAATTTGAATTTATGTAACATTAAATTCCATAGCCAGAAAAATTGTGCGTTATAGAAGTGGAAGCAAAGCGTTTTGTTTGTATGTACCAGTGGAATACGGACCATATATCGATGGTTCACAGGCGTTCCTTTACTCGTCCATGAAAAAAAAATTGGCATAGAGAACTAAGAATACCTATGTCATTATATAAGGTGACCTGGAAAAGGTATTACATGGTGTAAATTCGAAGTGAGGTATAAATTTTAAATTTTTTTTTTTTTCAATTTTTTTTCTTAGACAACCCTAACTTTTGAAGAGATTGCCAATTGTCATTAATTGGCCACATCTTTTATTAGGTCAAAGAGAGTTCAGAAAAAAGGCTGTTAGGGTTGCGCGACGCGAATATTGTCCAAGCCACCGAACACCCTGCTTACGCACCAATTCCGCAGATTACGTACTTTAGTGCATTAACGGGCATCGTTCCGACCGGGCGCATTCATACATTTATAAAACATTTAACATTTTAACATATAACATTTTAGTGATACTTTATATTTTTAAACAATAAACATTATTAACAATTATTCGGTGTATTAGTCATCAGTAACCCTTGCAACTCGCACAAATATTTTGCAAAAATTTTACACGTCTTTAATAGTATCAAAATGTAATGCAATTTAATGTCTCTTCTTTCAAAAAAATATATTTAATTGAGTAATTAAATATATTTTTCTCGGTTGAGGTTGTATTGTTTCCTAGAATAAACTCCGTCTGTGTGCTCTGTACCTATTTGACACTAAAGTAGTAGTTATCTGATCTAAACTGTGTTCCAACAGAAATCTGTTACCGTAACAAGTGAACAGTTTAGTGACTGTTACACAACAATCTCGTAACACTCGTTACCGCCACTCGTCGATACACAACTAATAACTAATTAATGCGCAAAGTTGCAACTGCTCTTCGAACAGCGGTGCTCAAAGTTGATCCAGTAACACATATTTTGAACCCACCAACTAGATACGTACTGGACGCCATTTTATTGAAATATTGTATTAACTGCCTCGGTGGTCTAGTAGTAATCGTCACGAGGTCCCGGGTTCGTTTCCCGGTTCGAGCAACAGGCTTTTCTTATATACTTAGAGAATCTTACTTGCAGCTCGAAGTTTGGATTGTGCCTGGATCTAAATATAGTCGGCGAAAAGTGGGTGATATTAATTTCTGCCTACACTTTTCGATAACACAGGTGTGACGGTATGTTTATGTTATCTATGTATTGTATAAAATTATAATCGTGAAAAGTTGACGGGGGGGAGTGTCCAGTCTAAACTAGGTACGCATGTGACATACCCGATAGTGCAATAGTGGAAACACAGGTGCACTTCTATTCTTCAGAACCAATGAGAGATCGGGTGCAAGTCTGACAGCTTTACGTGCTCTTCGAAGCATTAAATAAGTGTCTAAATTATTAAGAGATATGTAATATATTTTGATAATTTTGGCTTACAAGATGCGTATGCTATAAAATTAAGATGACTTTTATATCCAGTCCAGCAGTTTGGCTCTAAAACCTGTGTTACAGACAAGGGGCATCTGAGTGATATAGGGTTCCGTTTGGACCCATAGAGTAAACCCTAAAACAACTTCTTCAATAACATAGTTCAAACTTATTTCGGGGTTATTTATACTCTGTTTTGGAATAGAGCCGAAAGGTTACAACTAAAAACGGACGATTTAAACTCACACCATTTTATTAGAGTGGCAGCGGTCAAACTTTGAATGAAATGAACAAACTACACCACAAGTATCACTTGACACACACGAACTAGGAACAATTGAAACTTTGCGGACCACTGACCGAGTTCTAAGGCGTGAAACAAACCACGGACATCTGCGGCTTGGAGTTTATTAGTACAATAGAACTTATGGATACCTAAATATTTATTTTATACATAAACAGACAACACAAAATGTCTGTGATAGCCTGTGAATTTTAGTCAATGACATCCTGAAGAACTGTCATTTTTGAGGGCTGAGTCATCTGTGTCTTTGAGTGGTCCAAAAAGGTGACAATAAGCCGGTGTGCTTCGGCTGTGGATATTGACCACCACAAGGCAAAGTCTGTCTGTCTGGTGACATCCTTTGAGAGGGTGGGTTAAAACAGTTGCTACTTTCGGGTTGTGGTCATTGCTGAAAATCAGAGCTGTAGGTTGACTTTGGTAAGGACCCACTGCGTTCACTGGGCAATGTCAATGTTTGACACTGTTACACTGTCATTGTTTGACACTTATACATACTTTGTTTTTTATTATTTTTTCTTTTTTAGCTGTTTTATTAATTTTATTTGTAATTTTATTCTTTTTTGTGTCCTGTTTGTGTCAAATAAATGTATTTTCTTCTTTCTTCTTCTTCTACTTTATGGTTTCCAACAATACGGAATCTTATTCTACTGTCACCTTCACACTAAATCAGCTTACTGGACAGTCGCGTTCCATCGTCGACTCAGTCTACTAAAGAGAACCTATCGTCGACTACAAGTGCAAGTTTATTTTAGAATAAAAAAAATTAAGAACCACACACAACTAGGGACAGTTTTGTCTGGTGACCAAAACCATCGTCATGTAAGTGAGGCTTTATTTCAGAAGTGGAACTGGTTAGTTGGAATTAATTGAGAATGTCATGCGGTGGCGACATTAGACCATTGTCCCTGACTACAGACGCCTTCTACTTGCCAAGTCCACATCATGTAGTCTAGACATAACAGTGAGCCCAAATAATGGCAAGAACCAACAAGCAAAAAAGATCATCCTAGATTCCTTTATCAAGTCGGGTAAAAGTAGAATAGAATTTAAAGTATTTAGTATTTAAAGAAGGTGTAGTTATTTAATGTAATGGATGGATTATGCATCTAATTGGTACAATAAAAGTATATAACCATGCGCCTCATACTATAATAACCTGTATTTTGAAAGACATAATATAGAAACAGTCGACTGTGTTGAAATTGCTAAATTCTTGGTATTTAAAATTCCAGCAAATACCTGGACATCACTTAGGTTCTGTTTACCAGTACATAAATGGTTAGAAATTTCAGAAATCAATTAGACATTGACTACCCTCCCTCATCCTATGCAATACCTATTTAAGTTATGTAATTTCTATGTTATTTTTCTTTGAATCCCCTTGAAGACGCTACATACAAAATTACTAATATCATACTCGTTAAGTAAAAAAATCTGATGACTTGAGAACCTTCCTTTTTGAATTACGATGGCGATAAATAAAATCTTTGATAGCTTAAGTCAACTGACTAATTTTTCTAGACTGTGTATCTAGCTAGCCGCATTACTCCCGTGTCGCCAATTAATACTACATAGTTAGATTGTTTTCACCAGCAGTTTATTCTACAAACGGTTCAACCGTCAAACTTTAGTACTCACATTTCAACAAACGCTAAACTAACAGTGAAGGCATAGACAATAATAGACACAGAATAGTAAAGAGGACCAAAGAGAGCGATTGAGAATTTTTTTCTTTTTTTTTCTTATTAGGTTTACGCTTGACCAGAACTTGCCTGTTTTTAAGCAATGGTGTAGTCCACGATGGAACGCGCTTATACAGTTTATACAGATTCAACCGTGTCTTGAAGACAGGAAGATTATAGATAAGGGGAAACGAAGATACCGGCAGCAAGTTCCACAAAGGAACTTTGTAAAGCGCTTTGTCCATCCATACCCATGGAATTTCCACAACTTTTTGCATGCCGGTGTCGCATAGCCGTACCTCTACCTGTCCAAGATTATTAATTGATTATTATTATGTATTTATTATTAGGCAATTCATCAGTATGACGACGGTCCGGCGGCGGCAACGGCGGCGTATCGGTAATATAGGAATACTTTCACATTGTGGGTTCGATTCCCACCCAAGAGACATTGGTGTGATGAATATGTCTGTTTGTCTGGAGTCTGAGTGCAATTCTCTATATTAATTACGTATTTTGAGAAGTACCTAAATGTACCCCGCATTCATAAACGTTTTATATGCTCATTACAGCTAAAATAGGTTTATAATTCGTTTGTCTTTGTCTGTCTTCTTGACGTTTATACTAGTAAGAAAGAGACAAAGTCTATTTAACTAAAGAGTTTTTTAAGATTTTTGTGAATAAGACCAATGTCGCCTGTTTTCGAAATTATCAAATTGGTACATTCTGAAATCAACACTAAAAATCATGCAAAGACATCTTTTGTGTAACATCCCAACCCAATGTCGGGTGGTCTTCAATATAACAAGTCTATGCGTGAAACTAAACGCACCTCTAAATTTAATTTCAAAGGGATTTCGTTGTTTAATCGCGGTACAGTTAAAGTAATCGGGTAATCCGGGGATAGGGTTAGGGTATAGGGGTATGACGTCATCTGATGCGAGGGATAATTGCATTTCTGAAACATGTTTGCGTGTGTTTACTTCAGATAGTGTATCGAGTTAAATTTCAGGATTGTTCAGATTAATTGGTTTAGGATCACTTGTGACATATATGTTAGAAATAAGAAGTCAATTGTTATTAGTTGTTTTTATAAATTGTCAGTTTCTCACATTTGGAATTATTCCATAACTATTTGGTATGTCTCTGACTGGATATATTCCATGTTTTATAGTTTCCAAATTCAATGTTTGATCTATACCAGGTACGGTAACATCACAGCGCAGCGTAAGGAAGAGTTTCGACTGTGGTTTTCATAGTCGAAATGAATATAATCCGATCTAACTATATCTCAAGATACGTAAACCGCAACTATTGATATTAGTGAACATTACTTAAACAAAATCTTTAGCACAGATGATATAAAAGATAGGTAGGTACATACATATGTTACCTAATTTGAAATACGTAGTATTTTTTTTTAATTTACCCGATTAACTCACTTTGAACTAATTTGTTTTATTAATTGAAAATTTTTACCTGATTTATTTGATAAAAAATAGGTCTCGTGCACACCGCATCGAATTAAATCAATAAAATCAAAATAGTATACATAAATACCAGATATCTGGTTACCATAACACAAGCTCTGCTTAACTTGGGATCAGATGACCGTGTGTGTTAATGTCCCAGAAAATTATGTATAATAATATTATAAAATAAATTATTTTTGTTGAATATAATTTTTGAAACTCGCGCCTAATTATATTATGTACATACAAACGTATGATGGATATCTGTCAACTGTCATACTATTCATGTTGTCTATCATTGACTGTGATAGACAAGATGTGAACTCTTCCCTTGTATTTTTAACTGAAATATAGTTATTATGTAAATCTACTTGCCGTTTATTGTTTAAATGAATGAATGATGAATGAATGAATGAATCCCCAAAGTTATTCAAATAAAAAACAACATTGTATTTTCTGATTAAAAACACAATTATTAAATATTTCACCGACGAAAACTGCCTGTAGGTATAGAAAACCCGCTGCTCCCATGATTGAAAAAAATGATTAAGTTAAAGAAGAAAACAACATATCTATCGCATTAAAAACTCTTGTCATTATCTGTACACCATGAATCGCCAAAGTTTCACCATTAAATACCAACATTTTGACAGCTAACACAAAAACCATCTTAAAACACCGTAACTTCTTAACGTCCAAGATTTATCTCCACCTTTGTAAGTAACAAAGGGCATTTTTCATAGACTTATCATATTAATTACTCATAAAAACGGAAGCCCGTAAAAGTACCGGCAATTTTTCAGGAAATTTCATCCGCACTGGGTCGTTTTACCTTGGAACACCTACTAGTGACGAGGAAACCAAACAAAATAAACAAAATTAAATCGAAATCGCCTGTTTAAGTGTAATCTGATTGATTTATTTATACAAACAATAAAAATCCTTTATTATTGTGAGGAGGGTTGCGCTTTTTTTAATATAGTCGAGTCTTTTTATCCCTTTCCAGCCGTTCAGTGGAAACTCTGCAAGTCTGAAACGCTTTTTTTTAATCATGAATTCGTTCTCATTGCCTCAGATAAGCAACGCTAGGTTTCATAGAGATTGTTGTAGACCTTAGTAAACCGTGAATAAAGGCATCTTAATAATGTATGTGACAGCAAGCGAAACACATAGGTATTTTGATTTCACAAATAAATAATAAAAAACAAAACTTAGAAACCTCTGTAGTTAAAATAGACTTTGTCTCTTTCTTACTAGCTTATACGTTAAGATGACAGACAAAGACAAACGAATTACCTATTAACCTATTTTAGCTATGAGTTTTTAAGACTATGAATACGGGGTTAATGTTTTTTGTCTTTGTCAAGTCTACTTTTTTTATTATGATTTTTGTTTTTTTTTTCTTGTTTGTTCTTTTATTCATTTTTTCATTTTATTACATTATTGTGGGTGTGGAGAGCGGCCAACTACTCTATGCAAAGGTTGAATTGTTAAAATAGCGGAAAAGTGCTATCCAGATGTACCTAGGTATAATTTTTAAACAATGGATTTTATTTTATTCTGCAATAGGCTTGACTGAAACTTACCTGATGTAAAGCAATGATGTAGTGTACGATAGAATGCGCCTGCCTGTGAGTTTTAATTTTATGGTTTAGTTAGTTTTAAAGTTAAGCGGCGCACGGTGTCGGCGCAACACATATCGGAAATCACTTGTAAAGTCACAATCGCTAATACCTGCCTCAGTTTATACTTGTTGATCAAGGCAATATCAACTTTATTGCATCTCAATAAAGATCACACTCCAACTACTCAAGTATTCAATGTCGTAGTTGCATAAAACTTCACAAACTTTTTAATCAGACGATTAGGTACTTGTTAGTTACTTAGTTATTAGTGGTAAGCGTTTAATAAGATCTTGGGTATGAATACCGGGTCGAGTAAAATACCAAGGCGTTTCTAATAATCGTATGTATGAGATGCGGTGGCGCAGCAGTACGGGCCTCGCCTTTGAAATATAAGGTCGGGGGTCAGATTCCCACAGACACATCTTTGTGTGAATTGTTTCACAACCGGTGCTCAATATCGGTGAAGGAAAACATTTTGAGGAAACCGGCATGTCTAAGAACTAATAATTCGTGGACATATGCGACGTCTACCAACCCGCACTTGGCTAGCGTTTGTGGATTAAGACCTCTCTCTCTTAACTCATAAGATAGTTGAGACAAAACCCGTACCCAGCTGTGGGACACTAAAAGGGTTGATGTTGAAGAGCAATAAACTCGCGCACATACACTATAGGGACATAAAAAAAGTCATTAATCTCTGCCTATACCTTTGGGTAGTACTAGTTAGTTAGTTATACAATGCATCCTATCCTACTAATATTATAAATGCGAAAGTTTGTATGGATGAGTGGATGTATGTTTGTTAATCATTCACGCAAATACTACTAGACGGATTTTATGAGGGGATGCAAACGAGGGGAACCCCCTTAATAAGCTGCACCTAAAAAACGGAGGTAATGTGTCATGAAGGTCTTTATGCAAAATCGGTGATTAGTTACACTGTTAAGCCCTCTATTGAACAGTAACGCCCAGGGTACCCTACCTACCCTAGTATTAACTAACCTGTTATGGGGTTCTACCTAGGGGATTCAGTAAGTAAAACTAAGATAAAAGGTGAATTACGCGCACACAACCGCTCTACCTGGCGTCTGAAATTGGTCTCTTGATTTAGAGGACGTCTAACTCGCACGGGGTCCAACAATATATTAATAATACTAGGTAACAGTTAACCGTCAGACTTGACAGCGGGCGTTGATTCGGTCCAAACTCTAGGATTTGGATTTGATAAAGGTACATATCATGCCCACAGACCGGTATTTCTGTCCAAACTTAGGATCGTCGATCGTCGACTCGTCCATATGTGAATGCGGCTTGGAAGAAAGACACGTGGACCACTAATCTTTCAACTGTCCAAATTTGCAATGTTCGCTCTATGATATCATCACATCTCATGTCCCTCGCCCCATCTCTTTCCAACTTCTTCTTTCATTTGTTTTTCTCCTTTTGTAATTAAACTGTAACTACCCACATTTAGTCTATATCCTATATCCTAACTAAAAATTGAACTAAATTAGGATTTGTATTAAAAATTGTAACACAGATTGTATGGAATAGCACATAGGCTGGTGGTAGGTCGCGAAGCCGCGGGCGGAAGTTTTACATGAAAATCACATGTTTAGTGTTGGTTAACAGAGCATTAGAGGATGGTGAAACGCAACATTAACAAGTTGTTTGGTGAAGTTCTTTAATACGCTCGAGTAGGTTTAAGATACTCGATGGATTCCTGATATGATTAAGTAGTATGGAATTTCTCAATATTTCTGAAGGTAAATATTTGTTGCGTGTATAAAATAATAGAGGTAGGTATGCAGATAAGTAGCAGAGAGCAGCGGTGGCGCAGCGGTGGCGCAGCGGTACGGGTCTCGTCTTCGAAATATAACGTCGCGGGTTCGATTCCCGGTCGTCAATTCACACATCTTTGTGTGAATTGTTTCATCGCCGCTGCTAAATATCGTGAGGAAACCGGCATGTGTAAAACCTAATCATTCGAGGACATGTGATATCCACCAACCCGCACTTGACCAGCGTGTGTGTATCAATGCCTAAACTCTCTCAACTCGTAAGATAGCTGAGAGAAGGCCCGTGCCCGACAGTGGGCCACTAAAAAAGAAAATGGTTAAAGTGAGGGTCTCTATAACTCACAGACCGCACAGTTGATAAGGCGACGAGAGGGCGACCGTATCAATAGTACACATTTTTTTGTTAGCGATTACTATATTTTTTATACTAAGACTAACAAAATAAAAAAGCCGTGTTATACACACCTACACTCTTACACCCGCATTTTTCGTCGGAGGGAAAATTGCAATACTTAATATTTTCATAAATTAACTCAAATATCACACATTGAGCAGCGGTGGCGCAGTGGTACGGGCCTCGCCTTAGAAAAATAAGGTCGCGGGTTCGAATCCTGGTCGTGCCCACACATCTTTGTGTGAATTGTTTCATGTCCGCTGCTCAATATCTGTGAAGGAAAACATCGTGAGGAAACCGGCATGTCTAAGAACTAGTCATTCGAGGACATGTGACATCCACCAACCCGCACTTGGCCAGCGTGTGTGGATTAAGGCCTAAACTCTTTCAACTCATAAGATAGTTGAGAGAAGACCAGTGCCCAGCAGTGGGACACTAAAAAAGGGTTGAAGTGATCACACATTAACGGGCCGGTGGCGTGATCGGTAATATGCTTGCTTTTCACGCTGCTGGTTGTGGGTTCGATTCCCACCCAAGTCAGACATTCGTCTGTTTGTCTTGAGTCTGGGTGTAATTATCTATATTTAAAATTTAAGTATGTATTTAAAAGAAAAGTATTATATGTAGTATATTATCAGTTATCTGGTTTCCATAGTACAAGCTCTGCTTAGTTTGAGATCAGATGGCCTTGTGTATCAATGTCCCATATTATTTATTTTATTGAAATTAAACTACGTAATAAGTTAACTACCTTTTCTTTCAATTAATAATTTTAGAATCAAACAAAAATAACAGGAAACAATTCAATAAGCCACTCGTTAGGCCCCCTACACACAAAACACTGAACGTAACTAATACTTTGTCAAACAATACAACGGTGGATTAAACTGAAACAAACAACAGTATTGTCTTTGAGTGAGCGGCGATCGTCTTTTGTTTTTTGTTCGTTTGTCACGGAACAAATAGAGAATTTTGCTTACCGTTAAGACGAGATACATTGGATATTCTGATATATATTGCTTACCTTTATTAGTTATTTATAATAAAATAACAATAACATTATTTCTTATTTGCATAAAATATAATAAAATACTTAAATAAACTAATTCTAGAATATATTATATGTTAGGTATATAATATTACATATTATACCTATTATTATTATATTACATCTATTCGTTCTGATATATTATTTAAAATTTTAAATAGTAGGTACCTACTTTAAATTATAATATTTGTAATTTGTTTTTTCTATAATACTGAAGTGAATTTTTTAATAATCTATTTCTAACAAGTTGCATTTATCCTTAGAGAATTTAATGCAGAAGGGGTTATACGCATACTAAATTGTAGCAGGAAGGCGAGGTGATCATGTACAGCACACATTTAAAAGTTGAAGCGTGTTTACAAAGGCATACGTAAATAAAAGCTACACACAAACAGAAGACATGAACAGTTAATGCGTACAAACTGTTCATGTACCTCGGCAGAGAACCCGCGCTATACCAGTTCCTGGTTCACTTTTCTTACCTTATGGCCTTGATCAATATGTATATGAGCTAGTATTAGTGCAAGAAATTTTCAAATCGGACTAATTGTTCCTGAGATTATCGCGTCCGATTAATTATCGATTAATGCGAAAGTAACTCTGTCTGTCTGTTACGCTTTCACGCCTAAACTACTGAACCGATTTGGATGAAATTGGGTATGGAGATAGTTTGAGACCCAAAAAAGGACATAGGATAGTTTTTATCCGACTGCGCAAAAAGAAGGTAATGTTTTAGCGCGATAACTGATTTACACGCGGGCGAAGCCGCTGTCGGAAAGCTAGTTTTATAATATATGTAAGATAAAATAATCGGTATCGGTGAATCAGTATTTAATTGGTAAGCGCGTTTCATCGTACACGGTATCATTGCTTAACAACAGGCAAGTCGTGGTCAAGCGCAAGGTATTATAGAATAAAAACATGGTAATTTTTTTACTACGATCGTGTGAACGCGGTGTAACGTTGGTGTGTTCCATTTTGATACTCGCTGCAAACAAATACTTTGTGAAGGTAGCCAGTTTCCAATAGGGCAACAAATATTAGATTATTTATAATTGAATTGTTGCGTTGTTTTACGTTATTTATTGTCGTGAACTCGTGACTCGCTTATTGAATTGTGTTGCGAGTTTTTTTTCTGTTTTTCGTTGGTAAGTTCCAAAGTCGAGTTGAAAATAAAATTAGATTAAAGGTACCAATCTACCTTTAACATCTGTAACAAAATACAGTGTACAAATTAAGAGAAATAATTAAACTTTATTTAGTAAACTAGTCGATACTTAAACTATTATTAGAAGTCAGTATCTAAACAAAGTTTTATAATAACTTGGCTATGTAGTTTCATACGAAATAATAGCTTTTTTTTTAATACGAATGGACGAAAACATAGAATGTTTTAACAATAACGCAAAAAGATATTAGATACCCTGAAACAAAAAAATCTTTGAAAAGAGTATGACCAAAATCAATCTACTATCTCGAAAAAAAAATCATTCAATCGAATTGAGAACCTCTTTTTGAAGTCAAAAGCAACAACATCTTTACAAGAGAAAATTATTAAATTATGTATCAATGTATGTTCTAAGGCTTAGAACCATCCAGTCACTGACTACACAATATATTTTATATTGAATTCTATTATAATACCGGTAGAAAGGAATAAAACTTAGATAACGTTCAATGACCTAATTTAATAGCTTTTACAATGACAGAACCGAAGATAAAAAAAACACAACACTTGCGACTTTTAACAAGTAGGTGCTATAGTGTCACTATAATGATGGTAGTGAAAACATAATAAAATACTATATTGATCTTTAACAGTTAACAAAAACATCAAATAGTTCATGTAACAATAAACCTGTTTCAAACAAAGATATTATATAAAACCTCCCCTTTCCCAGCTACTAATTACATTAAGTTACAACTTCTTGTATATATATTTCGGTGCAAGGGGGCCGATCAGAGGGACAGTCATCGCCAGAAAACTTATTGAGTGGGTGTGGTTTTGAGCAGCAAAGTTATCTTAATCACACTATTAATTTGTTACGAAATGTAAAACTAATACAACGAGTGGTAAGACAGTTCCTAGACCGATGTTGGTCGCACGGACGTCTGTAGAGAACTGGGGCACACAGTTCGTGTAGCGACAATCCCCACTCGTCGCCCGTGCGGACCTCAGGCTAGACTCTGTCGAGCGTGTCGACCCGACGCGCTGCCGCCTCGCTGTCAAGTATGCTACCGTACTAATGACTTCTCCGACACGGCCATCCTGCGAGACACACGTCTCTGTGTGTTATTCTGAAACAATATTCAACACACAGTATCACATAGTTCAGTCACGCCTGGCCTACTAAACTAGAAGGAACAAGTTCCTGGCAAGACAAAGATAAAAATAAAGATTTCCAGAAATCCCCAAATTTAACAGAACTCTAAACTTTTTTTTTTTAAATTAAAACCTGTTTACTAAAAATCAATGAACAATCAATATCACTTATTCAGTTAAATCGCTTCAATATCAAATTCAGAAACTCAAAGCACAACTGACTACTAAAACTTACACTCTCACACAAGAGACAATCACTTACAATAAGCAAACTAATTTAAGCTCTGCATATGACCATTGGCTACACATAGCCCAGTAACCTCCAGTTACTCAACTTTATGCGAACCCCCACGGGAACGCCGAGTCTCCCCTGGACTCACGGTTTCCCAAGAAACCCGACCTCTGCCGGAGTTGACTGCACTACCGCGTACTCACGGACTACTACAATGTAGTAGATGCCGATTTCTACTGAGCTACGGCTACACGACAACCTCCGGTACGGTCCAATCATTATGCAAGCTTAAACAATCTCGTCGTCATCATCACGACTACTTTACTCTACCTCAATTTCGTCAGTTATACTTTGATTCACCGGAATTCATTTTTTGCAAGCTTTCATGTGCGTATTTGTAGGTACGGTTACAATGTAGTGCTTTTAAATTATAACGGTCACTGTCAAGAACTTCTATGACCTCGGACGGTCCTTTAAATTTGGGATTCAACTTTGTATGATTGCACTCCTCGTTCATAATCAAAACAAACTCTCCCACCGAAAAATTATTTACCTTTGCCTTTATCTTGTCGAATTTACTTTTTTTTTTCATAGAATGCGGCCCTATTTACATTGCGTAAATCGTCATGAAATTATTTCTTTCCTAATGTTCTCGTGGCGCTGTTGCCAAGAAAAAAAAATGAATTTTATCACAAGTTAATTTATAGAGGGGTCCAAAATTAGTCACAAACTTTTTTTTTTGTTATTATCTTAAAATAGTCTTGCGCTTGACCACAACTTGCCTGATGTGAAGCAATGAAGCAGTCGACGATGGAACCCGCTTACCCAGTAAATACCGACTCGCTCGTGACTTGAAGACCGGCAGATTATAGCTATCGAGAAACATAGATGCTGGCAGCGAACCCCACAACCCGGCAGTTCGCACAGTGAAAGTGGAAACAAAGCGCTTCGTGCGTACCCGTGGAATTTCCACCATATAACGGCGGCGCACAGCCGCACCTCCACTTGTCCAGTGGTAGAACGGGGATGGGAGAATAAGCTTGTTTAATCCTAACGCACACTTTCTGAAGTGTGTCCGGTAAAAGACCGAAAGACCAGCGACTATGCGGTGATGCTCGAGGCTTTGCAATTTAGCCTCTTGGCTCGCCTTTCTATAGACTCCAATGCCTTGAGTCGGTTTTTAGCTGACCCATCCTAAAGATGCGAGCAGTACTCTATGCATGAGTGAACTTGTGCTTGATATAGCTTGAGCATCTGTTTTGGCGTGAAGTACTGACGTATTCGCGAGGACACCTAGCTTTTTGGCAGCAAGTTGAGCCATGGGCTCAATGTACGGGCCAATTAAAGGTCGAAGTCATATTAACGCCAAGAAGCTCAAGGTGGACTATTATAGGCACGGATACACCTTGAAAAGTAAGAGCCAATTGAAATGGCATTATTTTTTTTAGCAGAGAATAGACACGTCTGGGTTTTAGCAGCACTACACTTGACTAGATTGGCGTCACCCCAGTCGGAAACAGCTTTGAGAGATAAGTTGAAGCGCTCAACCATGGCCTCCCTAAGAGACTGGATCTCAGCAGTCTAGCTGTCTGAAGTATGCGACTAAGCCTATAAACTGTCTTAGCTTAGCTATAGTAGAAAGTTGAATTACCCAGTAAAATAATATTTGCACGCAATAACTCATCTACACGCTCAAGATAATTTTTCTTTCTTCCGCACTAAAATGATACGGTCATTTTTGAGCAACCAAAAAGGTTCAACTAAGCGAAAAAAACAAGCTCACCTATAGTTACGCATGTTAGCGACATACCAGTTATTAAATAATCTAAATTACGAAACAACACATAGACAAAAGCTGATTTATGTTCTCGCGAAACGCTATTGTCAACAACGGTAAAACGATTTATTGAGGGTAAATCATTATTATTAAACAGTTCGGTGGTACTCACTGATAATTGTAAATTACAATCGTTATATCGAGAACTTTTCAAATTTTAAAATGAATCGCGGTCATACTAACAATAAAACCTTGCAACAATACTTCGCGGCCTAATATCATATCACTTCGTAAAAAATATCACTACATCAGGCATAACGTACAATAAAATCTCGATTAAATTATCGATTTCAACAAAACAAATAATTTAAACAATGCCAAGTATGCTTGACTGACCCTTTAAGGTTACAACATTTGTACTCTTTTACCACTACGTTTACTCTCTTTAACGAGTGAACACTCGGCACCGGAATCTTAATAAAAAAAAGAACGACTGACCTTGATGTTTAAAAGTTCGTCCCGGTGGATCAACCACGCACACGTCGACCCTCACGTGTCGCTTGCTGCGTGAAACCTCGACACCTCCACTTCCATTAGGGCACCGGGTACAGATGTGTCCTTTTGTTCACGTCGCCAGCTGTCACCACTCCCGTCATTTTATTTTTCACGGCGTTGCGTAGTTTCAGTTAGGTGATGGTTTGTCTGCTCCTTTATCCCGATTCTGATTTCGGTGCAAGGGGGCCGATCAGAGGGACAGTCATCGCCAGAAAACTTATTGAGTGGGTGTGGTTTTGAGCAGCAAAGTTATCTTAATCACACTATTAATTTGTTACGAAATGTAAAACTAATACAACGAGTGGTAAGACAGTTCCTAGACCGATGTTGGTCGCACGGACGTCTGTAGAGAACTGGGGCACACAGTTCGTGTAGCGACAATCCCCACTCGTCGCCCGTGCGGACCTCAGGCTAGACTCTGTCGAGCGTGTCGACCCGACGCGCTGCCGCCTCGCTGTCAAGTATGCTACCGTACTAATGACTTCTCCGACATATATATGACACTCGTCCGTCACCTCGACCGGTATGCTCTTCGCAATAAGAACGTTTTCATTGATTGAGTATTCCACATTACACGAGCCTCGTACACATCTTCCGAATATAAATCACACAACATCTGAGATATCTTTTCACTTACACAACCATATTACTTCCTTCTAACACCCGCTGAAAAATATATGTGTTGTGGTTATTTCGGGGTTAACATGGATACGATCGAATGATTGAATTTCCTTTTTCATCCCTTTAAAATATTTAGGTAAGTACCTCCTTAATAATAAATAAGGAGGAATATCTATAATTCAGTTTTACTGAGTATGAATGTCGCCGGCACTTTGAATGATTCTGCCGGTTACATACGGGCGGTGCGTCATCAGTTTTCAAACGCGCGCTGTTAGAAGTAGGTAATAAGCCGAAGCCAAAATGTATATTGCCCTGTCAGTGTATTATGCTTAAACATCAAGAAAGCCGTGTTGTCGCAGTTGATTATTGTGGTATATATGGAAAAAATGCTAAGGTGTCAATAGATTCTGGTTTTTGGAGGACCCCAGCAAAGTATTATTGTTAAAAAATGGAAGTAAGTAGGTATTAAGTGATGGTAATGTGATTTATTATTACTGGAAGAAAAACCAGTCACACATATAAAAATGTTCCTGTTTGTCTTGAGTCTAGTCATTGTTTAAGTGTGTAAGTCATTGTTTTAAAAAAACCCAGTACCCAATCATTTTTCAAGCTAGAAACAAAATGTTGACTACTAAGGTACGTGTTAAAACAGTGTTAGAAGTTGAACAAGTTTGAAATAAATCAATGATTTGCTTCATTTTCGTGCTGTTGAAGGCACGGAGTGTCACCATCTTCTCAAATCCGTACCAGTGTTAAGAAAACAAAAAATCTCAATTCTTCTTTGGTCTAGTACTGGATTTAAACCCGTGTTCTCTGGACTAAATGGCATACCTAAGTCACCAAGCCTGTAATTACGGATAAGTAATGTGAAAACTTACTTACACTTAGGGTAGGTACTACCTATCTCCAATGTAATTTTCTTTTCAGACTTCATACAGCCAATATTTTACTCATTGACGTCGTCGTTCTCAATATTTGTATCGAGTTGGAAGCAACATTGATCGGATCAATGAGGCTTTGCGGAAAAGTATCGCGTTCCCAGGTCACTTGGGCTCGCTGAAATATTCATGAAACCGATCCATGTAGGAGATTGTACTTTTACTTATTAGGTCAAACTAACTACCTACCTACTTACTTAGACGTAGGTAGGACTACGATTATCAGCTAAATTCCATCTAGAACACAGTTATTTAGATACTTTACTAGATTTTAGTGTGTTTTGTTTTAAAACAGGCTTGCAACGATGTGGTCTATGATGATTTATTCGTCATTACGGATGAGAAAGGCGGCAGTACCTAAACTGAAGTTTTATAAATATATCGCACCGGAACACGTTATGACCGCTTCGCAATGCGTGCGGCTGTCTGATGGGTGATCATGTGATCACTAACCACGACCGAAGCCTACAATAGTTTACTGTCACCTACATAATTTGCAATACCCGGGGACCACGTGCCACGTGGGGATTAAGTTTGAAGGTGTACTTCTACGGACAGAGGTGACTTAGCCCCAAAATTTCATATGATGATAGAGTTTCCAATTATTATAAGATAGATAAGTTACATAAAATTGCGCTCAGGATTGAATTACCCAAAGGTGTAGGCAAAGATGAATATCATCCACATTTCGCTGACTATAAAATACCATACATTCATACATGAGAAAAGGGTACGAGTAAGGGAACCTTATGATTACTTATAAGGGAAGAGCCTGATGCCGTTCATCAAACACAGCTCCTAATATCAAACGAAAAAAATAGGTTGAATTTGAGAGCTTAAAATATTTTTTTAAGAATTTAGGTAGGTACCTAAGTACCATCTTACCTCCATATTATTAGTTATAAGAAATATCATTTTGCTCAATCCAAGACCTTCAACAAGGCTGTTAAAAAAACTTCAAGCAAGTACCTAGTTAAAGCAACTTACCGACATAAAATAAGATCAACTAAAGTTCCTTTGATCGACGGAAGTTTCACAACAAAATTAACTTGTCATACTTTTATAAGGCCCATATTCACCAACTACCAATAGTAGGTAACTATTAATCGAATGTTTAAATACCAAACACCAACGGAAAAATAAAAGTCAAGATTCTTTAGTTAAAATGGACCTTGTCTCTTTCTTACAAGTCATTTTAAATGTCGAGATGACAGACAGATAAACGAATTATAAACCATTTTAGCTGTAATGAGCTTATAAGACGTTTATGAATACAGGGGTAACCCCTTATTTGTCAACACTTTAATACAGAATTAATGTACACAGATCTTCTCTAAGAATTGCAATGTTGCCTGCAGTTTTTACTTCATACGTTGGCCGGATCCGGGCTGCTGGATGTCACATTTCCTCGAATGTTTAATTATAAGACAAGCTGCTGTTTAGCTAATAAGTCGACAGTTAAGATATTGTGTAGCGCAGTATAAGTTTGGCTTCGTCATTCAAGTATTTTGAACAAAACTTTGTATTTTGCTTTTGTAAATCACGGCTAGTCAAACTTGTAGATAACTGTTACAGCGGTAACAACTTACCCTTAGACTTGCCCATTATAAGTTTACAGGATTACAGTAAACAAGCACAGACCGCGGTTTCAGTTAGGTACCTCATTTTGTCAACCTTTGATCTGTGTTGGTATAGGATCCCGACATACCTACATAGTCGTATGTGTTAAAGATACTTATCATTAGCACAGATAATATAATGCATTACACCTGTCTTATTTTACGATAATACTTAACTGTATTCTTAAAGGCATAAGGTATAAAATCCTATGAAAAATTAAGTGATTGAATGACCAACCACAGAAAAGAACAACCTGTTCTCTGCACTGTTTACAGAGCAAAGGTCATTACACTGGGTCTCCGCCTCTGGTGCGTGGGTCTTCTCTCGACTACCTATCTTACGAGTTATGAGAGTTTAGACCTTCATTCACACACGCTGGCCAAATGTGGGTTGAAAGGTTAAGTTTAAGTACCAGTAGTGAAGGGTGGAAATCTGAAAAGGGAAGCCGGATCAAAAAGTTCTTACAATAAAAAAAACATTTATTTCGGACAAGTTGCATCCTTAATGTGTTACTAAAGAATATACAATAATTGTTCTTAAATTTCGTCACCGATGTTCTATGGCGACCATCACCTTCTATATATTCTTGTTGCTATTTAAAATTTGGCGTTACAGTTTTATTGAAGTGAACGATATTGATCAATTCAATCAATAAGTAATAATAATCTCTTCTATCTAGCAGTTTTTCTGACTACGGCGGCCAGTCTATGCTGACTAGCTGGGTACACGGGAGATATTAAGTGCAATATTTAAGTAGTGTGTCCGCAAACACGAATGCACTCTCTACTCACTTCATTCTCAATCCGGTAGGACAAGATTGATCGACACGACTGATGAAAGATCGATGGCAGGACCGATGGCTTTACGTGCTCTCTGGGGCAAGAGATTTTACACAACCAACTTCCTAACTCCGGACAAGTATTGAGAAATTAGAAGTCTTAACACTAAGTCAATACCAATATCCTATAGTGCAGACTGGAGGATCGGATGGTAGTAACCCTCCAGTGAAAAAGGGAGATCTTCCTGCCGGGCGAGGTGTGATGCCCCGCGGCACCAGTACCCAACCTGTTCTTGTTCAGGAATTTGTTTAAAATGCTAATCGTCGGTCAAACTGCTTGACACATAGAGGCCCTTCCGGCTAATTGGGTTAGGTCATCGGCAAAAAAAAATCAAACTGCTTGTAAACTTCACGATTGCTTTGACTTAATATTGTCACGTAGTGGCACAGATAATATAATACCTTAGTAGCTTTAGGGCACAAGTAAGCAGGTAACCTTTGCCGACTACCAGCGCTGGTTATGTCCTTCCCATCAGTAGGTATAAAATGACTACTAGTTCATGTCAGCGCTGCCCCCCGATCCCCTAAAAAACTAGTGTCCGGCAACGTCCTGAGCCGAGGTTCGTCCCCACATGGGGAGCCCTCATGGCAGTTGCCACAGTACTTGATCGGTTCGACCGTCCACGGACGGCTCACCGAAAAAGTCCGGTGAACCAATAGAGGCCCTTCAGGCTAATTAGGTTAGGGCATCAGCAAAAAAAAAATGCCAGCGCTGGTAGTCGGCGCCGGCTACCTGCTTTGTTTCTGTATACGCCCTTAGGTATGTGACGCCACACAAGAGATACCTATCCGATATATATACAATAGAGTAACAGACATTTAGTGTTGGTTGTGCTGTTGGAAAGGAGCAATAAAAATGCATATCTAAGAACAAAATATTTAATTATAACCACAGTTATAATATCTTATACTTCACTTATAACTAAAAACATGCGCGCACGCAACACATATCATTGACTGTAGATCACAAGCTTAACGAAGTTTATAACGACTTGAATATAATTCTCTAAGTACATAATACGTCAAATTTAATATTTTATGCCTTTTCAAGGCTTACTGACCTCTGGTTCGTACCGGCGAAATATACATAAGAAAATGTGCAAATACTATCCATCTCTATCGCACAGGAATGAGTAGAAAGAGACGGTACTCCTAACGTGATTTGTTGTGCACACCCGACTAGATACCCATAGACACCGTAAATCTTGGCACTTGCGCTCGCCTAACTTACGTCTCGATCACAAAGTTAATTTCGATTGGTTCTCATTTTATATCAAGGAAACAGCACTGATATGTATACAAGTATCAGGTATATTCAACATTCATCTAAAGACCGTACTTGCCTGCAAGTATAAAAGAAGTTAGTTACCTACTTAAACCACCTGTGTGAAGGCGGAGCAGCCAGCTAGCTCATTAGTAGTCATTGATAAAATTTGTGAGCAATTAGAGGCAATAATAATAAAATTACCTCGACTGGAGTAGCATCAGGCTGTAGTTGTTTGTCTCTCTTTTTCACAGTTAATTTTCGCTTTGCATCTTGTTCTTTTGCAAGTGAGACGGCAAATATCCCGCAGTCTATAGTTTTCTTTGTCGAATATTTGAACGAATTTTCCGATAAAACCCGCCTACTATAACTAACTTTTGACGATTACAAATTTTCGGTTCGACCGTCCTCGGACGGCTCACCGAAAATGTCCAGTGAACCAATAGAGGCCCTTCCGGCCGATTGGGTTAGGTCATCAGCAAAAAAAAGATTACAATTAATTCTTACCCTATTTATAGAAAGTGGTGTCTAGTAGGTGTCTAGTCGGTGGATGTGCAGTAAGAGAGGCCAAAACAATAAGCCAATAAAAAAGGCTAATTTATTATTGCTATTTACTCCATTCAGCTCACAGTCCACAAAGCTCTATTATCATGACTTCTCTATAATAACTTTAGTGAAGTACCTAAACCATTTAATAGTCTGGGCGATTATAGTTTCCCGCCCGCATGACCTGCATTTATCATGCCTTGCAGTGGGATAAAAAGTAGCCTATAACCTTTCCCAATAAACGCACTAACTAACTAGCTAACTAACAGTGCAAGAATTTTGCAAAACGGATAAGTAGTCTCGAAGATCGGCGCGATCAACCAAGAATAGAGATATTGTAGCTTACAAAGATTCAAACACGCTGAAGTCTGCGTCGGTGGGTGTCATAATCTGTGCCAAATCTATTCTATTCTTCTTTTTTATTTTATCTCTATGCATAAAACTCAACGGACGTTTGTAAAACTGAAACTCGAGAACGGCTACAAAATACTTGAACTGTTCGTACCAAGTCCAAGGAAGGTGTACCTTAAAGGTGAGAAACACGCGGTACAAAGCTAGCTAGTTGTCAATAAATTGTTAATGTAAACAAACATACAGAATGAAAGTGGTGGAATCCTAAAAAAATACGAGCAAGTCTAAGGACAAACCTACCTGCATACGCCTGCCGAGAGATACTAGCCATATGCCTGTTAGATATTCTAAAATGCTTCACCGATCTTAATAAGAATTATAGAGAACTCATAACAGACATAACACAATCTAAATCTGAGGTAGATCTAATCTTCAGCAGCCTCGGACTGACGTTTCTTTTTTTTCTTTTTCTTATCAGATTTAGGCTCAACTAACTCTTCCTGACTAACTTCAGGCTGCTCGGTGGGTTCAGCTTCTGACTTCCTCTTCTTCTTCTTCTTTTTCTCTGAGACTGGTTCGGTCTCTTCATTCTTTACTTCTGTTGCTTCTTGGCTCTGGGATTCAGACTTCTTTTTCTTTTTAGGTGTGACCTGTTGGCAAGAATATTATGCTGTTCCTTACAATACACAAATTTTCTGACCCGCCACAACATGGAATTATTAAGAAGCACTTATTTGTCATGTTGATCCTTTAAGGAACCTCAGCCTTTATACAAATTACGATTGTCACGTGTCATTTTGAAGGTGAATGTCAATCCCATACATTTCGTTCTTTTCGATATTTCGTTCTAATTTGTATAGGAGGCCCTGGTTTAAATCTAGGTAACGTAGGTAAGGCCCACACCTAATTTTAAATTAAAAGTTATGGCAACCATATTCCTACTAATAGTAGGTACATTGTTTATAACTTTAAATTAAATTAAAAAAAAAAACGCTTTTACTTCAGCTATTAACAAAAAAATCTCGTCATAATAGGTCCATTTAAAAAGACCACAAAGGCTTATAACTTTTACACAGATACACGTCAAATTTATAACACCTTGATTTTTGTCGCAGGTTAAAAACACAAATTAAATATTAGTTGCCCCCGCACTCGCCAAACTTATGTCATACCACTACATATCAATGGATCACAAACTAATTTGGATTGTTTCAGGGACTAGAACTTGAATGAATGAATGAATCAAAATTAGCTATCTTCCCCCATCAACATTTTCATACAATATTTGAACTAAGTGGAGTGGCATCTAGTAGATATCTAGTCCGTGTGACCTAATTAGAACATAGAAGTATAAAAACTATTGTCACATTAGCACTTACATCATTAGCACCATCTTCAAGTTTGATCTTCTTGCTAGAGACTTGTCCGTCCTCATCGGGAGAGTGTTCACGCTTGACTGGCTTCTGTCCTAGCGTGCTGTCACCTGCTACTTGGTAGTTGAACACCTCACTGGCAATGAGAAGACAATTTAATACTGGCAGATTTACAATAGATTTCAATTCTGTAGTGTCCTACTGCTGGGCAGAGTTATCTTAGACGAGTGAGAGGCCATAATCCCTCACTGGCCAAATGTGGGTTGATGATGTCACATTGTCATGCCCTTAAATGTTTAGAGTTTAGAGATCCCTGTTTCAGTACAATGTTTTCTTTCGCCATATTTGAGCAAGTGATAAAAATAAGCGTGGGCATGAATGACTGGGATATACTACATTTCAAAACAGAGTTACCACTGCACCACAATTGCCCTTACACTAGTTAGTTTAAGACAATCAAAACTATCATTGTCTTAAACATTGTGATCAAATTCTTAAACAATACACTCTCATCTAGCAGAATTTTTTAGAACACTTTTCTCCATGGAATCAGTCATACTAAACTGACAACAGCCTAATTCTAATACTCAGATTGCAACAAAGCCATTTAGTAACTAAAACTAAGGTTACTTCATTTCAGACCAAAGGAAAGGTAATGACAGGAATAAGTAATTTACTTAATTTACTGGGTGAGCGCATTCCACTGTCGACTACATAATTGCTCTGCAACAGGCAAGTTGTGGTCAAGTGTGGGCCCATTAGGAATTATAAAATAAAGAATAACAAATTATGGACACTAACCTCTTACTATGATATTTCTCAAACTTGGCCTTCGCTTTTCCAGTACCACTGATCCTCTTTAAGTTACCTTCCTCCATCAGCCTCAATCTATTCTCCAGCTTTACTTTGTGTTCAGCACCAAGCTCAAACGACATTTCCTCTCCAAATGCATCAACTCTCGTAGCTAAAGCAGCTTTAGCAGCCAACATGCGGGACATCTTACCCTTATTCTTTGTACTACATTGCCCCACTAGCTGTGCATGGTAAATCAAACCATACTTAGGAGTATCTTTCTTAGTCTTTAAAGCCCTAAATAAGGCCTTTTCTGCACCGAAAATTTGTACTGTAGATGCTGGTTGTTTGGCTAAGTTCATTAACGAACCAGCGTGTGCAATTAACCTAGCACCAATATGTTCCCCGATTAAGACTGTTAGATTAGGCGCCATTGCCATCATTCTAGCCTTCAAATAATCAGTTAAATGTGTCCTGTAGTCAGTAATTGAAATGATTTCATCGCACAAATTCTGAATATTCATGATATCATCATCAGAGATTTCTGTTCCCATTGATATTTCAGCTGCTTCTTTCACTTTTTCTTCTAGATCTTCTGGAAGGATATCGGATAAGTCTGTCTGAGAGGCATTGTCTCTAGTACCAATGAGTTTAACTATTTTTACAAACAGAGTATTGTCGGTTATAATTTTTCCGAGCTCTGGGAAGTGCCAGCCATACCATTCTCTGCACCTCATGATGTAATTATTCAATTCTTTGTCTAGATCATCTAATAAACATTGGGCTTGAACTATCATAGTATCAATTTTATCGGGTGAAAACTTAAGCTTGTATCTAGAAAGTGAATGGGCAAGACCAAGGGCCATAGCTGTCATTTCTTTCTTTGGTAAACCAGCAAGAAGACTGTCCATTTGGGATCGAATACATCTGAGTAGTTCTTGTACATTGTTGTTAGACACACACTGCAAATCAAACTTTTCTCTGATGGCACTACCGAGTTTGGCATCTCCGACTAGGAGCTGGTCTTGCACTTCTTTGCTGATATACTTTTTGAGGGCTTTTTTAAGAGGTTTGGACAGTTTGCCTTCTATAGCTGCAGTGGTGGCTGCTAGAGCCTCAGCTGTGTCTTCAAACTTGATAAAGTTCTTTAGTTTCACTCTGTTAAAATAAAATGTAATCTTAGCCTATGAATTAACCAGTACTAAATTAATTCTAATTGTTAGGTGCTATCCTACTAATATTATAAATACAGAAATTTATATGGACATTTGTTACTTTGACTTAAAACTACAAAATATGGCACAGATATAGGCTATAGTCTAGAATAGCACATGGCCAATTTTTATCCTAATATCACAGGTGGGAGCTAATTAATAAAATGGGAAAAAATATAATTGTTAGGTGTACCTATGGTAGAAACCTAATAGTACAATGCTGCCTTAAGCTAAAACAGGGTTAACACTCATCTTACTGTTTTCAGCCTAACGATAAATGGAGCCTCATTTCACTGCCACCTTCTCACCGAAAGTCATTCTCACGAGTGAATTGGTACATTGAACTGGCGCGTCCCATCGTAGACTACATCATTGCTTAACATCAGGTAAGTTGCAGTCAAGCGCCAGCCTATTCAAGAATAAAAAAAAACAAAGTGAAAAATTCTCTACATTTTTGATAAGAACCATACCCAATTCACCTTTTACAGAGACGAAAATTATTGGTAATCAGTTATGTAACACTTCACTCAATTAAAAATCAGCTTAATTTTAAGACTTTTGTATGATGGGGTAAAAGTATCTTACCTTCACAATTATATTATTTTTATTTCCTATGCTTGTTTAGTATGGCATCAGTAAAGAAAATAAAACTAAACTTACACAGAGGAGGCTCCTTCGGGTGTGTTGAATTCAGTGTACAAGTCTTCAATCTGTGACAACTTTGACTCGTCCAGTAACTGTAACAAACATACAAGTATTTAGTTTTACCTTACTAATTTTTTTATCATAGCAGTACTATCATTCTAGCTGAACACGATGACTACACAAGGCCGCAGGCACCTAATACGCCTAATTTTGATTTAAAAAACTTCTCTGTATATTTTGTTTAAATTTTCTACAACAGTGGACTTTATTACTACCTAAACATTTCACATACTATAGAAATAACGTAGTTTAACAGGTATCTGTGTAGATACTGAGACATTTAACTAAATTAATATGAAAGAAATGTGTTGATTACTACACAACACGAGCTGTATTGAACTATTAACAAACAAAGAAAACACCGATTATTGCTATGAAACAGCAAACCTACCTACAAATAAATCATTATGAAGTCTTAAAGCGCATTTAATTCAGCTGTTAAAGGTAATAAAAAGAGAAAACCGTAATAGAAGTCGGCTTGTTTGTTAGGTTATAATCAACACGTGTTGATACTATACCTTAAAAATAGCGTACCCCGCCGGGGTTTCGAAGAGCACCAACATTTTGGAAGCCTACAATAACACCACTGAATTATTATTTCACTAATTTACACCAAATACTTCACAAAACACAATTTTCTGACGCTCTAAAAAGCGTCGCGGGAAGTTTGGCTTTAATAAATGACATGACATGACATTAGTGAGTGATGTAAAAGACAGACAGAACTTGACATTGACACAAGTCAAACGCTTACTATATTATTGTTACGTGACATCGTGGCTGGAACGTCGCAGTTTTTTAGTTTTTTACTACTAATCTTTAAAAACTTATATACTTAATTAAACTTGACACTGGCAAAATTGCGGAATAATTTCTGCAGAGGCCATAATTAAAAGAAGAAGAAGAAGACATCATGGCTAATAATGTTTCCAGGTCCTAATTGTTGGAAGGTGTGACCAAAGACCTTATGGTGTGATGCTGACCTCATGCAACTAATGTTGTCTGTGGTTATATTTGGAATATGAACGAAATATTTTGAAGTGACATATTCTGTTTTTTGTTCAGTATCTGATTTTCACTGAAATAAATTTTCACATCTAAATGAAGTAAATTTAATGTTTTATTATAAATAGCTCTCCAGTATATTGCTATGATCCAATTATCCCTATCAGTGGTAGTGGTAGCAGAGCGTGGTTAGCAAATGGAAGAGCTAAAATAAAAAACATAATAGTAAAATAGTGAAAAAAAACAAAATGAGCTCAAATTTCCGAAGCATCGAACCGTCTGATAGGGATAATTGGATCATAGCAATATACTGGAGAGCTATTTATAATAAAACATTAAATTTACTTCATTTAGATGTGTAAATTTATTTCAGTGAAAATCAGATACTTAACAAAAAACAGAATATGTCACTTCAAAATATTTCGTTCATATTCCAAATATAACCACAGACAACATTAGTTGCATGAGGTCAGCATCACACCATAAGCTCTTTGGTCACACCTTCCAACACCGTTGACAAAATCGAACTACGATACTTGGTGCTTACATGCACAGGCGATTCTCATTAAAAATGATTTATGGGAGTACGTGAGTGGCGAGAAAACGTTAGCGGCGATTACGACTGCCGTAGAAAAGAGTATTTTCCAGAAGGAGGACTTGAAGGCAAGGTCAGAGCTTTTGTTACTCATATCTCCATCTGAACTCAAACAAATTAAAGGCTGTAAAACGGCTAAGGAGGTATGGGATATATTGAAGTCAGTTCATCAAAGTTCAGGGCCAGCAAGAAAAGCCACACTGCTTAAGCAACTGGTTCTGAAGAAGATGACAGCTCAAGAAGATGTTAGAGATCATCTCAATAATTTTATGGATGTCGTGAGTAAACTTGAAGACATGGATGTCAAAATTCATCATGAGCTGCTAAGCATAATGATGTTGTACAGTTTGCCTACTAACTTTGACAGTTTTAGAACAGCTATTGAGTCGAGAGATGTCCTACCTAATCCAGAAGTTCTTAAAGTAAAAATAATAGAAGAATATGAAGCAAGGGGGAAAAATGAACCTCAGACTTCAGAAGCATTTTATGTTAAACAGAAGAAAGAAGGATTATGGTGCAAAAACTGTAACAAAAAAGGCCATTTGACACAAGATTGCTGGTCAAAGAATAAATTCAAGAAAATTGTTAAGAAAAGTCAAATAATATTTGCTTGACAACAGAACTGTCAAGAAAAAACAAAATAAGATCATTTTGTCTTGACAGTGGATGCACGTCGCATATGACAGGTGAAAAAGAATTATTTTCAGAATTGATCCCAGCGTCAGACACGCTAAGTTTGGCTTCGGAGAAGCATACTACAGAAGTTCAGGGAAAAGGAAAAGTCACTTTTTACACCGACGACTGCAAATATGATCTAGATGAAGCACTATATGTACCAGACTTGGCAAATAACTTAATGTCAGTTAGCAAAATAACTGATAAGGGTTTCAAAATTGTATTTGAAAAAGAAAAAGCCAGGGTATTTAAAAATGGATGCGTCATCATGGAAGTTAAAAGAATAAACGGCTTGTACTACTTTGAATTTGAAGAGCCAACGGAGACAGCAAATTTCATGCCTAGAGCTGAAAGTGAAATCATGAAATGGCATAAAAGGTTAGGTCATGTCAATGAAAGAGACTTGAAACTAATGCTGAAGAATGAAATGATGAAAGGACTGAATTTCAAAGAAAAATCACTTGAAACATGTGAAACCTGCATTAAAGGAAAAATGTCCACTCTGCCATTTCCAAGTCATAAAGAAATTATGTCTACCGAGCCTCTGCAAATAATTCATAGCGATGTTTGCGGCCCTTTTGAATGTTCATCATTAGCAGGATCAAAATATTACGTCACATTCATAGACGATTACACTAGATACTGCTGTGTGTACTTCATGAAGGAAAAGAGGGAAGCAATAGAAAAATTTAAGGAGTACAAGAATAATGTAGAACTATTTCATAAGAAGAAGATACAGAATCTTCAGTCTGACAATGGAGGTGAATACAGGTCAAAAGAGTTTGACAATCTACTTAAACACTTTGGAATAAACCGGAGGTTAACCGCTCCATACACTGCTCAACAGAATGGTTGCAGTGAGAGAAAAAACAGGTCATTGATGGATAAAGCAAGATGCTTAATGATAGATTCCAACGTCCCACCATATCTTTGGGCAGAGGCAGTGAATACTGCCAACTATCTGATAAACAGAAGCCCAGCAAGAGCTCTACAAGGAAACTCACCCTATGAGAAGTGGGTAGGAAGAATACCATCAGGAAATCACTTACACGTGTTTGGACTCAAAGCTTTTATGCTAAACAAAAACCGAAGAGGAAAATTAACAGCCAAAGCTGTGGAAGGCGTATTTAAAGGATATGCAAGAAATGCAAAAGGGTTCAGAATATATATTCCGGAAAGGAATGACATTATTATCAGTAGAGATGTACGCATAATTGATAAGATGCACTACAACATAAAAAATACTGAAGAAAATAATGATTTTAAACTGGAACCTGAAACCGAACAAATTGATATAGATTTTACTCAACAAACCTCTAATAAAAATGTTACTTTTCAGGAACACAGTCTACCTTCATTTGATTCGTGTTTCCAGCCCGACGTTAACCAGCAGCAAATAGAATCACCACCCACAACCTCAAGTGGAAGACCACAAAGAGAAGTGAGAAAACCAGAATGGACCAAAGATTATGAGCTAAGTGGTTGCGTAAATATGCGCGTGTCTGAAAATAATAATAATTGTTCTTTGCTTACATACAAAGAAGCTGCGACAGGCACGGACAAGGAAAATTGGGAGAAGGCAATACAATCTGAAAAGGAATCACTTGAAAAGAATAACACTTGGGAAATTGTTGACAAGTCGGAAGCTCGAGGACACAAAGTTCTATCCAACAAATGGATATTTCGAGTTAAAGATGACGGAACGTATAAGGCTAGATTAGTGGTACGTGGCTGCGAACAGAAAGGAAGTCTGGATTTTGAAGAAATTTACAGCCCAGTCGTAAGTCAGTCTGCACTGAAGACATTACTAGCTATTGCCGCATCTAAAAATTATCACTTTCTGACTTTTGATGTCAAGACCGCTTTCTTATACGGCGAGTTGACTGATGAAATTTACATGAAATTACCAGCTGGCTATGAGACTAGCTGTAACGCAGCGGAAAAAGTTTGCCCATTGCGAAAGTTTTTGTATGGTTTAAAACAAGCTCCGTTCACATGGAACAGAACTTTTACTCAAGCTATGTCTGATTTTGGTTTCAAAGCGATTAAAACAGAAAGATGCGTTTTCGTAAATGTAGATAAGTCTATTATAATTGGACTATTTGTCGATGACGGTTTAGTCATAGGACAAGACAGAGGAAGGATCAATAACTTATTAAAAAAACTTGAAACCAGATTCGAAATGAAAAGGAATGAAAATCCTAAGACGTATCTGGGTATGGAGATCGTAAATTGCAATGAAGGAATAAAATTAACTCAAACTAGTTATATTAGCGAGATGCTAAACAAATATAACATGAATAATGCGAAACCTTGTGACACACCTGGTAGTGTGAATTTGACACAGGAAACTCCCCAGGAGAAGGAATACCAGTACCCCTACAGGGAAGCAGTGGGAAGTTTACTGTATCTCTCCACAAGAACTAGACCTGATATTGCTCAGGCCGTAAATCAAGTAAGCAGGAAGGTCGAAAATCCGACTAGAGAAGATATCACCAAAGTGAAGAAAATATTCAAATATTTGGTTGGAACCAAAGATAAGGGGATAGTTTTTAAACGGCACAGCCCGATTGAGAATATAGATGCGTACTCAGACTCGGACTATGCTGGAGATCCACTTACAAGAAGAAGCACATCTGGTTCTGTGCTGATGATAGCCAATGGACCCATATCATGGGCATCCAAGAGACAGCCGATAGTAGCTTTATCATCGACAGAGGCGGAATGCTGCAAAGAAGCCTTATATTTAAAATCTCTGTTAAAGGAAATAACCGACTCCGAAGCCAAAGTAACCTTACATGTTGATAATCAAAGTTCGATTCAACTGGCAAAATCTGGTTCTTTTAACAAGTGATCGAAGCATATAGATGTGCGATACCATTTCATCCACGAAAACTTCGCGAAAGGTTTGGTCAATATTATCTACTGTCCCACAGAGATCCAGTTAGCTGACATAATGACAAAACCACTGTCTAAGGTGAAATTTGCAAAACATTGTTCCAGGCTGATGTGTGCATAATGCGGAGTCTCAGGTACATGAGTCCACATCAGGAGAAGGTGTTGGAAGGTGTGACCAAAGAGCTTATGGTGTGATGCTGACCTCATGCAACTAATGTTGTCTGTGGTTATATTTGGAATATGAACGAAATATTTTGAAGTGACATATTCTGTTTTTTGTTCAGTATCTGATTTTCACTGAAATAAATTTTCACATCTAAATGAAGTAAATTTAATGTTTTATTATAAATAGCTCTCCAGTATATTGCTATGATCCAATTATCCCTATCACTAATAATTCTTGGCGTTTACTATAAAAATAATTTTACGTTGCGAGCATCTAAACTGGCTGACTAAAATATATTAAGTCCAGCTCAAACACGAAAAGCCAACTTCAGGCAATGACAATATTTTTATAGGTAAGTAACAAATAACGTATAGTAACGTTTAAAATTAGTCGTACTAAGTATGTACGCTACTAATGTATTAATCTGACTTTTTTAATTATTCTATGCTATTAGTAACACTGTCTCATAAATAGTGGCATTTATCCAAGGTACTTACTCAGTAGGTATTCTGTGCCCAGGTATATTGCCTCAAAATGGTATATTGCTCGGTTGGTCTAGTGTACAGAGCAGACAACGGCCCGTGCCGCCGGAAAATATTTTGGGGATTTGTGGTCCAGCTTTGCATGTTTGCTTGATGTCGGCGAGTTCCCGGGTTTGAATCTCGGGTTGAACAAAAGTAGTTATTTCAGTTTTGATGAAAAAGAAAGAACATGGTCGGTGAAAATTAAGTTACGAATTTATTCTAGTCTACCTACACCTTGTAAAAAGTGTTTGCCTTCATACTTATCCACCGTCGCTGTCGTATAGATGATTTGGACAATTTTGATTATCTTGTTACATATTTAAACAGCATTTGACGGGCCGGTGGCGTGGTCGGTAAGATACTTGCTTTTCACGCCACAGGTCGTGGGTTCGATTCCCACCCGAGACAAACATTAGTGATAAACATTTGTGTTTGTGTCGAGTCTGGGTGTAAATATCTATAAGTATATATTTACAAAAGAAACGTATTTTATGTATAGTATATGTATACCAGTTATCTGGTTTCCATAACACAAGCTCTGCTTAGCTTGGGACCAGATGACCGTGTGTATTAATGTCCCAGAATATTATATTATATTATTATATCATTATATTGTATAAATATGTAACGTGATAATAAAAATTACCTGAATAAAGTCTACAATATTCCCAAAGTTTCACTTTATATCTAAAGCGAATTTTAAACCAAAAGTGAAGCGTGCACTCCACGCACGCTTCAAAATAATTATTATCAACATACTTACTCCATTACGTGAATAAATATTTTCCAAATGGATTTCGTCTGGATGGCGCTCAAACCTTGCGCTAGGTATTCGAATTCGGAAATTCAATAATTCTGCATAAAGCCGTGCATCCACTCGCTAGAGATGAATGATTGAGTGAACGAACTGTGAATGGGATCCATCAAGCAAGCGGTGAGTGAACGAATCGTATGCAAAGGAATCCGATTATTTTGTGTATGGATAAGCGATTGAGGGAAGCATTGAGTTTATTTTGAAAACATTTTGGGCTTTTAAAAGAAATTTGATTATCGAGCACTCTCAAAATACCGCACTCAGGGATTTTACAGGTACTAAAAGAAACGGTAAACTACTTATATAGGACGGTAATGTTGGATCCTAAGGTGCATAAAAAATGTTTTACCAAATATCCTAAATTTGACTTTCACTCTGGGAACTGATTATTAAAATTGTTAGGTATTTAAGAGATTAGATTAACACGCTTGATTAGTATTACAATTTCATACAATATTTGAATAATAATATGATGTCGAGTAGGTCTAGACGGTATCTCTACCTCACCATGAAGTCATTACGACAAATCGAAAGACCGATAAAGAAGGTAAACCTAGAAAAGGTTTTCTTCAAAATGTTTTCAGGGTTGCATGTATTAACCTTACACGTTGTATATTGCTCACACTCAGTACGCTTCAGTTTAGATTTGTAGCTGCTATTCAGTAGATCCTTATTAATAGCTTCTCACATGTAAACTTAAGCAATGAAAGAATTCAGTCCTAAAAGGTGGCACGGCTCAACGTTAAAAAATGTGACGGTTGATTTAGGCAAAGTTTTCAGAGGCCATTTCTTTTCTTGAAGGTTGCGTTCCATTTATAGTGGGGGCTGGCATGTTCTGAATTCAATTTAGAAATGGTTGCTCTTTTGTTGCCTTTTGTTGTGGGTTGTGGTTTAAGTGAAGCTTATATCTGTTTGTGAAATGTAGCGATATTTGTAAGTCTACAGAAACAAAAGCATATGACATAATTTATGTAGTAGTTTACTAGGGCTCAAAGATAATAATATGAAACCGCTTCTAATTTTTTACACCGTTTAGAGAGAGATCTAATGTACATACGGCTACACATCAAGATATAATTGCCAGTATAAGCTGATCTCGCATCGTATAGAATTTTCGTACTATGAGAGGTCAGCTTATACGGAAAATGTATACCTACTTAGGTACGTTTGAATTTACCAATCTGATTTTATGATTCAGTGTGTTTTTACTTCTATTCATGAAGTATGTAGGTGGCGAAGGGTGGAAGGCTGAAAAAGGGAAGCCGTAGCAAAATTCTTACTAAGGAAAAAATATCTCTTTAGTGTCGTCACCGATCTGTCCGTACTTATACTTGATGCTATACTTATTTTTGTTACTATTTAAAACTTTTAAGCGTTACATAATATATTATTAAGTAAGTGTGATATTGACCATTTTCTAATGGGAAGCCGATTGGAATCGGCTTGTATCGACTCTTCGCCACTGGTAGGTTAACAAGTGTGAAACTTATACGGGCAGGAATTTAATACGGGAAAAAATTAAAATCTGGAAACATATCTTTTAAGCCAAGCTAAGACTGTCTCGATCGATTCAGCTTTAAAAAATACCGCATCGAAATCAGTCCGTCCGTTCAGGTGCTAGGAGTCAAGAAACATGTACCTACTTATAAATACGCGTCAAATTTTCACACGCCTCTTTTTTGTCGGAGGTAAAAAAAATTAGTGAAGGCGTCTGTCGTTGTTTACTACGTACGAGTATCTGAGATCGTAATAAGCAATCAGCCCTGTAACTGAGTTATCAGATAACTCGGTTAGAAAGCCGATTGGAAGCTGCAGCCGGAACGGACCGTGTGAGAGCAAGCATTGAGATTAATTACCTCGAAACGCTCATCGAGTTACAAGCTCTTAGTGCATGAAGTACCTAAAGGAGAACCTGTTGGAGAATTTGAATTCTCTGTACTTCATAATAGGTATGACTTAATGCATACGTGTGTATTAGCGAAGTGAATACACGTTTTACTGACGGTGTTTCGGATCCATACGTATGTAGTACGGGTGGGCCTATTTCTGTTCGCTAGGCACAATTACTAATTTTTTGAATTAAAAGTAACATTTTCTTAAGTATATTAGAAACAAACAGGTTTTCTTGACTCGGAGCCTCGCAGTTATTAAGAACACTTACAAGAACACAAGAACACACTCCAGGACCCCAACTCTCGCGCTTTAAATATTTATCTCTAATAGACATTTGTCGAACAAAATTGGCGATTTCTTTCGTTTTTCAATGATATGCCCCATTTTTTCGACATTTGTCTACAAGAGATCAATGTCTAAAGCGCCAGAATCCTCCCGATGTTTTACTATACCGTTATTGAGCAGCGGCGTTGTAACAATTCACACAAAGATGTGTGGACACGACCGGGAATCGAACCCGCGACATTATATTTCTAATTCTAAGGTGAGGCCCGTACCGCCCGTATCAGTATAATAAATACTAATTAATTAAGTAGGTAAATTAAGTTATTTAATTAAAGAGTCAATAATTATTAATTAATTACAGAAGAGGGAAATCACTTCCAATTTGTCATACCAAAACTAATTAATAAGCCAAAGGACGACGTGACGTGGTCCAGGAAAATTCTTTGATTAATGAAAACTTTGCGAACTTTGCTACAGTTACGTTACAACTACAAACTTCCGTCTGATAGTTGAAATTTGGTTCAATCCAGGATATTGTATGTAAGTAAATAGGTAAGTAACCGACTAAGGTTCCTTATATTCTTACGGTCTTATTCATATAAATATTTCAAGTCTTTTTAGTTAAAATGGACTTTGTCCCTTTCTTACTAGTATTAATGTCAAGATGACAGACAAAGACAAACGAATTATAAACCTATTTTAGCTATAACGAGCTCAAAAGACGTTCATGAATACGGGAGTATGTCACCAGTTAATTTTTTTTTTGCACACATGCACACAGCGCCATCTAGTCCTAAATTAAGCAATTGTACTTGTTTGTGTTATGGGCACAAACAGCTACACGTCAAGCTATATATTTCCAGTATAAGCTGACCTCTCATTGTACAGAAATCCTATACAACGCCAGATCAGCTTACACAGCTAGTACCTATAGCCTGATGTGTAGCCATGGGTACTAGGAACGGATATACATTTTTTTGTAAACACAAAACAAATAGATAATTGACACCCAGTCACAGCACACACAATGATTATCATCACACTAACATTTGTCCTGGCTGGGAATCGAAGCCACGTCCTTCGGCATAGCAGCCAGAGTCACTAACCACATTTTAATAAAACACAAACTTATCAGTTACCTAGGAACTCCTTAAAGATGAAAGATGCATCCGAGTTAAAAGAAATATCTTAAATGGCGACAGAATTTTGAAAAAAATTTTGGTATCCTCACCAAAATTTTAATTAAGATTTCTGAATGACATCATTGACAAGTCATCACAATTGGTTACTTTTTGATTATTTTTTTTACAAGTGTGCGATACTATTCCCTCACTAAAAATACTCACTCATTCATTCTTTTCCATGCAAGTCCGTTTGTCACAAAACATTCTAAAAGAAGAGGTAAGAGGTACTTTCACTAAAACATATTGTTATCTACCACAAAGCTAACTTATTACCTAGTTGGACTTAATTAACCAGTTGAAAAAATGTTTATTATTCTTTGGTCATGAATATAGTATTATATTATCTGTGGTCATGCGTACGTTTTTTTAGTAAGATGGCGACAACTCTCTTGTTCGTCGATTAAAACATTTTTATGGTTAAGGTAACACTTTGTTACTCGTAGTTTTTGAAGAGGAAAAATTGCCAGTGTGTAATTTAACAAACCTTACTATTAACAAAATTATAAGTATACGAACGTAATAGAGCACCGTAAATTATGTAATTAGGTAGATTCAGATTTAACACTTGAAAATTGTAATTTATCACTCATCTGCCATCCCTCCGTTACCGTTACAGTTATGATAAATAATTCATCAGGCCGACATCGAAGTTGTGACGGGCGGAATCTCGGTAATCCGTTTACAAGTTAGGCATACCCACTGATAAAGTTATCGGACGAGGTGGCATTTTGTTTTTGATTTTTTATTTCTGGCAATACTGTCGATTCTAAAACAGCCTGACGGCTAAAGGCCCTAGTAGCCAATGCCATGATTAAATTAAAAAATATATATTTTTTTAAGGAAGGCTCCTTAAGTTCCCCTTAAAAAAACATATAAATTTGAAATAGGAATGCAATCGTAGTAATCCCAAAAAAACTTGATCTGACAGAGAGAGTAATCGAAATAGCTCTCCGGATTAGTAACCTGAAGTGGCAGTTGGCTGGTCGTATCTGCCGTAGAACCGACAACCACTAGGGTAAACGAGTTCTTGAGTAGAGACCACGAATTAGCAAACGTAGCGTAGGACGCCCTCATATTAGGTGGAGGGACGATCTCAGCAGGACGGCCGGCCAGAACTGGATGAGAAAAGCCGCGGATCGTGCTCAGTGGCGTGCCTTAAGAGAAGACTATATCCAGCAGTGGACTGAAATAGACTTATGATAATGATGATGAAGAAGAGTACGTAGATACACCGACTAAATACCTACTATACTAATACTACTACCGCTTTGTTTAAATATTGTTTGAAATTCTAATCGTCATAAGTTGGCGGGGTATCGGGGGAGATAGCTGATTTTGATTGGTTCGTTCTAGGTCTAAGCCTTGAGCGACCCATAAAAATTAACATGTGGTCAAATGATATTATGTATAAAACAAGTTAGGCAAGAACGGGGGCTATGCGGTATCTATAAGTATCTGGTCGGTGGGTAGGTAGTGCCAACTAACACCGTTCAAGACAAAGTTTGTATTGATTAATTGAGTTCCCGTGTATTGTGGTGGAAAATTTGCGAGTTGTTTGTGTGGCAGCGTGTATAATCACTTATTTGTTTAACTATGAAAGTTTATATTTGTCGTGGCCAGATCGTTAAATTCACCATTTCATGAAGTGCCTTACTATTTTATAAAATGTTTCTGTTTCATGAAACAGAGAAATCACCTGCCCACATGTTTTTTTAATTCTTATTGATTTTTAATTTTGACATGCCTTGACTATAACTTGTCTAATGTTAAGCAATAATGTGGTCTTCGATGAGAAGTGCCTGCCTACTATACCGATTCACTGATGATGATGGTTTTCGGTGAGAAGAGGAGTGGAATGAGGCTTCATATGGTAAGAAACCTTAGATGCAATGATTGCGACCCACCCTCATAAATGGATATCAGACATCGCATTGGAACGCGGCTAGACCGGTTGGCGGTTCGACTTCGTCTAGTGGGTGGTCACTAACCACACAGCAGAAGTTTACTACCAATTAATTACCAGCCAACATAATTATCAGTTAGTTAATTGACACCTGATTTCCACCAGCCCGGGGACCACGTGTGGGGATTCAGATATAAGATGTAGGTAGGTACTCTCACAGACGAAGGTGATTCAACCCCTAAGCTACGTCATCATGTGGCGTGGCCATATCAATGAATAAAAAAAGCTTCAACCTTCTTTAGTGTCCCAGAGCTGGGCACGGGTCTTCTTTTAACTATCTTACGAGTTGAGTTAAAAAGCGCGGGTAACCACGCGAGTGCCGAGGTTCGTTGGGGTGGATATCTATAGCAAACGATTTCTATGTCCATGGCAACGGACTCGCGCCACCCGCACTGCGCTTCTCGGGAATTCCCCGCTAAACGTGTACCTATTCATTTTTTCCTTTAGATTCTAACTGATTAAATATAAAACAGGGGGGAGGGATCGGTCTATTCTTAATTTTTCTTATATTGGGAGGTCAAAAACTGGAGAAAATAGACTTACGTAATAAATGAATAGCCCTGAAATATACAAAAATACTGAAACCCTAGTTAGTTAGGTATTATAACAACGTAACCTAATAAAATATTCAAAACCCAACAGCTACGTCTGAACCGCTGAAACGACTTCAAGCTAACACAATTTCCCCCCTGTAATTTCTTATACCGTTTGCGAATTGAAAAACTTTTAATTCGCAAGAACTTTTAGTCCTTTTGCCCTTTACTTTGCGTAATGTATGACACAAATAAATTGCTGGGAATATGTTAAATAGGGCTCTCTATTCGCATAAAAACGCGCCGGATGCGTGTTTGTGATCTGCAACATTGCCCGCGAATGTGAATGCGTTTTCACTGTGTTTTACTCTTGTTCCCTAAATGCATTAAATCTCGACACTGGTCACACAGGACCCCTGGCACAAAGCCTCAACGGACATAGCCGCAATACCACTACCAACTGAAGGGTTCCACGAAACGGGCACTCGCGCCGCGCAATAACCGCTCTAAGCGCATTAATCCACAATAGCTCGCACATAGCATATTGCTTCAACACAGGAATGAGTTCAATACAGCCTAACTCCTAACCACTGTTCTACTGCGTAGAAACGGACTCCCCAATTTTACTATGCGCGTTTGATATTATTATACTAACACGAAATAACAATAAATACTGATCAGGTACACACGACTACACACCAAGCTGACATCGGATTTTTCGGAAGTCCTATACAATGCGAGGTCTGTTTTTACTGGAAATGTATACCTTGATGTGTAGCCGTGTGTATACAGGAACATGCCCACCGCTCTCCTGACTTGTGTCTTACCACTTAATATTTTCCGACCACAAGCTAATTTTGATTAAGAACAAGGATAAGAACTTAAACGAATCAATCAAAATTGTTAACTCCAACTTTTGACGATTAGAATTTTATTTTTTAGCAAGTGGCATCTAGTACTCGCTTACTCGCACTCAGCTTGAAATATAGGTCGCGGGATCAAACCTGGGTCGTGTTCACACATCTATATGTGAATTATTAATGTTTCATCGCCGCTGGTCAATATCTGTGAAGTAAAACAGAGGAAACAGGGATATCTGAGATCTAAACTTTTGACGACATGTTACATCCGTCAACCCGCAGTTAGGTAGCGTGTGTGGATTAGGGCCAGACTCAACTCTTAAGATAGCTTATAAAATACCCATGCCCGTCAGTGGTACAGTACTGGGTTGTTACTGTTGCTTTTAATTTTGTAACTGCTAAGGAAAAAGAGAGGTGTTTGACTTGTGTACAGTCCGCGACGTCTAAGTTGAGGGACGCACCGCACCTCAGACCAACTGTCAAAAACCAGTATAAACCTGTTTAAATCAAGAAAAGGACGCGTCGCGCTTTAGACTGGGGCGTCTCACCTACAATATTTTTGTGCACTCACACATATGCAAGGTATATCTGTATATCTATGTATATATCTTAAATAATCGAGATGATTAACACTGACAAAATTTTAATTACAAGTTATTATAACGAACCAAATTAACCGAGTTGCTCATGCCTAATCTGAAATATGAGGATATTTGACATTTGCAAAATGAAAGGTAAAATTAGCTCCGATCCCAAATTGTTTGATGTTGGCTATCGTTTGAGAAATGTCATTTATTATAAGCCGAGCTCCCGGAAGAATTGGATACCTACCCCTGCCCTCTATTGAGAGGGGTATGAGTTCCACCTTCCGATCGATTGCGTTCTAAAAAGGAGAAAATTTTGATTAAGCACAAAACATAAACTTACAGGAAAATGTTTTAATCAGTGCGTAATAATTTTTTGGTTGTGTTGTATCAATAATTAAACACATTACCATTAATTGTTTAGTTTCTTTTTTTTTATATTCTATATTTCACCATAAAATCGGCAAACTATAGATGATCTATAGAGTAGTGATATCGATGAAAGCGCGCGAAATTTACCATGTTCGTTCGAAATTATAGGCTGACCGTTTAACTCGCGTATCGCCATCTGAGGTTCAAAGTCATAAAACATTAATTAAATCTTTTGACCACAGATAAAAGTAATGTAAGACTATTAGTCACTAATATCCATATCGCTTGAATCATCATCACTGTCTGTGCCGCTTGAGGAGTCAGAATCTTGGCGATAGGCGATACACGAGTTAAACGGTCGGCCTATACACTAGCAACACCAGTGCATCACACGCACATTATTATTTAGATATCAACGGACCTTACACCCAAGAGCACAACTAAAGAGAGAAGGTAAGAGAGACTCTTGCTCTCTTAATAAGACAGTTTCTGACTGTCGTCATCTAAAAGACCACCAGACTGACTGTTGTATAAAAAAAGTTATTACACTGCGTATATTTTGCGTTGTAATTGGATGTGAAAAGTGATCGTCCATTACTCATGTTGTTTACTTCAGTCAGTAGTTAGCTGACGAGGTGTGATGTGAGCGGTAATGTGAAGCTCGGGGATGTTGGGTTAAGCTGATAACGCGATATGTTACTCACGGCTTAATGTAAACATTAAATTAATATCAAAATTTCATATGCTTTTTGGAGATGTGCATTTTTTGGGATTTTTACGTGTGTGTCTCTGAACGGATTTTGATTTTCTTTTTTTGTTTGAAAGGTGAATTAGGTGGGAGCGTTCTTAGCTAAAACAAATTTTTAATTTAGTGTAATATAAAAAACATGTAGCATCTACCTAAAATACTTTAAAAATACCGCCTACAAATTTCTTTTGTTCTAACTTTATGCTTCAAACTATTGCAACTCTTTAACTGCCCGTCGAAAATGTGTCGAAACTAATAAAACTTTCTAGTAACAATATCCTCTAGTCAATAGTCGACACTGATTCAAACTGACAACACTAAAACGAATCATGTTGGAGGAAATTTTTGATACCCGCTGCCATTCTCAAGGGAAATGCAACGTTAGACCAACGATACGCGATGTGAAGATCATTAATATATTTTCTTTAGTAGTAACTGTTTTATAAGAGGTTATCCGACATAGGTTTGACAGGCCAGTGGTGTGGTTGGTAAGATAAGACACATGCTTTACATTTTACGTCGCAAGTCGTGGGTTCAATTTCTACCCGAGACAGAAAAGTTTGTGTGATGAACATGTCTGTTTGTCTCGAGTTTGGGTGTAATTAGGTATTTATTATACGCATATATTTACAAAACAAAATATATCAGTTAACTACCTGGTTTCCACAATACGAGCTTTGCTTAGCTTGGATTTTAATGACCGTGTGTGTCGTCGAGATAGCGCAAAGGATTGGCAAGCTGAAGTGGCAGTGGGCCGGCCATACCTTTTGAAGAAATTACTACTGGGGTAAGGGTTCTTGAGTGAAGACCACGTCTTGGTAAACGTAGTGCAAGACGCCCTCCAGCTTGGTGGAGTGACGATCTTTGAAACTTGCATTAGCTGGATGGACAAGCAAAAGACAGGGTAAAATGGCGCTTATTGTGCGGCCAATGATGATGATGAAGTAAGTAACAACAAACTGTTAGTATTCCGCTGCTGGGTATATGCCTTTGCTTAACTATTTAAAGAGTTGAGAGAGTTCAGCTCTTATTAAACACAGTCTGGACAAAGCGGGTTGGTTCATTACTGAAATATTTAGGTACTAAAATCTGCAATTTCAAGTCTCGGTGTAAGCCGACATAATTTTATTTTTAAAAGTTTTAAACATCACTTTGTTTGAAAGCTATTCAAGTTAGGAACTAGAATCATTTTGTAAACTTCTTATACTAACATGGTTTAGTACTAGAACGTGTTTTGTGAAACTAATGTTATTATTTATTGAATAACTTTAACACTTTTTAGTATCCCACTGCGGTGCATAGATCTTCTCTCAACTCTTACGAGCAGTATCAGCCTCGACTTTGGAATATAAGGTCGTGCCGATCCCCGGTCGTGCCTTCACATCTTTGTATGAACTGTTTCATCGTCGCTGCTTAATATCGGTGAAGAAAAACATCGTGAGGAAACTGGCATGTCTAATAACATCATTCAAGGACAATACATGTGACATCCACCAACCTGCACTTGGTCAGCGTGTGTGGATTAAGGCCTAAATTCGTAGGATAGTTAAGTGAAGACTTAGCAGTGGGACCGCCGCTGCTCATATTAAGAAACACGATTGTTTTCGTTCGGGAGTTAATAAATTTGTCGTACTTAAAGGCCGACCGTTTAACTCGCGTATCCCCTACCGCCAAGATTCTGACTCCTCAAGCTGCGCAGACAGTGATGATGATTCAAGCGATATGGATATTAGTGAATAGTCTTGCATTACTTTTATCTGTGGTTAAATAGTTCTTTATGAGATTCAGTTGGCCTATAGACACTGACTAAAATATCAAAACAACATTTAATATTCAATACAGTACACAATATGTTTTATAAAATCAATTTACAGCCATCGCTCGGAGTAAATAGGCTTTTGGAAGAATAGGTATTTTATTAGATCATCGTAATCGATTCAGTCCGATCTTGGCCCTTATCGATACGCGCTCGACTCGAATACTAATATCGAGAATCGGGTGCACGGCGTGTCATCTGCTATCGACCAAGTTTATTTAACTTTAACATAATTTTGCTTTAATTTCATGTTAAATTGTCACGTAGGTACCTAAAGTTGATATTTTATTTTTACAAAAGTGGAGTAAGTTTAACTAAGTAAGTCAAGTATAAGTAAGTAAAGTTTAAGTTTGTCATTGGTGAATGAGCAGCGGTGGCGCAGCGGTACGAGCCTCGTCATTGAAATATAAGGTCGTAGTTTTGATTCCCAGTCGTGCTCGCACATCTTTTTGTGAATTGTTTCATCGCCGCTACTCCATATAAGCAAAGAAAAACATCGTGAGGAAACCGGCATATCATGTCAATCATTCGAGGACAGGTGACATCCACCAACCCACACTTGGCCAGCGTGTGTGGATTAAGGCATCATGCCCAGAAGACACTAAAAAGGGATGAAGTTTGTGAGTGTATTTCTGTATCTGTGTATAAGTTTGTTCTTGTATAACACTTAAACAAATAAACTGGTTATGATTGTTATGTTTTCTTAAATCTTTTAACACTAAATTGATAACGATGGTTCTTAAATGATCGGGCTTCTTCAATAATTAAGGTGCCGCTGCAGCGCTGTATCGGCTTTGCCTTTGAAATATAAGGTTCGATCCCCAGTCATGCCCAGCCATATTTAGTGAATTGTTTCATCACCGCTGACCAAAACATCGTCAGAAGACCGGCATGTTTAAAAACTAATCATCCGAAGACATTTGTGACATCCACCAACCCGCACTTAGCCTAAACCCTCTCTCAACTCGTAAGATGGTTGACAGAAGACCCGTGCCCAGCTGTGGGATACTAAAAAAAATTGAAGTGGTCTTAAACGATGAAACATGGTATGTATATACCCATAAACATTTCCTTAAGATTTATGCTATACATATAATTTAAATAATTTAAATTTTGTTCAAAGTTAATGTATTCTAATAACAATAGAAACACATTTGTGTTTGCAATTGTAACAAAACAAGTGAAGCAAAATATGAAAGCTGCATTGCATTTCGAAGAGCTTCTACAAGCTGCTACACGATATTGCGAATACGTGCAAACAAGGTTGTTAGCTACGCAGCTACGAGGCTACGGCGTAGCAGGTATGTGCTACAGTGCTACGCCGTAGCACGCTACGAATTTTGTAGATATAAGGTATCTATCTAAATAAAAATCAATGCCACTTTTCGTTGTAATTTTATATCTCAAAAACGGGCTTACCTATTCATCCCAAATGTTTAGGCATTGTTCGGACTATTTAGCAGATGGTTTATGTGAAATTTGCACAAAATCGGTTGAGCGGTTCTTTATTTATCACATTTTTTGTAAATTGCTGAGTGGGCTGAAGCTACCCGGGCGAAGCTGGGGCTGGCCGCTAGTTATTCATAAAAGACTTTTAGTTAAAATGGACTTTGTTATTTTTATTTTTCTTGAGACTCGAGTCTTCATAAAAATAGTCCACGTTCCTTGAGTTTTGTAACCAATGTCTCTTTACGTTCGCCGCTGACGATCCGGGCTTACAGGGAAAGCAGCGAGGCAGAATTGTGATGATGGGTGCCCCAAAAACAGTTCTATGTGAGATGATTTTTCACGCTCTCTGAAGCATGAGATGAGTATTAAAATATAATTACATTTCCACTATTCATTTTATATTACGCGTGAATATAAACGAGTTTGAAATGAGATATTATATTCATTCCATTCAAATGAGTGAATGAATGAACGCTGAATAACTATTAATGACGTACCTACTTATCAAATAGCACTTCTGTAGATTAAAATATTCATTTTGGAAGTAGTAGTTATATATTTAATTACTTAGGTAAGTACTTATTAATAATAATTAAATCCTGGGACATTAACACTCACGGTCACCTGATCCTAAACAAAGCAGGGCTTGTACTATAGAGACCAGATAACTGATGTACATATGTATCTATGACATAAACGACTTACATTTTACCTACCCAAACTTATCGTACGCCGGTATTAATATAATAATAAGCTATATGTAAGCCAACTGCCAATCCTTACTATTTTTATAAATGCGAAAGTAACACTGTATGTCTGTAGCGCTTTCACGTCAAAACTGCTAAACCAATTTGGATAAAATTTGGTATAAAGATAGTTTGAGATCCAGGGAAGGACATAGGACTAAATTTTCTCAATTTGTAAGATAGTTGAAAAACGACCCGTGCCCAGCAGTGGTCTACAGTGATTGTACCACAGATAAAATAATACGTACCATATAATCAACAAGGATTTTACTGGGAATATGTGGTGTTTGTGTGTTGAATGTTGTACCACGCCACGGGCCACTATTTTATTTCGGGTTGATAAAAAATACCTCCTACAGAAATTGGCTGCCGTGAATTCGATGACAGAATGAAGATGATGGATGTTGGACCTCTGAAGTTTTATTCGATTTTCACTTTGAACCGTTCAAAGTCAAAGTAACTTGTTTCGAAGAACAAGTATGTAGGTACAAGAGGTTTGGCGCCAAATTACCTTGTTACACTTAACTCCGACGAATATTACTTACTGCTTACTTTACTGTTACTTACGACCAAAGGGTTCAACTTTGTGTTAGCAGATTGCGTGTATTTGAGTAAAGTTTTTTTATATCTCATTAATTTTTATGGAAATTTTCTTACATAACTTTTTTATGGCAGTTGTAAAAGCTAGGAATTGTAAATTAAAAGGTGTCTATGCAATATAAGTCTAAGGAGTCTCATTTAATACTTTATTATCATTGTAGGTAGCTTAAAAGTGCAAAGGAGTTGTGTGTCAGCAGTTTTGTGTGCGAGCGAGAGGTACTACACGTTTCAAATAAGAATCCCTCTCTATCCTTCTACACTCGCGGCTAACATTAAACATTACCAACTGCTTGACTATTTTTTTTCGCGTGCATTTGAAGAGCTCTATATCCAGCAGTGGACTAATGGCTTCTGACTAGTGTTGAAAAATGATAAAAGTCTTATACCACCGACGGCCATGAAGTCTGAAAAAACTGAAACGTCACGACGCGTCGTGGTATAAAAATCTAAAATGAACCGCAATAATATCCGTAATAAAGTAGTTTTATTACAATAATATAAATATCATCACTATTTTTAAGTCCGGCGTCGGTATGAACCCGCGTCCTCGACACGGTGAGATTCTAACACGCTATGCCATACTACGCCACCAATTAATGTAACAAATAATTCCCATATAACTTGATACTTAGCTAGATGTTCCACCGTTCCGATCCACGCGAGTAACAACAATCCATCACGCGCCCGGCTCGAAGGACCAATTACCGGTTCTCTTAATTGAGTGTTACCAGCTCCCATTTATTAAAAAACTTTGATTATATCAATTTAACGGTTTACATAGTCGTTTAATGGATGTTGTTTGATGTATGGTGCGGTTCTGTTACGACTGTGGTGTTTGTGTAATAACGTTGAAAATTTGCTTCACTTACTGTTTCAATTTCTACGACTTCATCACTAGATAGTGCCCTGCGCTACGTCTGACTGTTAGGTATAATGTTCGCGATGACCTCAAAAATGCTAATAGGTTTTTAATGACGGGCCGGTGGCGTGGTAGGTAAGATACTTGCTTTTCACGCCGCAGGTCGTGGGTTCGATTCCCACGCTAGACAAATATTTGTGTACCAACAAAGATTTGTTTCGGTGTCTGGTTGGTTGAGGGACTACCCTCCGTGCCTCGGAAAGCAGGTTAAGACGTCGGTCCTGGTTGTTATTTAACACATCTATGACAATCGTTACATGTAGTCTGAAGCCAATATAATCTGACAACTGGTCTAACCATCTCGGCTACTGGTCCCCTACGGGTTTCGAGGTCTGATGGCAGTCGCTCGTATAATTCTGGTAGCTAGCCGCATCAGGTTAAACTGCCTGACCTCAATAGAAATGGGAAAGGCACGGGGAATGATGATGATAAAAATTAAAGTCATTCTGAATACATTTTTTTATGTGTTTCATTTATGTTTCTGAATATTATGACAGCTAAATTCTTTAACAAAAACACAATTTCCTTTAGTAATAAAGCGTAAAATCTGAGTGAGACATAAAGAAATCTAATACATTACGTATTTAACTGTCCTCGGAGGAAACATAAATTCACATAATAGCTCATTTTTCGTAGAACTTCTTTGTTTGGCGACGATTTCGTGGTACTGTTACGAGTTTGGATTTAATTGTAATTTAATTCTGATAATAATGTTTGAGACAGATCCCAAACAAAGTACTATACTGTACCTACCTACTTATGGACACCAGGTAAGAAATAAGTAATACACTAGACTGCAAAGAAAAAGAGGGCAGTTAGTAAATCTTCAATGTATTCTAGATCTCAATCTAAGCTATGAAAAAATAATAAAAATATCTTTGGACTAACTCACGGCCATCATCCCAAACTTAGCAGAGCTTGTATAGTAGAATGGAACCAGACAACCGATCATATACTACATACCTACCTATTACTTACTTTTCTTTTGTAAATACTACTTAATATAGATAACTAGCGGACCACGCAGACGTCGCGTCGTCCTGCCCGGTAAAGCAGTGCCACCTACCGGGTCCGAAAATAGATTACGACCGATTCTCAGACCTATCGAATATAGATATGTATAAGATTCCACAAAAATCGGCTAAGCCGTGTCGGAGGAACTTTTTTTTTATTTAATTTTTTTCTGCGTAAGAACCCTCCTCGTACTTCAAGGAATATTCTAAAAAAAGAATTAGCGAAATCGGTCCAGCCGTTCACTCGTGATGGCGTGACCAAGGGAAATATGGATTCATTTTTATATTATAAATTACTCCCCAGACAAGACGAACAGACACGTTCAATATACAGAAGCCTGACTTGGGTGAGAATCGAACCCAGGAACTGCGGCGTGACAAACAAGAGTCTTATCAACCACGAAAACGCTGGCGTTAAAAATATTTATTTCTATTTTATTTTAAAAATATTTATTTTCATAAAACTAGGTCAGATACTTTTGAAGATTTTGAAGATTTCTTAATCAACCCTTTTTTCCGCTTTATACCCAATACTCGATTGTTTATTGTAGACCTTAATGTACAATAAAAGGTGTTACAAATTAATTTTAGTGTTCACATGGACCCTGTAGACCACAGCAAAAAGTAGAAATGGAGGAAGAGCGCTACTTAATAAAAAAATATATAGTAAAAATTTAATTCATATTATTATTTTTGTATTAGGAGAGATTTTAATTGTCTTACAAATGGATTATATTCTTTTGTGTTTTTTTATGTCGTCCGGAAGGTTGTTATAGATTTTTATGGACATGCTGTAGATGCTGTTTGAATACATTTTTTTAAAGTTACAGAGTTTAAAATCTCTAAACCCTTAAAATTCTAGAGACAATTAGATACCTGTGAACAGCATTATGACACTAAATGTTACTTCACTTCAACCCTTTTTAGTGTCCCACTGATGGGCACGGGTCTTCCCTCAAGTATTTTATAAGTTAAGAGAGTTTAGGCCTTAATCCACAAGCGCTGGCCAAGTGCAGGTTGGTGGATTTCACATGTCCTCGAATGATTAGGTCTTAGACATGCCGGTTTCCTCACGATGTTTTCCTACACCGATATTGAGCAGCGGAGATAAAACAATTCACACAAAGATGTGTGAATGAACCCGCGAACTTATTTTTCTAAGGCGAGGCCCGTACCGCTGCGCCACCGCTGCTCTTATAACTTATTTACTTCCTAATATTGCCTCTAATAAACTAAAAAAAGGCAAAAGGCTAAAACTCCTTCAGTACTACTAGCGCCATCTGTTATTAAATTTTGTATCACACACTTCAACCCTTTTTAGTGTCTCACAGGAGACCACGGGTTTCATATTATTATGAGTTGAGAGAGTTTAGACCTTATCCACACACTAATTTAAAATAAGTATTTTCTTGCTTTAATACAGCTGTATGATCTGTTTTAATACTAAAATGCGTAGTTTTTTAATAAAATCCAACAGCACATTAACGATTCACGCTCATGCCCTGTCTCATTACCCACACAAGTTTAGAAATTCCTCAAGTTTACCGGCTGTATGATTAAACTTTTCCATAATAAAACACCCCCTCTCCTCCTCCCCCTACGCCTGGGGAGGGACATTCTTCGCAGCGTATAGAAGTACGTGACAACTTTCCTTTGCTAACTAAATTATGGTCTCCCCCATTACTTTGCGACTGAAAGGAAGTAAAAATGTAGGTATTTAGCTAAAGGTTCTCACTCACTGGGAGCATTCGCTTTAAGAGTCCCCACAAACTAGCCACTACTTGCCATTTTGTAGGTGACCATTTCATAACTTTTAGTAAAAGTTCCTATTCATTCATGCATTACTTTAACTTTAATAGAAATAATTAATAGAAAAAAAAATAATAATAAAAAAAAAATTAATAGAAAATTTAATAGAATCTGACCACACAAAAACGCTTGACCACAAGCAATGATCAAGTGGATTACTACTTGCTTGTGGTTAAGCGGTGTGGTCTACGTTGATAACCGCTTACTCAGTAAATACCGATTCACATAACTACAACCAGAGCTTTTTGTTGATCTAGAGTTTCTTTTATACAAAAATAGTCTTGCGTTCTAATAGTAATCTGTTCAGTAATTTTTAAGTTTATAGCTAACATATAAAAAGAAACTTCATTCTATAGCATGCACCTGAAGGTAAGTAAGAAATACCTAATGGAGGATCTCGTATGTCGTGGAACGATTGTTATGTAAACTTATCGTAACTTGACCGGAAACGCAAGCGCACCTCCTCGCTTGGACACGATCCCTGGTAGAGGAGATACAGTGAAGACCGGCAGAGCGATAGAATAATTATCTCTGTCTATCTCGGGCAGTCTTCTCAGACGCTCAGTGCCATTACGCTTGTTTGTTTTTATGGTCTAACCGATATAGTAATAAAGTTGTTGGCACATCCGCATCTCTATACATCAGCTGTCATTTTTACTGTAATCACGAGCGCCTTTCGAGTCAGCTGTCACTCGAAAATGTCAACATGTCTGCTAATAATGACTGTAGTCGAGTACACACGGCTACACATCAAATTATACAAATCCAGTATATGTTGACTTACAAAAGTGGAAGAAGACCCGATGTTTCGCATCTTGACCACCCAGAGATACGACATAATGTCATCCAAGCGAAGTTGAGACGGGTCACTAATTCCATTGCTCTCATCTAAGAGCACATTAATAGTGTAGTGTAAATAACTATTGATACAATAACAGTTAACAGAATTAAACGAGGAACACGTCCCGATAAGGGATCAAACCCGTTCAAATTAGCTTAATGTCATACTGTAACTAGATTGTCGCGATACACGATGTGTGACGTATTTACACAACTTGATACGGGTGTAAATACAGACACCAGTGACATGATATCATTACATATTGTTGATATATTGTTAATATTTTAGGTATACAACCTGAACCAGAAAGGCTAAACTATAAAATAATTATAATAAGAAAGCGTATTATAAAATTTCAGACTACCTAACAGATAAAAACGCTAGGAATTAAATCGCTCTAATTCAACACAATAAACAAACCAAACGTAATACATATAAGTACTTCATTTAAAAAAGAAAAAAGCCTAGTGAGTTTTTGGCAGGGTTTCTCAGTAGTCGCCAGTCATTCACTGCACGGTAGGAAAAGAAATTGGACTATTTGAATGTAGATTCGCGTCTCAAAAAAAATAAAGCATATTTTCATTTTAATTTAAACTTGAAACCAAATATTCTTCAGGTCATTACTAATGACTATGTGAAGTCAGAGTTTAAGTTGCATTATATTTTAATACAATTTATGATGTGCTAAATTTTTGCAAAAAGCGCAACCCTCTTAGCTGCTTTTTTAACTCTCTCTGGCAATAAAATGTGTAACAATCTCTGCAAAAGTTAGGGTTGTCAAAGAAAATAAATTTATTCTAATTGATTTATTATATTATAGGCCAAATAACGTGTATTTACACAAACTTAGATAAAATAAATTTAAAAATTTATAAGAATGTATTTTTTTTAAGACGGGCCGGTGGCGTGGTCGGTAAGATACTTACTTTTCACGCCGCAGGTCGTGGTTTCGATTCCCACCCGAGACAAACATTTGTTTAAATATGTCTGTTTGTCTTGTGTCTGGGTGTAATTATCTATATTTAAGTATATATTTACAAAAAAAAGTATTATATGTAGTATATAACCAGTTATCTGGTTTCCACAGTACAAGCTCTGCTTAGTTTGGGATCAGATGACCGTGTGTGTTAATGTCCCAATATATTATTATGTATTATTTTTATTATGACAATATATCTTAATACTAAAAAAATAAGGCATCGCTAACGAAAGATGATTACTGTTGATACTGATTTTACACCCACGCGCCGCCGTATCAGCTGTGCGCTTGCTAGGTATGTACGCGGGTGATTGACCGTTAATATTACGCCGCGCGCTTTGATCGATACTACTGCCAATATAAATCATCCTTAAAAAAATATCCTTTATTAATGTATCCCATAGCTATATAGGCCTCCATTAAACGCCATTTCCCATGTTGGTTTGACGCATCCAACTACTACCTCACTTCAACCCTTTTTAGTGTCCCACTGTTGGGCACGGGTCTTCTCTCCACTTATGAATTAAGAGAGTTTAGGCCTTAATCCACACACGCTGGCTAAGTGCGGATTGGTGGATGTCACATATTCTCGAATGATTAGTTCTTAGACATGCCGGTTTCATCACGATGTTTTCACCTCTGCCTACGGTAGTGTAGCGAAGGCTTTAAGTAATCTACGTCACTCAGGAATGAGGCTGTACGTCACTCATATGTTGAATATAAAGCAGGGTGTTGAGTCACTGTCTTTAACTATGTTTTCTTAACTTCGTAATATGGATATTTGAGCTTCAATCTTTTTAAAGGTAATTTATTCTAAGTGACTAACCATCATTCGAGAATATGTTACATCCACCGCACTTGGCCAACGTGCGTGGATTAAGGCCTAAACTGTCTCAACTCGTAAGATAGTTGGGAGACGACCCGTGGTCAGCAGTGGGACACTAAAAAGAGTTGAAGTGAGAGGCAGAGGTGAATTTCACCCACTTTTCGCCACCTATATGTGCTATACGTAATTCCAAACTTCGAGCTGCAGCTAAGATTCTCAAAGTAAAAAAGAAAAGTTTTTTTGAGAATACGCTTACCTCCAAGACATTAGCTACACTAGGGAGCATAATACAAAATAATTAGGACCTCATTTTAAGCAAACAAGTGCTTGTGATATGAGATCCCCCTCATCCTTAACAATAAGAGCGACATGTTACAACATGATCATAAAATTAGTATAAATTAAAATTTTAATTACTCGTAATGTTAGATTATATAAAAAAGCTAAATTATACAGATACGGAAAAGTCTAATTTTCAGTTATTGAGTAGTTTAGAATTATATTTTTAATAAGTTATTTTTGTGTAATCATTATTATTCTTACCTACGTTAAAAGTAGTGGTAACAACCCGAAACACAGGTTCCACCTAGTTCGGGTAAAAATGTAATTATTAGCTCAATAAAACTGTTTTTGATTGATTTATGTATGTAAAATGACGAGATTATTTGAATAAATTTATTAATATTTATCTATTGCCTTCTTTTATAAACTTGTAAACTTTCGCGTTGCATTGTAATCTTATGTTGTTTTATCTTTCTTTTGTACGTTGCTATACCCTAATCGGGTCTTATGTTGAAACTTTGTAACTTATTGTTAAACATCTGTACCTACACATGAATGCAATAAACGCTTTGACTTTGACTATTCGGCCTACAGTCCATCAAATCTAAGAAGTACCGTTTGACAGTTCTAAACGTTTAGAATTTTAAATTAGGATTTAGAATTTTTTTTGAATGAAAATTGTTTATGTTATGTTAAAATAAAAATAGCTTTATAATTCAATTATTTTACAGGAAAGCTAATAAAAATAGTGTGAATTACGCCTCTATAAAGCTAATTTAATAGAAAACAGTGAAACGTCAAAAGGTACTTCTTAGATTTGTTCAATTGTAGAAGGATCGATTTCGCCGTTGTGTATACATATTTCTTGTTCTAAGTGTAACAGTGCTAGTTATTACCTCTACTAATGAGTACTATTAACCTAACTACACAAATTCGTTAAGATGGAAGAATTTTCACAAATACCTTGATAGCTGTTGCTACCCAAAGTTTCGTAATAAGGTTCTAACTATTGTAACAAACTTACAGAAAGGCTAACAGATTTAAACATGTTTTGCGCAGAATTGCTGAATCAGTGGAGACTGGAGACATAGCGGACAAGGAAAGGGCTGCAAAATATATCTTTTACTTTCCTAAGTTAGGTACATAGGTACAGTAGGTAAGTGTCCTTGTAACTCAGTGCCGGATTAAGCAAGCGCGGAGCCCGTAGCAAATCGTATTGAGGGGCCTTTTATGTGATATGGGTGTGAAATAAATAAATAAAAATTAAATGACATCTATTTCGGAGAAGTAGCATCCATTTAATGTTAGAAAGAAGTAGATCTTTTTACAAATTAATGCCAATTATTGCAAACATGCACCCGAATAATTTATTACTATATTATGTATTTTTCAAATTGAATTAGGACCTCAAAATTTCAATTTTATCGTACTTCTAAATATCAAATCAGACGTTTTTCATGATCTATTTGTCAAAAACTTTTAATTTAACACACTTCAAAAAGAAACGAAATGAAATACTTGTAACGACATCTATGGAGATTTATTTAAACTAATTTTCATTTTTTTGGAACCATAAAGCACTAATAAGGTTGTTCTATAGGTAATTATTTTTCAACCCTGACAAATATGTACAAGTGTGTATCTGTGTACAAGTTGTTGCATCGTAACGCTTAAACTAATGGACCTACTTTAATTTTTTTAATGGGAAGTAGGTTTCTTAGCTAGGTTTAAAAACAGTAAGGCATTGAATTAGTCGTTCGTTTTTTAAATAGTTATTTGTCGAAGCCAACTCTTTTAAAAGTGGTTCTTACATTTTTCATTTTGGTCAAACTTTATTCTCAATATAAACATATAGGTAGTGACTTACTTGAGAACAATAAATTAATTAAAAGTAGTATTACAAAGTTTAATTTCACTATCATTATTTATATATTTTGATAAATCCAGCCACACAAATTATTCATTTTATGAAACTGTTTTATTTAATATGGTTGTTGGAATTATCCATTTATATATTTGAATAAGGATAGTAGAATAATTAATAGCATAGTTTAATATACTTACCACTCATCTGGCTTCCACAACACAAGCTTGTCTATGTTTGGATCAGATGACAGTGTGGCAGAATATTGTTACTATTACGAGTATAATTATTATTTTAAACGATATTGGGTGAATTGGATTTTGAATGAATTCGAATTTAGATTTATATTTAACTAATTAACCGCCCGTGTCGCTTTTTAATTTACGCAACAAAAAACATGCATTTCTGCCATTTTTATCCTTTGCACCTAGCTGTTTGAAATGAAATGAAAATATTCTTAATTTTTAAAGAATACCAATTTCTTTTCCTGTCGTGCAGTGAACGACGTGAAAACTAATAAGGAACACTGTTAAAACTCAGTAGGCTTTATATCTCATTATCATCATGAGCCTATTCCAGACCACTGCTGGACATAGGCCTCTCCTAAAGTACGCCACTGAGTACGATCCGCTGCTTTTCTCATCCAGTTCTTGCCGGCCGCCCTGCTGAGATCGTCACTCCACCTAGCCTGAGGGCGTCCTACGCTACGTTTGCCAATTCATGGTCTCCAATCAAGAACACGTTTACCCAGCAGTTGTCAGTCCTGCGGCAGATGTAACCGGCCAACTGCCATATAGTTTTATTACATTTTATTTAGTGTATTGCGTTAGAGCGATCTAATTCTATGCGTTGTAGGCATATATTTTATAAATTCGTAAAATTTGGTATTAAACACCACAGGCACGGCGATTGATTTTTGACGGGATTGTTAAAAGATTGAATCTATAAAAAGTCTATAAAATAAACTACAAGTACTCAAACAAATTCAATTTACACAACCCGTATATAGCGGTGTGGATTTTTGTACTTACTATTGAGGATTTTATCTCTATTTTATGAGCAGTGGTTACGCAGATGTAAGGGCCTCGCCTTAAAAATATATTCGTGGGTTCGATTGCCAGTCGCTCCCACACATCTTTGTGTGAATTGTTACATCGCCGCTGCTCAATATCGGTGAAGGTAAACATCGTGAGGAAACCGACATGTCTAAGAACACTAAAGGGCACTTATTCACTAATAAATTCTGTACAATTTTCCGTCCCATCCAGTAGCTTTATATGTTAGTAGTGTTTACCATAAATACGAGTACATATGTATTGATATTTTGCTTTGACGAGATACGGCCTTAACTAAAATTAGTCCTCGTTTGAATATTCATACGCCCAACTAAATCCTCAATCACTTAACTTCAACCCTTTGTTTAGTATCCCACTGCTGGGCACGGGTCTTCTCTCAACTATCTTACGAGTTGAAAGAGTTTAGGCCTTAATCCACATACGCTGGCCAAGTGCGGGTTAGTGACTGTCACATGTCTTCGAATGATTAGTTCTTAGTCATGCCGGTTTCCTTACGACCCTCTAAACTCTCTCAACACGTAAGATAAACGAGAGAACACCTGAGCCCAGTAGTGGGACACTAAAAAGGGTTGAGGTGACTTGCAATCAAACCCGCGACCTTATATTGACGCGAGGCCAATACCACTGCGCCACCGCTGCTCACCTGGCTTAGCATTCCTCAACTGTTAAGATAGTTGAGAGAAGATTCGTGTCCAGCTGTGTGAAAATGGTTGTTTTTGAGATTTTCTGCATTTAATGTGGACGTCATGAGTAACGGGTTGTTCATAATAATTTATCCCGGAACTAAAGCATTTAAAGAGCATCCCTTCTCCATTATCTCCAGAACATTGAGCTTAATTTATATAGTAATAAAATTCTTAGAGCAAAGGGCAATGCTTGGTCTGTACAGTATGCTGGCGGCGCGGCGGTGCGTACCTGCAACTACTGTTCGGGTTCCGGGTTTGATTTGAACACTGGAGTAACTGTTTACTTTCTGATTTCTCAGTAAAATACTGAAGTCGATGGTTCCTGACAAAGGAAATCAAGCCGTAAATAGTAGGTACTACAGTCATAAAGAATATGTTGAGCTCTCGATGCTGTGCCACATCTCTCTGTTTCTGTCCACATACATCCACTATTTGTAGACTATCTTGCGTACTTGGCTAGTCAGCTCAGACTACCTATATACATAAATTTCCTAAAAATCGTACAATTAGCGTGATGATGGCTGCTCCGCCTCTGTTGCGTTGGGTGCGACCTAGCTCCAACACCATCGACCATGATTGCGGGCAGGCTCTGGCCGTATATACGTAAAAGCTGTGACATGCGTGTCAGAGCAAATACAAGTATAAAAAACGTTGGAAATAGAATAGATTAAGACTAACACCCTTAGATTAAGTTTACTAATAATATATAAGTTAAAATATTAACAAAAAAAACCGACGTCATGGATGCCATTCTCAGAACTAAACCAAACTGAATTGGGACCACACGGGAAGAAACAGCTTTCAATTAAAAAAAATATCAATTTCGAATCACCCATTCGAAAGTTCTGAGGTAACAAACATAAAAAAACATACAGCCGAATTGATAACCTCCTTTTAGAAGTCGGTTAAAAATATGAGTGTAACTATAAAAACCCCAAGTAAACGTTAAACTATATTATTATTATTATTCATAGTTACAAGAACAACAAGAGCAACGCGGCGAGAACATTATTACATTTTTTTCGCGTTCTTAAGTTATTGACATTATTTCCATAACACGGGCTACATCTAGCGTTGCCATCCGTCCGGATAAAACCGGACAGTGTTAGGCTTTTTGACCTCTTGTCCGGCTAAATTTGACTGCATCCGGCACGTCCAGTTTTTGGGAGGCTTTTTTTTTAAATTCAATCACTTCAGTCAGTAGCGATGAGCGATGGTGACAAGATTTACTAACTCTCGCAACTAAACACAAGCTCACGTACCTATTACCTACTATCGTCAAAATATAAAGTACTTACATAGGTATGTGTTTCATTAAATGTTTTGTTAATAATCCCTTTTTTTAGCATCCGGCTTTGGAATACAATAGTCCAGCTTTTAAATGTGTTAAATACGATATTTATGTCAGAAATACTTAATTTTACTTAATGTCCGGCTATGGGACTCAAATGTCCGGTTTTTTGGCAAATTAGTCCAGTAGTTTGATTTTGTGAGATGGCAACGTTAGCTACATCCCTAGTTTTCACTCTACTTTACACTTGTCCAATACGCACTGTCCTTTAGTTCCCAATTTAAATTGCAGATACATTTCAGTTCGCCTACTCTTGACTCTCGATCGCAAATATACAATCACACGAATCCAATCTGTGACACTTGACATTTCCTACGTAATAAACTTTTAATAGCTTGGCTAAACATCCATTGCCGTGCCTCTGGCGCCTGACTACAAATTTTTCGAATCGATAAAATATTCCTACAATAAATAGGTAGCTGCAATGGATGATTTTTTTTTTATTCTGATAAAGGAATACGCTCGGACGCAGTCCTTTTTCAATAATACAAAAATAATAATGTTAACAAATATATATTGCGTGTTTTAGTTCAATGCATATTTTTGTCGTATAAAAGGTTAAATTAAAATTCTATACGGTCTCCAACACAATATTTCGGTATTTTTGTTTACCTATAACTGTTTTTAGTATGTTCCGGTGTAGCGTTCCGGAGTACCAATTAAATTTTCTCGAATCCAATCCCATATTTTAAATATGATCAAAGGTCAACGGTAAGTAGATCCTTTTCAATTAGTCGTCGAATCTTAAAAGGGTTGTGAGTAATGTGTCGGTCGCGTGCAGTGGACCGCGTGTCGTCGGTCAACCAGCTACTAATAGGATCGCCTTCACGCGTCAACGCACGCGTTGATCACTCAACTGACGCGTGAAACCGACGCTTGCTTACACATTTGTAGGATGTACTGGATTAAGTGCGATTTGTACAATGTACAGCTTTTTAGCAGCTGATCAAATAATAGATGACTGCTTTTTCAAGCAATTTCAAAAAGGAGGCTCTCAACTCGACTCTTATATTTTATTATATGTTTGTTACGCGAAAATTCCGCCGATTACAGATCGGGTTTAAAAACGGTATACTTTTCAGGAAAATGTTGTCAAAATCTGTTTAAGCGGGTCTTGAGTTATCGTTATAACAATGAAATGTGTTCATGTTTTTATTAAAAAGCTATTATTCGTTTTAAGGAATCCATACCTCAAAAGGTTAAAACGGAACTCGTAGGCCCGAGCTATAAGCGTCCGGAATCTCCCAGACTCGAAAAAAACGGCCTGAGACTTTTTCCGACGTCAACTTTAAAGAAACAAGGAATCTTCCGCTCCCGAATTTTACCCGGAAACAAATTTTGTTCTATTTCTGATTTTTTGGATCCGGGGATTCCGGAAGCTTAGTCCCGACCTTATAGGATCACTTCATTGTCTGTGTACCCGTCTAAAATTATTTTCAAAACTGCTTGACCAATTGAGTTAAAAGTTAAATTTAAAAAATATAATAAAAAAAGGAAACAAAGATAGAAATCTCTTGGTGATCTAAAGAGGAATTAATGTGACATATCATTATATAAATAATGGAATTTAAGTTATTAAAACACGTAATAAGTATTGTAATTAAGTAACCCGTGAAACCAAATGATGAGTTCCATACATTCTACCTAGAACCGCTGTAACCATATTCCGACTATGGTGGCGGCCAGTTGACTACCCAGGTACGCAGGAGATATTTTAGTGTACAAATGTTTGAGGACACATTTGAGACACAGGACACTCTCTATACCTACCCTTCACTCTCAAAGTCTGGTGGGACGGGTTGACCGACACGACCGGTAAAAGATAGGGTGCAGGACCGACGGTGTGACGTGCTCTCCGAGGCAGAGGGGTATCACACCGCCAATAATGACTTCGGACTAGAGATGAGATATTAGAAAAGTCTTAACTCTTTTTTAGTCCAGTGTGGGATTTGAACCTACGACCCCAAAGACTAAAGGCGAACACGGTATCTCCTTTACACCGAAGCAGTCAGCTACATAATATCTAGGTATCATTTGGGCCTGTCACCTTCATCCTTGGCAGTGCACCTTTTATCTGAATCCCCACACGTCCCTTGGCTGTGCAAATCAGGTGACAATAAACTGGTAGTAGACTGGCCCCCCATCAAACCAAACTGCACCGCTAAGCGGCCTTGCCGTGTTCCGATGCGAAGTCTGGTGACACCATTTAACAAGGTGGGTCGGAATTGTTGTTTCTATAAGGTTTCCACACAGGTTCATTCCATTGCCATTTTCTCACCAAAAATCATTCGTTATCAAGAGTGAATCGGTAAATTAGGCATTCCATAGTAAACGACATCATTGCTTAACATCAAGTTGTAGTCAAGCGCATGCGAATTTCAAAATAAAAAAAGATACCAGCCTAAATAGTCCCGAATCCCGAACAGCGAGCACAATAGTCACCCGACACCGTCATACAAACATTAGCTCGTGTGTTCAGCTGTACAAACGTTTGTCCTCTTATATTTGCGCACACAGCTATTCAGACGAATCGAAAAATAGATTTTTGATAGAAAAATATAGCTTTTAGATGGAAATAGCGAATTTTACGTAGTTCTGATTGTAGTTTAGCTTGTTTTATGTTATATGTTTGAGTTATTTGTATGTATGATATTTTAGGTACTAACTTAAAATAACATATCATAACACCGGTATAGCCAAAAGGTGTAGACAGAGGTGAATATCACACACTTTTCGCCGACTGTTTTAGGTCCCATACGTAATAGAGGGCAAAAAGATTTTTTTTGATCTTATAATAGGCTTGCACTTGACCACAACTTGACTGATGTGAAGCAATGATGTAGTCTACAATGGAACGCGCTTACCCAGTAAATACCGATTCACTAGTGGCATGAAGATAGGCAGATTGTAGCTATCGGGAAACATAGATGCCGGCAATGAATTCTACAACTTGGCAGTTCGTACAATAAAAGTGGAAGTAAAACGTTTATTGCGTACCCGTGGAATTTCCGCCATATAACGGTGGCGCATAACCGGTACCTCTACTAGTCCGGTGGAAGAAATAGAGGGGGGAATAAGATTGTGTAATTCCGACACATACACAATTCTCTAAGTAGGTATATTAGAATTCTTATTGACGATCCGGGAATCGAACCCGAAGCCTCGTGGTTATAAAGCATGCCCGCTTACCTCTAACGGATGAAATGAAGTTTTAAACTACTGTTTTTATGACATTTGTTTAAATTGAAAACCTATTGTCCGAACATTAATTTTGTTAGTAATGTTAATTCTGTTTTTATATACTCGTAAGGTTAGTATTGTTAAGTGTAAGGGCCACTCATTGCGGTGACAGCCTTCTCAAATCCATTCCAGATGCCTCCATCCTTTGCTTGCCTGGGCCATCCTACAAATTGCATACTCTTTATGGGTGTGCCCCAGTGACGAAGAGTACAATCCGATTCCCATCGGCTTCCCTTTTGGAAATGGTTAATATCACACGTACTTAATAATATATGTGACGCCTTAAAGTTTTAAATAGCAACAAAAATAAGTATAGCATTAAGTGTAAGAACGATCGGTGACGGTAGTGAAGAAATATTATTTTTCTAGGTAAGAACTTTCTTGCTCCGGCTTCCCCTTTTCAGACTTCTACCCTTCGGCACATGGTGTGCCCTTTTTTTAATTAAAAATTACGCAACTTATATTTAAATGTAAGAGATAAAAATTCAAATCTAATCAAAATACCTATGCTTAATTTTTTTTGAGATGCGAGTCTACATAATAATAGTCCAATTTCTTTTCCTACCGTGCAGTGAATGACTGGCAACTACTGAGAAACACTGCCAAAAAAAGCTCAGTAAGCTTTTTTTTTTATTATTACATTTTGTTTGTTTATTGTGTTGAATTAGAGCGACTTAATTCCAAGCGTTTTTATCCGTTACATAGTCTGAAATTTTATAATACGCTTTCTTACATAACGTAGATTTTATATTTATTTTAAATTTGTTAATAGTCATTTCCCTAATATTATTTGGAAGATCATTGTAGTAACGTATACACTGCCCCATAAAAGAGTTACTAATTTTATGGAGACGAGTATGATGTGCTACAAGATCGTTCTTATTTCTAGTATTCAAATTATGTGTATCGCTTATTTTTTTAAATTTCGTAATTAAGCTAATCCTATCCTATCCTATCCTATCCTATCCTACTAATATTATAAATGCGAAAGTAAGTGTGTGTGTGTGTGTGAAGGTTTGTTACCGCGTATCTCCATAACCGCTCAACCGATTTTATTGAAATTTAAAATGAAGGTAGTGTATACCCGAGAATCGGACATAGGCTAATAATATTTTCAAAAATCATCCCCTAAGAGGGTTAAATAGAGGGGTGAAGTTTGTATGCAACTTTTTATTCCTTGGTCCTATTCATTTAAAATTCGGTACACATAAACCTTATGACAAATAATGAGATACGGGTTTTTTATTTTTCCATAATTACCCCCATGGGGTGTGGAAAATGAATTTTATTGGTAAAAATTAAAGTTTCTCTGGATCTGCTTAGTCTCAAGTCCGATTCATTCCAAATTCGGTACACATAAACCCTAAAAGAAATCATAAAACACGTGTTTTTTATTTTTCCAAAACTACCCCCAGGAAGAGTGAAAAATGAGTTTTTTTGGAAATACTAAATATTGCAGAACTGTTTAGTCCTTGGTCCGATTCACTTCAAATTGGGTATACATAAAGCTTAAAACAAATAATGAGACACGTGTTTTATTTGTCCATTTATTTTTATTTTTACCCTAATACTACGCGGGAGAAGCCTGCGAAATTATTCTGAGTGCGATTTTCTTCGAAGTTGATATCAATACTCTTTCGTGCTTTTGATTTAAATTACTCTTTATTTTGACACAATGACATGTTTGAATGCGATGATTAGAATTCGAAATTTAAATTTTATTTCTTCTTATAGGTATGGTCTAAGAGCTGTAGTTTTTTTTTTAAGAAACACCTATTGATTTATGGATATACTTATGGGGGCTTGCCGATTTCAAAATGTTGCTACACTACTGAACTAATTTTGTATGGAGTTAGAGACCCGCTAAAGTATAGTTTTATCCGACTGCGAAAAAAGGTATTAATGGTCTAGCGCGATAACCGACATCCGCGGGCGAAGCCGCGGGCGGAAAACTAGTAGATAAATAAATATTGTCGGACCATAAACCTAGACTTTAATATTAGTGGTATTGAACTATTGAACTCCTCTTTGTGATATAGGTCATGGATTCGGTCCTAGTCAGGCCCAGATATCTTTGTTTGAGTAAGGTAGCCAGTGCCCACCAAAATCTAAATTGTGTCTAAAGGGACGGCAACACGCAACGACTTTGGTGCTTCAAGCGTCCATACGCTACAGTGACCTCCTACCATAAGGTGCGAGCATGCCAACTTAATAGTATAAAAAAAATCCTTTTAACTTTGCATTATATAGGTTGGAAGGGAGAGCCCTCCACAAACAGAGGACACATTCAGCTCCTTAATTAGAATCATTTTTAACATGCTTGTTTCCCGGATCTTTAAAAAAAACTGTAAATTTTGCTTTATTTCAATTGAAAGCTATAATAAACATCTGTCAATACATTAGTAAATGACGTAGCGCGACTACACTTGGTAGTAAGTACTAATTCCAAAGTGGAAAATTGGCTGTTCGCTTAAAGGGTTTGGTACCATTCAAGTAACAAAAAAAAACACGATTATAAAAATCCTAAACTAATTTTAGTTAGGTACCGATCGTCTGAGTATGATGTACGAATTTCACCGTACAGTTTGTGAAGGAGGTCCCTTACATCCAGTATTAGTACTTACACGTACCTAAGTTTTTCTTGAAACATTCAAACGCATTTAGAGCTGAAAACGGTGCACGCTTCCGAGCCATAAGTATTTCTCTCTCTCGTATCCTGTTTGTAGTGTACAACCGACAGAAATAAGGAGCACTCCTCTTTGAGCTGCAGAAAGATGCAGACATTTGTTAAGTACCTACGTATTAAGTTAGATTTTACTGAAAGCGTAGCTATGCAACCTAAACCGGGAAGGCTAAACTATATTGCTTTCATTCCACTGCCACCTTTCCACCGAATAATAGTAATATACTAATAATATTTTTCGCACATACACACAGCGCCATCTAGTTTCAAATTAAGCCATTTTATTTGCTTGTGTTTGCGTACCTTTTTTATATTGGCTCTACTTCCAGAACAATATCATTCTGTCGTGGGAAAGCAACCATTTAAAAGTCACGGTGTATAATACATAAATACATTTTTTGTTGTAAATATATACACAGATACTATTATAGTTAGATTAATTACACCCAGCAACAGTTCATAAATCCTGTTTCAAAGCAGCTTCATGTAATTTTTAAGAAAATCATAATTACGATTTAGTTGACCTCAATCTGACCACGGTCATTTTATGTACCTGGCCCCAGTAATCAAGACGGGTAGGACCATAGAATGGAGGTGTGACTTATCTTACTCTGAGAATGAAGTATATCTTTCTAAGTACACCACCCTAAACTCCAAGACATCATTATGCAACGTAAACTTCCTAACAAACGACTTGCACGATGCCCCTACTACAAAGTGAGAACCACGAAACTAACACCGAACGCTCGAGAAATAGTAAAACGAAATAGACTCCTTTCTAAACTACAACTGCGTTGCTTGCTAAAAGTTATATTTAAAAACTAGCTGACCAAACTTTGTACCGCTTATGAAAAAAAAAACAAAAGTAAGTATTCTTTTAAAGGAGACGTTCAAAAAATGTATAGAGCCTGGGATTAAAATAATTGTAATTTTGAACAGCAATCTGAGTTACGTAGGTTAATAGAGCATAATTAATTAAATTTTTTGGTGTATTTAAAATAATTTTACACCCCCCCGTTTTTTTAAAAATTGAAATTGAAAATAAGAATCCTTAATGCAATATTATGATTATTGCAATTGGCAACCCCATGGTCAAATGTCAATTGAGCAACCAAAAAAATCAAAATTATTTTGACGCTGTCAATCAAACTGATCAATGACAATGACATCATGACGTTTCCCGTAATTATATTTTTTTCCACGCGTTTTGTTGTTACACTAATAAGATAACAAATATTTTTAGTCATAATTACATTAAGTTGCAGCTAGAATAATATTACAAGAGAAAAGTACTGTAACAGAATGAAATTGTTGACATGATTGCAATATTTATACTGCTTAGGAAACGGATAATTAAAGGTAATGTGCGTTTTGTTTTTCTATTACATTTTTTTGATTTTTACAAAAATGGTTGCTCCTAAAATTCGTGTTTAGTTAAATTCTAACAGCTTATTAAATAAGCTTTCCAATGAGGTATATCACATTGGTGTTCAAAATTCTAGCCCACTTTTGACCTCTCCTTTAATTCGATTTCTGAACACCGAACGATTTCTGAGACGAACATTTCTAGAATGACTTAAATTTAATTGATTTCCAAACGACGAGACGAACGTCAAATGTTTGACAGGTGGGAATAGGTTACAAGAGAGTCTTTAGTTGCGTTATAAGTTTATGAATAAGAACTTTAGTAAGTATTTCAAGTTTGCACAGAAACTGAACTAAGCTTAGTACAGCCACAGTACAGCCCGCGTGTACACAGCTGCGCAGAGACAAACAAACCGACCGCACTGTTTGTTATATATTTACATACTAAGCCTTAGGCACTGCAATATTCAATAGAAATTATTAGCAATACACCGACAACTTCAGTACAGAAGTATCAGCCTTGGCTTAAATATGTAGCTCTTAGGTTTGAGCTCTGATCGTGCCCACTTTTTGTGTGAATTGTTTCATCGCCGCTGCTCAATAATAGTGGAGACATTGGCATTTCTTAGAAACTATACATTCGAAGGTATTGTGATGTCTACCTACACACACTTGCCTAGCATGAAACTCTCTTATCTCTTAAGATAGTTGAGAGAAGAGTAGCTCAATAGAATTGTTACTTTTTTCTTCAGACCGAGAGCCACCCAGCATTAGGTACCTCGTCGATCTGAAATCATCTTCTAACCTCTGTCAAAATGTGTTACGGTGTCTATGGGTGTTACTAGGTGCTCTGTTATGTATAAGTATCTCTTAAGTGATTGAAGTAAGCCATACGAATTTAGCTGTTTCTATAGAAATCATTAGTAGATCTTCACCAACAGAGATTACATACTCTTGGATTTTCATTATGAGCTATCAACTTCCTTCGCCACTGGTGTGTAAATAGGCCAGGGATACGCTGAAACAGACATGTTGGGCGTCTATTTCAGCAGGTGGAAGATGACGAAATATGCAGGCAGTTAAATGCATAGAGCAGCCAACCACCCGCCCTCGCCTTCGATAAAGGATATTGAACTCTATTTCAATTATTGAAATCCTCACAAAAGAATAGTTAAAAGAAATACTTTAATCGTTACACGTGCCATATTTATTAATTGTATAGTGAAGCCTAAAGCTAAGAAAGAAATCGAAATAAAAATATATTTATCTCGAATTTGTTCAACATTTTTCTCGAACAATGGATTTTATTGAAACAAAAAATACAATAAACACGTAGCTTTTTGTATTGTGAAGTAAATATACCGAGTGAGCGAACAATGAGCGAACATGTATCACGATAGCAGTACAATACCGTGCTGCGTTGACACGAGCGAGTCGATGGGCGAGTTGCTGGACAAGTTGATAGGCTAGTGCTAAATACTGATAGTACTTTATGTCTGATCTATAACCCACCGTCGCAATCCCGCCACTACTACTCCTGTAAGCAATGAAATGAAATGAAAATATGTTTTATTTTTTGAGACGCGAGTCTATTCTTATTCATATTCTTTATTGTACACAAAACACTTACATACACAATTATAAATAGGAAACAACAATGTACATAGGCGAGCTTCATTCAAATATGAATTTTCTACCAGCAAATCTCTAGAAGAGAAAACTTGTGGAAAGGGTAGAAGTGAACAACAAAAAACTTTAAATACATACATATACCTACATACTAATATTACATACTATGTACTTAGATATATTATACAATATATAAAAAATAAATATATACTAATGATTTGTCTGCCTATCAGTGGTCACTAAGAAAGTGCGGCCAAGTTCCGGAACACCTAAACTGTCTTGGATCCCGCACGAATTTAATCAAAAAGATAATTAATAAGAATCGAAAAGTTAGATGTCAAATCTTTATAAGTTTTCGCCTTTATGCTACACAGGTATTTGTTTTATTTCAAATTTGCAATGCAACTTTCAATCGCCATACTTGTTTAAACCAACCAAAAATTTCAAAGCAGAAAAATAAAATTAAAATACTTTAAATATTAAAAGATCTGATTGCTGTAGTAAATAGACACTGTTTTATTGGTATAAACTGATTACAGCTGCTACTACTATCTACTATAATAGCAGTACATGGTTTAGAATAGTACATAATATACAATGCTTTAAAATTTGCCTATTTTTTTAAAAACTGCAAAAATTCTGCTTGATGAAAGATTTTCGGTGGAAAGGTGGCACTGGAGTGAGGCTCCGTATGGATAAGAACCATAAAGGAGCAAAAATTTTCTTAAATGGTGTCACCAGACATCGCTCCGAAACACGGTAAGGCTTGGCTTTGTAGCATTTAAAAAAAAAGACTGTCAGACCATTTAAAGTAAAATTCTAATCGAATGAAGAGAGTTGCTGGTACCAGTAACTGTCACATGTAAACAGATCACAGCGACCTTGTTATTATCTGAGCTGCGAGGTTCGGTTCACGCGAATAGATGACGTTAAATTCTTCAATTTTATTGCTCTTACGACAACAATGTTTCTTAACTCAAGCTAAAATAAATTCTTATTGCATAGGTACCTACAGAACATAGGAGCGGCTGGAGCAAGTACCTATTTGATAAGGTATCCTCACGTCACTTCAACCCTTTAATGTCCCGCTGCTGGACACGGGTCTTCTCTCAACTATCTTACGAGTTGAGAGAGTGCGGGTTGGTGGATGTCACAATACATGTCCTCGAATGATTACTTCTTTGACATGCTGGTATACTCACGATGTATTCCTTCACTGATGTGTGGGCGCGACTGGGATTCGAACCCGTGACCTTATATTTCTAAGGCGAGGCCCGTACCGCTGCGCCACCGTTGCTCTCTGAAAGGAAATGACATCTCAAAACTAACTATTCAAAGACATGACGAACGATGGGCCGGTGCCGTGGTCGGTAAGATACTTGCTTTTCGAACCGTAGGTTGTGGCTTCGATTTCCACCTGAGACAGACATTTGTGTACATGAACATGTCTCAAGTGTGAGTGTAATAATGAAATATAAAGTATATCAGATATCTGGTTTCCATACCACAAGCTCTGCTTAGTACCGTGTGTGTTAATGTCCCTGAATATAATTATTATTAGACTTGAAAGAAGAGGCAAACTAATTTGTTTGCATAATAAAATAAGCTACAAAATCCAACTCCTAAATCCTTTTAGCGTTTAACCACAAAACTAGGTGTATCTATTCATTAAACCTCTACCTACCCTCCTTAATCTTACCTATCCCTCGGAATATATGCCTCACTCAAGTCGTATTTCACCGCACATGTCTGTATGAGATCGTTTACCTTAGTCCCGAGATTGGGTAACTTATAGTGTGGATAAAAAAGAAAGTGTAGGTACTTTTGACTGAATATATTTCTGGTTACAAAGAAAACGGGTCACGCCCTGTACACTCAAAGATAGGCAGAGACTGTGAAATGCCACAAACTCTATTAATTTTGGCATATTCGAACTTACAATCACGCTATTTTCCCATTGGGTAGGCAGAGACTAGACTAGAGCGCGATCTGCTTCGATCTTGATACATTTTGCACATTATCTTGGCTTCGTTAATGTTGTATGTGGCGGTTGTGAGTGCTTTTTTATGGTAAGCCCATAAAAAAACTCACCTCCGCTACACCGGTGTACCAGGATCGGCAGCAGCGCTGTGAAGAGACTCGGGATTTGAACCCGGCTAATTCCATTAGAAAGATAATAGGAAGAGTTGGAAAGTTACACTGTCCACTTTCCTCCAAGCAAAACGGGAGACAGCGCAGCGTAGAGAAAAAAGAGAGGTTTACAATTGCCTCGTAAAAATGGACTAAGCACCACGGGTTATGTAATCTAAGGGGACTTATAAGAGCTGATTCCAGTAATAATTATGGGAAAATCGTTTGATCGCACGGAAATTAGCAGCAGTTGCAACGAGATCGGTATTTAATACACTGCCTCAGATAATATTTGTACATTGTCGAGCATAATGTTACGTTCATTCTCCCATAGACTACACTCCCACAAGATGTGATGTGCTGATTCTTCATACTTATTGTCAGGAGTAGAACACTGACATAATTGTGATGTTACTTAGGTGAAAGAGAATAATTTACTTTTCAAGTTTCCATATTCTGGTATTGATTGGGCAACACAGTGATCTTGAGTGGAGACCACGAATTGGCAAACGTAGCGTAGGACGCCCTCAGACTAGGTGGAGTGACAATCTCAGCAGGGCGTGCTCAGTGGCGTACCTTAGGAGAAGCCTATGTCCAACAGTGGACTAAAATAGGCTGATGATGATGATGATGATGACAGTGATCAACCTCAATTTTTTTTATTCTTCGATAGGCTGGCGCTTGACTACAACTTGCCTGATGTTAAGCAATGATGTAGTCTACGATGGAACCCGCCAGCCCAGTATACCGATTCACTCGTGATTACGAATGATTATCGGTGAGAAGGTGGCAGTGAAATGAGCCTCCATATCACTCACTTTTCGCAGGCGGTAATAGGGGGTGGCCCTATTGTCGTTCATCTGGCACAATTCCATACTTCGAGCTGCAATCAAGTTTTTTTAAACTTATTAATGATAAAAAAAGACGGATTGCACTCCGGGAGTGCCGGCAGAAGTGAAAACTTGATTATTATCATTAATAGATGCACTTTGTTCAATTTCCATATTTTAAGCACTTTACATTCACTAATTTTACGAATACACAACAATGTGATCACTACACAGACGGTCGAGCCATCAGCTGTCACCATCCATGGATGCGCGTGGCACGCTGTAACATACACGAACATTCGCGCAAGCGCCCTGCGCTGCCTAAACGAAACAGTAGGCCCAGGCATACATTTTCGCCGCGCCGTAGAGAGGGGATAGCTGCCTACTCTCCATCCGTCTTACGCTTTTTCGATCAGGTCACGTGTCCTGACGCGAGTTTAAGATTTTATACCCATTACAGAAAAAGTGCTCAACGCCGCTAAAGAAGTTTTCACTTCAAAAAAACTCTTTAAAATTTGAGTTTTGGAAAGCAGGGGGTTGCTTTGAAACAACAAGAAAACCAATCAATCCTACCAAAAGTTAGAACAAAACTAGTTATTCATTATATTCTACTCGTGTTCATAATCACCGATAAAAACATTATACGACCACATTTGTGTGAGTCGGTTACTGGAATTGTCAAAGTTTGCACATAGGGGGGCTGCTAACACATTATCTCAAGCGTTTTACGTAGATACCTATTACGTTTAGAATCAGACTTGATCGAGTGTTATATGCATGATAAGTCTGCCACGAATGTGTTAATTTTTTTTTATTCTAGGGTAATTAATAGTTTTGTTATAGATATTAGGGTGGAGTGAAAAAAACAATTTTTATTTTTTTCCTTAGCCTGGGGGTCGAATTTGTAGCTTATAAAAAACAAAAATTTTGAAAAAAAAAAAAATTACTTAACATCTTGAGCCAGCCCATTCATTTTTAAAATTAATTACGAGTAAAAATATTTGTTTGCAAAAAAAAAAATTTAAAGGCGTTCTAGAAACTTCAGAGTATCCTCTTTTATGCCAATTAAAAATCACAAGTGAAAAAAATTTTTGTGACTATTGTTTTAATTTAAAAAAAAATCCCAAAAAGTACCATTCCTCTTTAGGGCACTAGAATAAAATTTGAGTTGGAAATGATCATAATTGCTAGTTCTTAGATGTTTTAAGAGATACAGACAAAAAAAATTTTTTTTTTGCAACCAAATATTTTTACTCGTAATTAATTTAAAAAATGAGTGGGCTGCCTCAAAATGTTGAGTAAAATTTTCTTTTCTTTTTTCAAAAATTTTTGTTTTTTATAAGCTACAAATTTGACCCCCAGGCTAAGAAAAAAAAAATATTTTTTTCACTCCACCCTAATAGATATGTTGTTAAAATTATATTATCTTTTAATTCATTTAGCTTTACTTGAATAAAACGTCTCAGTTTTTGATGAGGCGAAAAATGCTATTCAAATACTTATAACTAAGTTGTGGAATGTCATAAAAGCCCCTTTTTTATTAACACCTACAGTATTCTTATAAGAAATCTCACCTTTAAAAAACTGCTGACTCAACACCTACATTAATCATATCACTTGTGCTAAATACCTTACAATAACAGCCTACAATATACACCTTATTTTAACGGCTTAAAGTTGACAATTGAACAAGCTCTGCCAATCATCGGTCACTCGTTAATCACCGGTGACACTTCGTTATAACTGACCCAGTTTCGGAGACATGTTTGGAATATTTTTATTAATTTTTGTACAAAAATATTGCCTCAGTAGTCCAGTGGTAAGGTGTTCGCTTAGTAACCGCAAGGTACCGGGTTCGATTCTCGGGTCGAGCATAAATACTTTTTTATATTAATCTTAGAGAATCTTGAAGCTGCTGCGAGAATCTTAGCTGCTGCTCGAAGTTTGGAACTGTGCCCGATGAACGACATAGCTGGTAAAAAGTGGGTGGTATTTACCTCTGCCTATACCTTCGGGTAATACAGACGTGATGCTATGTTATGTTATGCTTTTACAACAAATACTGTGTGCTACTCACCTCGGGAATGAAGTTGTAAAATTACACAACACCTATGCACTACCTGTGCGCGATAAGTTGAGACTCGCCTGGAATGCAACCCTCCACCCGCTATCCCTATAAGTATATATATATATATATATACTATAAGACGGCGTTGTCCCGAGTAAAGTCCTTACAAAATCCTTGCAAAGGTTCACATAAAAAAATTAAAAATCGGCCGTCATCCGGCTCGAAGGACCAATATGTAAGAGCTGTTGCCCTTACAATACCTAATGTTAATGTTCAAAAAAGGTAATGTTCAATAATAAAAAATGTTAAAGTTATAAAAAATAAAATGTTTATTGTACACCGTAACAGTTACACTAAAGAATGTTAAAAAAAAATTAACTGAGTTCAATGTTACCTTATTATGAAGTGACTTACTTAGGTACGTGATTTATTAAGATTATTACAAATTACCAAATTAGCAATAAAATAACTAAGCCAAAGTACAATGTGCGGTTGCTAACCGTACACTTTAAACAGTAGGTTAAGCAGGATTGTAAATTCGGTTACAATTGAAAAACAAAGTCCCCTAAAATTAATGTCTATAAACTAAACCCTTGTCTTTTACCATCAGCTTAAAAATATGCAATATACGTCGAGACATCCCATCATCTCCGTTGATTTATTGACACCGACACCCGACACTCCTGACACCGCTCTAACATCCACTTGATAGACGGCTCTCTGACACTTTACAGTACGCAGTACACCCATTTTTCATTGTAAAACTTAAATTTATCATAAAAAATATTTATACAATGTCTGGTTTACATTATAGGTACATGTTCATTTTAGGCCGACCGTTTAACTCGCGTATCGCCTATCGCCAAGATTCTGATTCCTCAAGCTGCACAGACAGTGATGATGATTCAAGCGATATGGATATTAGTGATGAATAGTCTTACATTACTTTTATCTGTGGTTAAATAGTTCTTTAAGAGATTTAATTAATTTTTTAATGACTTTGTACCTCAGATGGCGATACGCGAGTTAAACGGTCGGTCTATATTGCTGAAGGAAAGTCACATGTACTCAAATATTTAGGTATAAGATATGCCGGTTTTCTGACAATGTTTTACTACACCGAATATCTGATTGAGAGTCACGCAAATAGCTACATATTGTTTAATTTTTAGAACCTAACAATATTACAACAGATTAAATGAAGCCTTTTTATTAAATGCCAATTTTTTTTAATATTTTATTCGTGGCATTGGCTACAGGGAATTCCAAATAAAATAAAAAGTATCTAAGTACCCACTTATTCATAAATGTTATGCCTTAGTTAAAAAAGGTTTATAATTGTTTTGTCTTTGTCTATCATCGTGACATTTATACTAGAAAGATAGTGACAAAATCCCTGAATTTAATAGAGTACTTGAAACTTATTGAAGCATTGTAGTCATTTCAGACTTCCCTTAGTGTTAGTTTCGTATAAACCAGACATAATTTCGGGTAACATCTGAACGTAGCCTAATCTAAAAGTCAAATTGTGTGTTGTATTAGTTCTACTTGTTTTTAGTATATTCAAGGGACTTGTTTTTAGACTATAGAGATGAGAGCTACCTATGCGAGTTTTGATAACTTTTGAGAGAATCAGTCTGTGACTATTTAACTGTGGTAATTTCATACGACAGATTAAATTTACACAAATAAATGAAAAATAAAAAATAACCTCACATACTACCTACGCTGGTCACGGGTCTTCTCTTAACTATCTTACGAGTTGGTGGTCACATGTCCACAAATTAATTTAATTAAATTAGTTCTTAGACCTGTCACATGCCGGTTTCTTCATGTTTTTTTCATCACCGATATTAAGCAGCGGGGATGAAACAATACTCACAAAGATTATCCTACATTATATTTTAAAAGCGAGACCGATACCGCTGCGTCGAATACCGTGTCGTGTCGTGTTTAATTAGCTATTGAAAATTGTAATTACCAAGCAATTAAAGAGATCATCTAGACATTTAGATTGAATGCCCTAACAAACCTACACCTAACCAAAAAAAGAATAGTAAATAAGAACAATTTACACAGGGTCAACCGGAAAGGGTATTTCATGCCTTTAATTCTACGTTATTACAGGCATATGCAACAACACTTTGCCATTAAAATTTTAATAAATCATTAAGAAAATAAAATAACCATAACAAAATAATTTATTTTCTTAGACAACCCTTACTTTCGAAGAGACCACCAAACGTCATTCATTTGTCACATCTTTTATTGGGTTTAACCAATATTAGTTAAACTATAAGTCTCCATCTCTCCGACTAATATTCCTTTGCTCCCACAGTCCCATCAAATCTAAGAAATACCGTTTGACAGTTCTAAACGTAGCACATTTCCAAAAAAAAATTGTATGAAAATTGTTTATGTTATGTTAAAATAAAAATAGCTTCATAATTCAATTATTATTTTACAGGAAAGCTAATAAAAATAGTGTGAATTAGAGGCGCAATTCACACTATTTTTATTAGCTTTCCTGCTAATTAAGCTAATTTAATAGAAAACAGTGAAACGTCAAACGGTACTTCTTAGATTTGATGGACTATAATATATTCTATGCTTATTATGTAATTGTAGTTTGTTATTGCTGATTTACTTAAAACTTGTTTAGTTCTGTTTGTGTTATTGTTTTTTTCAATCTACTCGCCCACACTTATATGAACTACCTACCGTACTCACTCAATCGCATAGTGACCGCACATAGACAATTTTAAACACTGTGTTCAACCTGACATTGGCAGAATCACTGTGAATGACGGTGGATGCCAAAAACATTAAAAAGTGAAATGAAGTGAACCAAAGAGTTTAGAAAAACAATAAGTAAAAATTTAGCACATCAGAAGCCTTATCAAAATTATAATGTAAATTAATTTCTGACTTCACATAGTCATTAGTAATGAAAGAAGAAAGTCTGGTTTCAAGTATAGCATAAGCCTTTCCGGTTCAGGTTTTTACAAAAAATGTTCCCCTAAATATAGTTTTAAGGGTTTTACACGTACCTACGCAAATTTACCAAAGCCACATGCCGCCCATCCCCAACTGCTCACGTCCGCCCACAACTCAGGTTTATAGCCCCATAAAATCGATGTAAAAATTGTGCGACGCGTAATAGTCCGCGTTCGATGCCTGTGTAGGCAAACTGTTTTATAGCTGCACATTACAGGTTGTTGAGTTAAATGACTCTTGGTTCTAGGACTTCAAATTTTATGGGTAATATAAAAATGTATGGGATGTATCCGGTCATAGAATGGGGTTTGTGAGCATAATGACTGACGCTTTCAAAATAACCGTACATACCCGGTGGTTCTTATTAAATTTTTATCAACTAACAATACCTATTCGCCTTTGTTACCGAATTTTTTTGTGGTTCATCGGACTTTCGGTGAGCCGCGCCGCCCGAAGACAGTCGAACCGATTCTTTGTTACCTACATTTTCTATCCCTTTTATACCTAGATGTTCTCCCCTTTTTCTTTTTAACTGTTTTTTATATACGTACTTTAGTTTTTTATCATCTTTTCTCGATTGTTTAATAACATAACATTCTGTGCTCTTTAACCTTGACATTGACAGAATTATTGTTGTCACAAAGGAGTCATAAGTCATAGACTATCAAAGTTAAAGTTGACCTAGTTATTTAAGGTACGGCTCCAACAGTTTTGATGATTTTTCGACTACTTTGATTAGCGTGTTAGCGTAGTGGTTAGTGAGCCGGACTGCTAAGCCGGAGGTAGTGGGTTCCATTCCCATTCAGGACAAATCTTTGTGTGAACATGATTATTTGTTCTATGTAATATTTAAAAACCTATTTCCGAAAAATTGTATTTTAATTAGTATGTGTTCCTAGTACACATACCACAAATATAATTGCTTAATTTGGGCTTAGATGGCGCTGTGTGTATTTATGAAAATATTATTATTATTAGTTTTAAAGGACCGTGCATTTGATACCGTTTTGCTATGGCGAGCGTGGCTCGAACCTTCTTCAAGGTCTTCAGTCCTTGTTATTTTTAATTAGAAAACCAATCAAGTATTCCGATTCAATTAATATTTCCCTTGCGTTCCTCTCACGTCTATAGAATCCTAATTAACCCATGAACAAACAGATATTCCCATTAAAACCAGCGGTTACACGATTCTCCAATATCGAATCTCGGGCGTGTATCGGCCACGGAACGGAACATCGTTCTTTTTACGCTTCTTTTAATTGGAAAATTGCACGTTTGTACCGCGCTAACTGTTGGTACTATCGGGTGAAAAGATCTCTAACCAATGTGATAGAACGCTTGTATATGCCATCACTTCAACCCTTTTTAGTGTCCCACTGCTCGGCGCGGGTTTTCTCTCCACAATCTTACGAGTTAAGAGAGAGGCCTTGATCCACACACGCTGGTCAAGTGCGGGTTGGAGGATGTCACTGTCCTCGAATGATTAGTTCTTAGACATACCGGTTTCCTCGCAATGTTTTCCTTCACTTTTATTGAGTAGCGGAGATGAAACAATTTACGGGAAGATGTATGGGCACGACAGGGAATCGAACTCGCGACCTTATATTTCTAAGGCGAGGCCCGTACCGCTGCGCCATGCGCCACCGCTGCTGTATATGCCTTGGTTCGGGTCAAAACATTTATTTGACACAAAGAAGATACACACAATGAAATAATAAATAAAAACATAATGACATGTAAAAAATACAAATAAAATAGGTAAGCAGCTATAAAAAAAAATGTATGTAAACAGTGTGACACATCAGTGTCAAACATTGACATTGTTCAGTAAAAACTAAATAAAAAGAACATTAAAACGACGTTTTTGTATTTTTCTATGATGTACCTAGAGACGAGGTTCAAACCGCACCGTAACAAATAATAAACAAATGGGATGTTCGAGAAACCATTTGCCTGTCTGTACTGCTAAACCCTCTGTTTCATTCTAAACCCTAAAAAGTTTGATAGTTCGAGATCTCATTTAGATTTGGACGAGTGTTCTGATGGGATGAATGTGGTTTTTGAAGCATGCAATCTGTATTACAATGTTTTCGAAATACTCTTGTTAAGGCAAAGCATTCTCCTTCCTCTACCTACTCTTCCAGCGGTGGCGCAACGGTGTGAAATATAAGATCCCCAGTCGTTTCTAGTGCCGTACAAGGCAGGATTTTTCAAACCTCTCCCCCTCAGAGTATAAAACAGGGACCAAGTCACCAGCTAGCGAAATCACAAAGGAGTACTTACGGTTCAACCTTTTTAAATGGTGTCACCAGACGTCGCTCCGGGACACGACAAGATCTCTTAATAGTGTTAATTGTCGTGAGTACCAAAACAAGTTATCTACTTAAAACAATTCACTATTCTGTAATTGTTATTAATAAATTTTGAGAGGTTTATGCTACGAAACATATCGAGTTGGTCATTGCATTACTAATTGAATGTGTGAGTAACTCTGTACAACAAAGGGGATTGAGTTTGCAGAATATTGAGTTCGTGGTTATACATATTCCTATGATGTTGACCATTGATATTGCTATTATAGCTAGTAAGTTATGTAGTTAATTATAATAATAATATACAACCAGAACCGGAAAGGTTATTCTATACTTGAAACCAGTCATTTTTTATGTAGGTATAATGCCTATGTGAACAGAAAAGTTGCATTGTATTTTATATAATTTCTGATATGTCCTCTAATAGCTGTTTTTCTAAACTCTCTTTGACCTTTAAAAGATCTGACAATTTAATAACAATTGGCGGTCTCTTCAAAATTCAGCGTTGTCTAAAAAAATAAATTTAAAAATAATATTTCAAGTAGGTATGGGTTAATCTTAATTTTTTCGAGGTTTTTTAAACGTCATAATGCATATAGCTCAAATATCATAGAATGTTAAGGTATGATTAATCCTTTCGAATTTACCTTGTGTATGATATAAACTGTAGTAATAATAGAGAAGTAATAGAAATAGTGCATCGTGTAATACAAGAAAAACTTTGTAAGCAGTGTGTAAACTATGAGAAAATAACCTGATACAAATTTTTATAACCTGGAAATTTATTTTGATATATCTTAGTACAAAAAAATAAAGTTTAACGAAAGATGTTTACTACTGATACTGATTGTACTGTGACCCTTCGTATCAGCTGTGCGTTCGCTAGAGTCACTGACCGCTAATTATACGCCGCGCGCTTACGTCGCGCATATTATTATGAATATTTTACTGAAAAATGCTCCTCCCTAACCTGGAGCCGTACTACAACAGCTCAAAGCAGTATTGTTGGAGCTACGGAAGAGGGATGCCGCTATACAATGTGTAGAGCAACATCTCTTTCGTACAACTGCAATAATAATACTTGATGGTCTTATAGTACGGCTGCAGTTATCGGAACATACCTAAGAACTATCTCAATCACATCAGCTGTTAAAGCCTAAGTCTTAATCCAGACTATAATCTATCTTTGTGTAAAATTTCATCCAATTCCGTCCAGTACAAGTCCAGTCCAGTCACTCTTACAAACTCTTGCATTTAAAATAGTAATAGTTTTTCCAAACATTTTAATGACCTTAATACCATTAAATATAACGGTTCTCTGCCCTCATATACCTCAATTAATATTCACAAAAACTGCTTTGTGTAAATTAAAAACTTAAGGAAATTTCGCTACTTTTTACTAGTTTCAAAATAATGAGTCGTAAAACCTAGCTCATTGACACTGTTAAAGTGCCAATATTATGAAATAAAAACTGCTGTAACCAAAAACTTCAAGAGGTATTAAACAAAGTTAGCGTAATTTCTTAGACTTGTGGCTTATTCTGAGTGTCAGGAGGGTTCAGGGTTAGTGTTCTACAATAATATATATATTAAATTTTCGATTTTCAAAGGCGGTTATTTTTGTTTTTACAGTAAAGTTGAATTTACTTATTTTTTTTATTGTTAGACAAACTCAATCGATATAATGTAATATATTGGTGACTTTCCGGCCGCGCGTATGTCGGTTCTCGTGCTAAACGTCGACCTCTTTTTGCACAGTCAAATAAAAACTATCATATGTCGATCCTCGGGTCTTAAACTATCTGCATAGCAAATTTCATCCGCATCGGTTCAAAATTTTTGTCGTGAAAGCGTTACAGACAGACAGAATTACTTTCGCAAAAATAATATAAAAAAAAAATGTGTCAAGATTTTCTTCTTTTTTTCTAATAACAACTCGGACAAAGCCACAGGCGGAAACTGGTAAGTTATAATAAGGTGTAAGGTAACAAGATTTCTACTGAAATACATTGGAGCACTAAGACTTTCTGAGGCTTCTGACTGGTAGCAGGAGCTGGCGGAGGTGAGAAACCTGAATTACGTATTGGGTCTAGCAGGAAAATGTACACACAGATTCAAAATAATATTTTTTAACAATATCACGGAACAATTGTTAAATAATTTAGAATGAAATAAAATATATCTATACATTATTTTATTTATTTATTTTATTACAATACAAAAGTCCTGAAAGGCTCCGGATACGTCCTCTTATCACAGCTATCGAATAATGACTGTGAACTGGATACTACAGGGTGATATTCTAACACCCTGAGGGTGTCCAGGGGGTGGTCCCTGTCTTGCAGATGCCTTAGTACATTGCAGAACATGACAACACAATACACCGGCGTCGTAACTGTTATGTTTAGACTTTAGATACTCTACCGGACAAGCTTAGATACAATCTAATTTGTTTAGTAGTCTGGTTCAATAAATATCATAATAATTGTAACCACCTCTGTTAGGTGAGTTCATTTTATATTTATGAGATTTGTAGACAAGAATCTTTTAATAGGATGTAGCGTTTAGAGCAAATTGTTGTAGACAAGTTCATGCACAATAGATGTATTTTTATCCCTCTCACACTTTACCATTGAGTGCGGCCAGAAAGAGACAGAGAATATAAGAGTTGTCCTTGAAAACAAAATGTAGGTAATCGACGGTAGACTACCTTTGGCTTAAACTCTTCTTTGCGAAAGTTCTCGATATGGTGACTCGGAACTCGCATTGCGAATGAATGATACACTTGGAATCTCGTCAGTAGATGACTTTAAATTCGTGTTGAGACGAAATTTCAAGTGTCCGAACCTCGAAGTCTAGCTGGTCTTCACTTTAATTTACAGCACAATGTCCGAAACATTTGTAAAGTGATGCAGGTCTGGACAGCTGTGTCATGGGCATAGATTTATCCCTGTATTCATAAACATCTTAGCTGAAATAGGTTTATAATCCGTTTGTTTTTGTCTGTTCGTCTTGACATTTGTACTACTAAGAAAGATACAAAGTCCATTAATTAATGAGGCTTATATGATTTTTATGAATAAGACCGTTAGTATAAACTAAATCTATGGTCGTGGCGATGCCGCATGCCGCACTGGTTCCGACTATTTTTCTGACCTGCGTTTTCTTTAGACAAAGATAAGAGAAATCTATTTTGCACCATGATTCATAATTGAAGGCTTCGTCAAACAGAAAACGTATTTAACGCCTGTCAAGAGGCGTCAGACTGTTTGACAGCTTCAGTAGGTATTTAAAAGGTATCATAATGAAAAGGCAATTAACTTGCTCATCTTTTGTTTGGGTTAGCGTTTCAAAATTATTTCAAGTTGAAATCCTTTTGAAACGTTCAAATCAACGTTTGTGAAGAAATGCAATCTGATACGACTCGGCCAAGGAAAGGCATGATTCCAGATTACGAAAGTCAAATTTCAATTTAATCCATCTTGTGGTTCATTACAAAATTTTGAACACGTAATTCTTACTTTTACATCATCATCTTCACTTCAACTGTAAGGCACGGGTCTTTTTTTAACTATGTTGCGAGTTAAAAGAGTTTAGACCTTAATCCACACACGCACTGGCCTAGTGCGGGTTGGTGGATGTCACATGTCCTCGAATGGTTAGTTCTTAGAAACAATTTAAATTACGTGAGTAATTATTTGCCCCAAAATTAGTCTTAACAATGAAAAAAAATAGAACAAATATATATTTATATCACAATAATGTAAATACATACCTATAACAGATAATTACATCCAGACTCGAGACAAACAGACAAGTTTATCACACAAATGTCTGTCTCGGGTCGAACCCACGACAGTCATGCGTCGTAACAAAAAAAAATCTTACCGACCACGCCACCGCGTACCGGCCCGTCGAACAAAAGTAGGTGCGCAATGTACACAAACTACACCAGATTATATACACAACATCTACTACATAATATTTTTACAATTTGTCCGTAGCATACACACATACTGTATTTCCCGATAATTCCATTAAAATTAACTGTATGCCCGTCCAATCATAACAAGGCAGTAGCGCGTAAAATGGCGAGGAACAAACGAGGCGGCTCATTATGGCGTCGAACCGCCGCGCCGCCGCACAATTAGTCGACCGCACTACACCGTCTACACCGCTACCACGCTGCGCTGATAATTAATAGTGCTACCCTTACCTATTATCTTAAATAACTAAGTAATTTTACTAGTCTGCCTCAACGACCTCGGTAGTCGAGCTGTGTAAGCCGTCCGATTGGGTTATACTGTGCCCGGGAGGTCGCGAGTTCGATTCCCGCCCCGGACAATATTTGTGTAGCAATAAAAAATCTAACCTGCGGCTAGCTACCAGAACTATACGAGCGGCTGTCATAAGACCTCGAAACTCATAAGGAACCAGTAGCTGAGATGGTTAGACCGTGTCAAATTATATTAGGCTTCTGTCTACCTTTAACGATTCTTATCGTTGTTTGAAAAATAACAACCGACACCGACGGCTTAATGTGCTATCCGAGACACGGAGGGTAGTCTCTCAACCAAGAAAGCAAATTTTTGTTGTTATGGAGCAGGAGTCAAACTCTCGACCTCCTGGACACGGTCTTAGCCCAATCGAGCGGCATACACCGCTCGAGTATAGAGATCATCAAGTAGTACTTTACACTGTCGCTAAAAGAAAACATCGTGACGATATCGACATATCTTAGAACTAATCATTCGAAGACATGTGACTTCCGCCAACCCGCACTTGGCCAGCGTGTGGCCTGAACTCTCTCAACTCATAAAATAGCTGAGCCCGTGCCCCGCAGTGGGTCACTAAAAAAGGTTTTAAGTGAATTAGACCATACACACACTATGTCACTTGTAAGTAGTTTAGCCAAAACTAAAACAGAGCTCTATTAATTTTATTCAATTGAATGCATAAAGCTGACAGTTGTCAGAGCGGGCTGTGTGGTCGAAGAGCCCTAACTGTCAGCTGTCATATCGTAGTTAACAAATAGACGAGTGAAAATCCGCATCGACTCGCTTTGTTGAGTTTATTTACTCAGCATAGCTGTCAAAATAGCAAATATAATCTTTGCTATTTTTTTATATTTATTTACGCGAATATCACACATTGAAATAAAACTGCGAGCCCAGTTTGATTAAATTGGAAAGCAACTGAAATACCAACTATAATGTTTGTAGGCAGTCAATAACATTTGTGATTATTATATTAGGACGTCAAATACCTCAGTCCCCCCGTGACCATAAAGTCTGGAAATACTTTGAAACGTCGGGATATAAAATCTAAAATAAACCGCCATATCTTTTTTTACAAAGTATTTTTATTTTAATGAATAAAATAATAATATGTATTTAATTTTTTTTTCGTTTTCTGTTACAATAGAAAAAAGTTACGTTTTTTTAATTTTTTTATTCTGAAATAGGCCTGCACTTGAGTACAACTTGCCAGATGTTAAGCAATGATGTTGTCTAAGATGAGACGCGCCTGCCTACTATAAAGATTCAAACGTTCGTAATCGACGAATGATTTTTAGTGAGAAGGTGGCACGGCTACACATCAAACTATACATTTCCAGTTTATGCTGGCCCCTCGTTGTACGGAAATCCTATACAATGCGAGATCAGCTTATACTGGAGATTTATAGCTTGATGTAGTACACTATGTTTCACTATTGGCAAAACTAAGGATGGCGGAACTGGCTGCAATTTTATCATTTTTTCAGGGACTCCAGCTCCAAGCTTTGAACCACACACATTGGAAATCACCCGGACCCGATTAATAACAGCCTCGCACAAGTAAGGAATCGATCAGACTCTCAATCATTTGAATTTTTCCCACGTCTCTACTATTAAGGATCTGGGGCCACCAGATACGGAATTGAACACGGAAGGAACTTTGTTCTATTTCTAGTTTTTGGATTCAGGGATTCCCCGGACACCCTATGTGCGGGATGCGGGATTCTGTATTCACCGAGCATCCCAAACCGCGGAGGATTATAAAATGATGCCTTAATTCAGTGAATATTTTATGCAATACCAACTATTTACAACAAAAACTACCGATCCCAAAATTGATTTACAATTCCCAGAGAGTTTTTACGCAGTTACAACTTTTTGTTACATTCAAAAGCAACGAAAACTAAATATTCGCATCCAATACTTTATTTGTTGTTCCCTGTATCTCTCGACATTAATATTAAGTTAAAATATTAATAAAAAAACCGACTTCATGGATGCCATTCTCAGAACTAAACCAAACTGAAATGGGACCACACGGGAAGCATCAGCTTTCAATTTTAAAAAAATATATCAAAATCGGTTCTCCCATTCGAAAATTGTGAGGTAACAAACATAAAAAAACATACAGTCGAATTGATAACCTCCTCCTTTTAGAAGTCGGTTAAAAAAGAGAAGTGTTATAACTTATTATTTTTACGCGTGTATTTTCTCTCTACAAGAACGGCTGTTTACAAGTTTGTTACATCGTAACACCTACACAGATGGACCGATTTTAATGCGGTTTAACATTCGAAAACTAAAGTGATAGTGAGCGATTTTAGCTAAATAAAATGCGTCAGGGTTATTACATTTTCAATGACGTGTATACAAGATACATATTATTATATTTTATTTATTTGATTAAGATGTGCCAACAGTACACATATTAAAAATTTACAATTTACATTCAACATTCATTGTAAGATCGTGTGCACAAAAAGGCAATATTAAAATTTAACAAGTTTAGACATGGGTAACAAGGACGAAATTACATAAAACATGCTTAATATAAAACCACTTTGATGGTACTTTGGCTATGGACTGGGACGTGAAACATAGCGGTTGAACCACTTGACAATATACATGTCCATTTTATTTATTAATTTAATTCGATTATATATCACTATAAATAATTAATAAATTGTTTTAAAAATTATACTTATTTTAATTTGATTTTATTTTACATAATAAATTGGATGCAAAAAAACTGGTAATCAATTATTTCATTTCATTGCTGTCACTCGAGTCATCTGTCAACACTAAACAATCAATTTACAGTTCACACTAAAAATCAAATAAAAACTGTTGTTTGTTAGAAATGAATTTTGCACCTAAATGCGTACCTATTTGTATAGGACATTGCACTGTTCCAAAAAAAAAACAATCTGGTGCAAGTCGGACTCGCACTCCCAGGGTTCCGTACTATTGTAATTATACGCTAAAGATTAACTGAGTCAAAGTTTATTTCAAATTCAGTGAAAAAATCAAATTTATTTAGTTAGTCGACCGGTTCATACTAACACTATAAAGTTGGAGGTTTGTGTCGTTGGATTAACGCCCTAACCTCAGAGACTGGCCCGATTTGAAACATTATAGCACTGTTAGATAGCCCATTTATTGAAAAAGGCTATAGGTTACTTTTTATCCCACTGCTGGGCATGATATGAAATGTACGTGACGCGGACAAAGCCGTTAGCGGAAGGGTAGTGAAATGATATTGATTATCTACTTTGGACAAACCGAAGAGCGTGAAGAGGTTCCGGTTTTGAATACATAGGAACTAGGACAATTTTAATCAGAAGTATGTTAGGAGTTGGGAAAAATAAAACTACTTTTTAACGGATTAAAATCTAAAATAAACCGCGATAAAATCCGTTAAAAAGCTTTAGTTTTTTTTTAATGTGTGATATTCGCGTAAATCTAATAAAATACTATAGGAGTTGGGAAGTAGGTTATTTACCTCCATTCAAGGGAAGCGGAACGGATAAAATGGTTCTTTAAAATAGAGAAAAAATGGACTAGGTAAGCCCAAGGTTAAAGTTATTCAAAGGGTAAGTACTCGTGCTGATTTTAATAATCATTATGGCGAAATCGTTCAAACGCGAAGAATTTACTGATACTTTGGGTTGTTATTTTCTCTCGTGATACGGAACCCTAACACTGCAAAGGTACTACCATATTTAGGTAAATCCTGACAGAATTTGTTGCCGAGCGTTTCATGTGGATATTGTCAAAATAAAGGTGTATTTCGAGCCCTCGGTATCTTTTTTCTATTTCCATTTGCAAAAACGTTTTGAATTGAAAACTTTTAAATCTCATCCTAGCTACTACCAAAACGGAAATTAAGATATACACACATTAAATGTCTAGTATTGCAGCAATTATGATTTCAAAAAAGTTTCCCAATTTACAGAAATATTACAAAATTTATTCTTTTGATGTAAGTATCACTTCAACCCTTATTAGTGTCTCATAACTGCGCACGGAGCTTTAAACTATCTAACGAGTTAAGAGAGTTTAGGCCTTAATCCACACCTACTGGCCAAGTGCGGGTTGATGGATTCCCCGTTCTACTTCAGTACTTCGCCGACCAGTAAATAATAATAATAATAATAAATATTCTAGGACATTGACACACACGGTCATCTGGTCCCAAGCTAAGCAGAGCTTGTGTTATGGACACCAGATAACTGGTATATACTATACATATAATACTTTTTTTTTGTAAATATACACACATAATAGATATTTACACCCAGACTCGATACAAACAGACATGTTCATCACACAAATGTTTGTCTCGGGTGGGAATCGAACCCACGACCTGCGGCGTGAAAAGCAAGTATCTTACCAACCACGCCACCGGTCCTAATAATAATAATAGTAGGCTAATTCACGTAATTAAATGAGTTCAGTTGCAGTTCATTTGCAGTTAAGTTTCGATTTTCGATCAAAACAGCCCTTTTAGTATTCTCGTAAATTTGATAACCGCTGTCAGATACCCTCGCGTCAAATTCGCGTCACGTGAGCGCTTTAGACTAGATAATATGACAGCTAAACAATTACAAGAATACCATTTTGCAGCTCGTGGTCCTCTCGAGCACTGCTCCCTGATCGATCTTATAGAATAGTTTTGTAGGTTCTAGTGTGTAGTGACCTATCTTAATATATCAAGCGGGTTTTTAATAATTTTAAGTGAACAAGGTTTAAATTATTATTATAATTTACAATTAACTCTGTATGCATCTTGAGCGTATCGTCAATATTATACAAACCCTCAACACATCGAGATCAAAGCTAACAGCGTTGTATGTACCGTGCCGCTCTTAATACAGGCTTAACGCACAACAGTGCACACACTACTCACAGACAAACAAACAGACATGTTAAGTAAATACTAATGTTATTGAGATACTTTAATATTTACTTATTACCAGGCACATCAAATCAAAGAAATTATTAGGCAAGCGAGAACGTAGTACCTATATGTTTACTAGGGTGGATCGAAAAAAAATTTTTTTTCTTAGCATGGGGGTAGAATTTGTAGCTTATAAAAAAAAAAATTTTCAAAAAAAAAATTTTTTTTCGCAACATTTAGAGATAGCCCACTCGTTTTTTAATAAAATAATGGATCAAATGGACTTATTCTAATTCTGGCTTTCAAAAAGACATTCCACACTGTGGAATGTCTTTTTGAAAGCTAAATGGAAATCAGAAGTCAAAAAAAATTTTTTCCTATTATTTTTGTAACTTTAGCGAAAAATAAAGAATTAAGCAGCCCTTTTTTCTGTATTGAAATAAAAGGTAAGTGAAAAAAAATCATATTCAATTATTTTTTCATGTTTTCCACGATTTTTGACAGAAAAAAAATTTTTTTGCTAGAATAAGTCCATTTGATCCATTATTTTATTAAAAAACGAGTGGGCTATCTCTAAATGTGGACTAAAATAGGCTGATGATGATGATGATGATGAAATTCTACCCCCATGCTAAGAAAAAAAAATTTTTTTTTCGATCCACCCTAATGTTTACTGACACACTAAAGGGTTGCGGTTAAGTGAATGACAGTAATAAAGTTATTTTTAATGCTTCAAAACCTGGGCCAGTGTTCCAAAACTGGGCACGGATCTTCTCTCAACTAACTAACGAGTTGGAGGTTTAGGTCTTAATCCGCACACGCTAGCCATGTGCAGGTTGGTGGATGTCGCATGACGAACGACGTTTCCTATGTAGTCATAACTCTTCACTTCAACCCTTTTTAGTGTCCCACGGCTGGGCACGGGTCTTCAAAGAGTTTAGGCCTTAACCCACACACGCTGGCCAAATGCGGGTTGCTGGACGTCACATGTCGTCGAATGATTAGTTCTTAGACATATCGGTTTCCTCACTATTATTTTCTTCACCCATATTGAGCAGCGGCGATGAAACAATTCACACAAAGATGTGTGGGCACGACTAGAAATCGAACCCGCGACCTTATATTTCTTAGGCGAGGCCCGTACTGCTACGCCACCGCCACCTAATAATGTTTAGATAATATTTTATACTAACAAGACGGCAAGCATAACATATAGCTCGTCTCAAGGTAACCCATGGACACTTTCAACACCAGAGGTATCACTAGTCTAGACGACCCCAGACGTCGACGGACCTGGCTACTTAACTCACACCCAGGAACACAACCAAATGTTGTAACACTGCGTGTATCCTGAAAGATACCTCTCCAGACGGGCTGCCCATATTACCCTTCCTTTTTTTACCTTTTACAGATATTGTTGGTGAGTCTAAAAAACTCACTCAAATCATTCATTCATTTATGAAAACTGATCCAACAGCTTATTAGACGTGAAAGTGTAATAAACATCTTATCTCACCTCACAATCTTATTCCCCCATCAACGTTCTATCATCTGACAAGTAGAGGTGCGGCTGTGCGCCATCGATATATAGTGGAAATTCCACGGGCACGCACAAAGCGCTTTTTAACTTCTACTTTCATTGTGCGAGCTGCTAAACTGTGGAATTCGCTGCTGGCATCTATGTTGCCGATAGCTATAATCTGCCTGTCTTCAAGTCACGAGTAAATCGGTATTTACTGAGTAAGCGCGTTCCATCGTAGACTACATCATTAATATACATCAGGCAAGTTGTGGTCAAGCGCAAGCCTATTATAGGATAAAAAAACAGATATTCCTATTTGTAATTTTAGGATAAAAACGGAATAAACTAATTTAACTCTCACCGCATATATCTCGTATTTAAGAAAAACAAAACGTTACCATAAACAACTCAGCTTCCCTAAAAATAAACGCGAACAGGAAAAATCAAGGCGCGCCGCCATTTTGTAAATCATTTTTATGTTTTCGTGCACAAATACAAATCTTTACAGAATCATTTCATTACAGAGTAACGGCGTTGTTCGTAAAAAAGTTATAAGACTTTTTAGTTAAAATTGACCTTATCTCAAGGAAACTTATTATAAACTTACGATCTTATCAATAAAAATCTTATAAGACTGTTTAGTTAAAATGGACTTGTCTCTTTCTTACTAGTATAAATGTCAAGATGACAGACAAAGACAGACGAATTATAAACCTATTTTAGCTATAATGAGCTTAAAATACGTTTATGAATACAGGGGTTAGTTTACTTTATTAAAATAGGCTGACATTTTTAACCGACCTCAAAAAAGTACTTGGTGTATGAACCTATTTAGGAGACACATTTATGCTTTTGTTTGGATTTTATCGACAGCTAAAATATTATTTCGCCTTCTTTTGTAGTCAGATTAATTTTGAAATAATTTAGTAGGACGATTAGATACGTTTTGATTACATTTTTCAATGCAGCTACCTGCTTTACTCATATTTGCTGAACCAAAGTAAGCAGACGAATGAGCTTCATAATAAAAATTAATAGGGAAGATTAATAGAGATTATTTTCAATGATTTTGATGTAGGATAAACTAAAACTATAATTAAAAAATAAAAATACTTTAACTTATTGGCAAAAATTGCTATCTCAAAGTGACAGTTAACCAAAACAAATCTTTGTTGCTGCTAGATTGTCCGGGACGGAAATAGAACCCGTGACCTCCCAGGCACAGTATAGCCCAATCCGAGCTTACACCGCTCGACTACAGAGGTCGTGAATATTCATAAATATATTTAAGTATTTAAATAAATCATGAATTTAAAAAATCACTACAGTTTTACATACCTAAAGAAAAATTAATAAAAAAAAACACGTCAATCTCATAACAACTCTTTTGTCGGAGGTTAGTAAATTACCTTGTAAACCACTCTACCTGTCACATACCTGTGTAGTTATAAGTCACTTATGTATCAACTAATATTACACAGTTAATTTTATAAAGGTAACGATACTTTGTAATTTTATCTCTCTGTATATTACATGAACTACATCAGGGCTCGGGTTTCTCATAAAACAGTTCCTTGATAGATTAAGCTCAGATACGAGCGAGTGCATCTTGCCTTTAACAGTGTTAATGCTCCTTATTTTCAAAACATACAGTTTATTTCCACTAGAGTAGGCAAAGCCGTTAAACTAAACTGTTAAAATAAGATACAATTATCAATGCTACATCCGTACTAATATTATAAATGCGAAAGTGACTCTGTCTGTCTGTTACGCTTTCCCGCTTAAACTACTGAACTGAGTTGGATGAAATTGGGTATAGAGGTAGTTTGAGACCCGAGAAAGGACATAGGATAGTTTTTATCCGACTACGCAAAAAGAAGGTAATGTTTTGGAGCGATAACCGACATACACGCGGGCAAAGCCGCTGTCGGAAAGCTAGATAATAGATAAAACTTAGATATTTGGAACTAAGGTACAGTAACAAATTAAATAATTTAAAAGATTTAAAAAAATTGTAAAATTCAAATTCAGGCACTATGTGGGAACAAACTTGTACACTGATACAGAGATATCCAGACACCTCACTCTTTTGTCGGGGGTTAAAAAATACTAAGTAGGGTGGATAAATCTTTATTTTTTCGAAACATTCAAGAGTCACATTTGGCGGTCGCTTTACAAACTTTTCATAATAAATTTCTTGACGAATGAAACGCTTTACTTCACCTGGGCCTTACTTATTTATATTTCTTTTAATCTTAAGAAGGTTTTCATGAATAAAGCCTGTATTTCTCCAGACGTGAACGGTGACTCAGCAAATTCCTTTTAAATTAAATACCTTGTATTCGGCTGTACTCTTTAGTTTCTACGTCTTTCGTTTATTTTGACATACAGAACCATTTTATTCTGTTATTAGATAATAATTTTCACACACCACAGGCATTTCGTCTGTGCTTTTTAATAACTTTTTTGTAATTGTCGCAGTGCAGCCTGTCAGTTGTCAAATTCATAAGACGTCGTTGTCACTCAGGTTTCTTGTCTGTGATTGCATTGTTAAGTCAGAGTACAATGTCTGTGGGGTTGGTTGAGTGAGCTTGTGGTGTGTGCAAAGAAAATTTGATCTCACAAAACGGCATCCATTTCCATCCAAACGTTTTGTGAATATTTGAGATGCAGGAGGTGCTATAATTAAAAACAAAGATATTGATTAGCTTTCCGTGGTGTTATTTTGTGTATCTGGTGTTCGCGACCTTAATAGGTTTGCTGCCTATTTTTATCTTGTTGTACTAATCTAAACACTACGATGCTAGTTGGCTCCCTGAAGTTCACGGGAGCCTGTTGTCAGTTGTCGCTTTTAACCGTGAGGTCTCGGGTTCGAATTAATACAGAAGCGAAACAAACTAATACAGAAAAATCATAGTAAGTATCAAGTTGCGAAGTAGGAAGTTGGAGGTACCTCCAGAGCACGTATAGCCGTCGGTCCTGTACCCGATCTCTCACCGGTCGTATCAGTTTGCCCATACTAATGAACACTAAGAGTAAGAGAGTCAAGATTGGACCTGTGCTTGCACACACACTTTTGCACTTTATAGTGTCCTGCATACCTGGATTAGATACCAAAATACAGCTAGGAGGGATTGTTAACTATGTAAAGCCAGCTTAAAAGTTACTATCTGGAATACAGGAAGCCACAAAAACAACAAAGTTATTACAACACCAAACAAAAACAATCAGGAAATCAAAACTCTGTGTAATCCAATAAAAACAAACTCGTAACTAAGTTGGCTTAACGTTTTCAACTGTTTTGTAATCAAATTAAAAAACAATAACGTACCTTCTCTAACTTCATCATCATCATGGCTGTAGCAGGCCACTGCTGGACAAAAGCTTCTCCTAATAAATGCCATTTCACCTGTCTTCGGCTTCTCGCAACAATTATGGCTCAAAAAGCGATCTCTTTACTTTTTTATCGGTTCTTCGACAGATATGGCCGGCTGCGGCCCACTGACGCTTAGGAATTGAGTGATACTCTTCTCTATTTACATCTTTGGGTAAAATAGATGTAAGCACTATGATCAAGTATTATAAAATTTCAGACTATCTGACGGATAAAAACGCTTTGAATTAACTCGCTCTAATACAACACACAAAAAAAATTTAATAGAAATAACAAGAAAAAAGCCTACTGAGTTTTTGGCAGTGTTTCCCAGTAGTTGCCAGTGATTCACTGCACGGTATGTTGCCGGTCATATAGTGTTCGGACCGAATCTACGTCAGGCGTCAAGTCTGACAGGTGACATCGCTGAGCTGTTCGAGTGAATAAAGTTTAATAAATGATAGATCATGGCGTCTTAGAACGTCGCAGATTTTTTAGTTTTTTTTACTATTAATCTTTTAAAACCATGTATACTTATATAATGATAGTTTTAATGTAATGACCGTACAATACCGCTGAAGTTTTATCAGTTTTTACTACTAATCTTTTAAAAGCATGTATACTTATTTAAACTTGACATTGGCAAAATTGCGGAATAGTTTCTGCAGAGGCCATAATTAAAAGAAGAAGAAGAAGAAAGTTTAATATTGTGTTGAATGTATTGTCTGTGTTAACCTACGTTTATATAAAGCGTCAATATATCGTTGGACCCAGTGCGAGTTAGACGTCCGCTGGCGAATCAGTAAACCATCTTACGAGACGCCGCGCGCCGAGTAGAGCGGTTGTGTGCGCGGCTAATCCACCTTTTATCTTAGTTTTATTTACTGAATTCCCTAGGACCCTATTATAGTTTAATCTGAGGTAGGTAGGGTAATCTGGGCGTTGCTGTTTAAACGTTGGCTTAACAGTGTAACTACTTACCGATTCGCATAACTAAATTAATATAAAAGACCATCCTGACACTTATTACTTATATTTCTCCGTTCACCGAACCTACTTCTGGTTGAGGGTTGGTATGGTTTACAACCCCTCTTATAGGTAAGAAAAGAAATTGGACTACTTTTATGAAGACTCGTGTCTCAAATGAATTTTGTTTTGCTTTAGTATATTTTAATTTCATTTCATTTTAACTCCACCTCGCTATTTGGAGATCAAGAATTCAGACATTGTGAGTGTAATGTGTAGGATCCATATCAATTAGTAATTAATATAAAACAAGAGCTTAAAGAAGAATGTTCTCCTAGGGCGTCCATTTCCAGTGGACACTCACCTTCACCGTGTACACACCTTTCGTCAGTCGTCTATCATCCATCCTCTCCGTATGACCAAACCACCTCAAAATACTTGTCCACCTTTGTCTCTACATCTTCTTTCAGACCACAGCGTTCTGTCATTACTTCATTTCTTAATCTATCACTCAGTGTTTCACCATACATACTTAAACAAATTATAGTTTAAAAAAAACTAAAAAACCACGCTTTTATAGCTAATCGAACTAAAAAGTAGAAAATAATTTTTAGTTACAAAGAGTTTATATTACCGTAGTAGAAGATCGGACAGTCAATCATAACTATGTAATTACTTAAAAATAAAATTATAATAAAAGGAGAGGTCAAAAGTGGGCTAGAATTTTGAACACCAATGTGATATAGATCATTGGAAAGCTTATTTAATAAGCTGTTAGAATTTAACTAAACACGAATTTTAGGAGCAACCATTTTTGTAAAAATCAAAAAATGTAATAGAAAAACAAAACGCACATTACCTTTAATTATCCGTTTCCTAAGCAGTATAAATATTGCAATCACGTCAATAATTGCATTCTGTTACAGTACTTTTCTCTTGTAATATTATTCTAGCTGCAGCTTAATGTAATTATGACGAAAAATATTTGTTATCTTATTAGTGTAATAACAAAACGCGTGGAAAAAAATATAATTACGGGAAACGTCATGATGTCATTGTCATTGATCAGTTTGATTGACAGCGTCGAAATAATTTTGATTTTTTTGGTTGCTCAATTGTCATTTGACCATGGGGTTGCCAATTGCAATAATCATAATATTGCATTAAGGATTCTTATTTTCAATTTCATTTTTTTAAAAAACGGGGGGGTGTAAAATTATTTTAAATACACCAAAAAATTTAATAAATTATGCTCTATTAACCTATGTAACTCAGATTGCTGTTCAAATTTACAATTATTTTAATCCCAGGCTCTATACATTTTTTGAACGTCTCCTTTTTAAGTTATTAGGAGAATAATTCGATTCAGAGTAAAAAACCTGGGGTGCATTTTACTATATTTTCATAACTTTTTACTATGTTTTCATAACTCTCCGCACATAGATAGATGCTTATAGAATGATTGTTACATTTAATATATCAAGCACCCCACGCTTTTTACTCTGAATTGAATTATTCTCCTAATATAATTATTAATATATTCTCCTAATTTTTTATTTTACTTAAATTCATAAGGATATTGGGAAACTGTTATTAAATTATTGCATTGTCATCGGTCCTTGATACGTGTGTAAAGTTTCAATTTAATCAAACTTCTGGAAATCGGTCAAATTTATGCTTCTTCTGCCACATTCAATATTCACTTCTATATATACGCATAGACCTGTATCAACAGTCTAGCCATTTCAGAAATCGCCTGGTAAGCCATAACAGCATGTTACCCGTTATGATAAATCCATATTAATAATGCAACGCTAAAAGCTGTACTTCTTCGCAACTTCATTAGTAATCACATAATAACAGTATTACCTTATGAAAATATCAAGAATCAGACATATGATATAGAAAATCCTTTCTTGCTCGGGTCAGGGTTAAACCCACAGTACCCTCTGATCCCTTCCCTCCTCCCTCCCTACCTAACCTCCTGGAGGGTGGTAACTCATTGATACCCGGATTATAAACGGCTGAATAACTCGACAAATCGCGTTGACATGCAAAATTAAGCGAACATTGTGAAAATTTGTTCACCGACTTATGAAAATAGGGGGTTTGTTTTCAGTTTTAAAATCTCTGACGAAATAAGAGGGGAAACCTCTGAAAATAGATAGACACGTGAATCTGTGTAAAAGTCTTTAGCTTCGCATCGCAGCGTTTATACAAACTGACTGATTTTGTAGCTGCTTTCATTATTTAAAAGCTGCAAAAGGTGCTAGCTTGAGTTAGGTTAGGTTAGGTTTTGTTTAGAGTTCTCGAATTACATGGAGGTTCAATAAAATAGGTGACACATTATCTACACATAATAGTGACCTGTGATCGGTGATGATTTGATTTTCTTGGTTGTCTTCAAACATTTCTACTTCCAAACAAAAAACGCCAAATAGTTTTTTTAATAAATGAATATTTCCTTCAAATAAAAATTGTATCATAAGTATATAAAGTGGCTTCCCTCCAAAGTCTAGTGAGTCTATTGATGTATGTTTCATTGATCTGGCAAATTGGCCAGTACTCGTAAGTTGAAATAAATAAAGTATAATATTTACCAGTGTGAACTAAAATTACAACTCTCAAACGCGTGTAAGAATCTTATAACAAGAACTTTATAACTTGTGACTGGCCTGGTGGCGTAGTGGTTAGTGACCCTGACTGTATTTAGTTTATTTTATCCGTTCCTAGTACACATAACACAAGCAATTATAGTTGCTTAATTTAGGACTAGATGGCGCTGTGTGTATGTGTGAAAATATTATTATTATTATTAATTACGTATACAATATACTGTTTGTAACTGAGTGAGGAGTATATCTATCAATTACACTCAACTCAAATATCATCTAGCAAGACCGTACTTGGACCGTACCTACACACTGTGTCGAATGTCGGAAGGCCCTCAGGTAATTAAGAACTAAATAAATACATATATTTAGTTAGGACCTATGTTCTTAGATATATTGTCATTGTAACTTATGCACTTACTATCAAAGAAAATCGTAAAAAGAAAATGAGTTCACTTGTCGACACCTGTCACCTAGACAATTGACGATTAGGACGCCCCCATCTCTCTTGATTGACACAATAAAGTGAAAAATGGGATCGTTCTATAGTGCCTACCTATTTACCTCAGTTTGGATCTTCTTATTATTCTATAATGTACACAAAACACATAGAAAATTTACAAATAGGAAACAACAAATGTACACAGGTGAGCTTAATTCAAATGTGAATTATCTACCAGCAAACCATAAATAGTGAAAAATTGTGGAATGGGTAGAAGTGCACAACAAATAACTTTAAATACATATATACACCTACATACTACAGACGGGCCGGTGGCGTGGTCGGTAAGATACTTGTTTTTCACGCCGCAAGTCGTGGGTTCGATTCCCACCCGAGACAAACATTAATGATGAACATTTGTGTTTGTGTCGAGTCTGGGTGTAAATATCTAATATAAGTATATATTTACAAAAGAAAACTATTTATGTATAGTATACATATACCACTTATCCGGTTTCCATAACACAAGCTCTGCTTAGCTTGGGATCAGATGACCGTGTGTGTTACTGTCCCAGAATATTTACATACTAATATTACACTTAAGCTACACATCTCCAGTATAAGCTGATCTCGCATTGTATAGGATTTCCGTACAACGAGAGGTCAGCTTATACTGGAAAAGTATAGTTTGATAAGTAGCTGTGTGTACTTAAATAGAATGTCTAATACCTTCTTTCCTACCGGAGTTATGAATATTTTGAACCTTAAAATAAGTTAAGCTACTTCTTGAGTGGGGACCACATCTTGGTAAGCATATTTGATGCCCTCCAGTCTATTCTTATGTAATCTAATCTAATCCCTCCAGCCAGTTAGTTAGTAGATTTTCAATTTCTCGCTGTCGATGTAAGATATTTTGAACGGTGCTTATTCAAAGAAGGTCCTGTACACCTCTCAGATAATAATTGGTCACTGTAACCCAACGGCTATATAGAGATAGGTTTACGAGAAAAAGTACCTCTTAAGTAGGAAGGTACTTAACTAAATCACGTACCTAACGTGACTTTTTAATAAAATTGCTTTAAAGAAAATGAATAGTAGGTAGATGAAAAATTTTTGACGGTAGCCCTCCGAGGGGAATACCTGAAAAATTAATACTTTGTATCTAATTTAAATGGGGCTTAACTTGAGGGGTCTCGTAATAAAATTATGTTTAACACACAAGAAAGAAATAACTTTTAATGCTTTGATCCTCAATTTTGTGAAATGAAATTTCGAGTTTATCATAAAAAACATAAACATGGCCTCACGCCTGTATTACCGAAAGGTGAAGACAGAGGTGAATGATAGAGGAAGAAAAGCAAAGGGACTGTTCTTATGTACTTAAAGAATCTTAGTTGCAGCTCGAAGTTTAGAATTGTTTGTCCCCTATTAGGTCCCATACGTCATTACGCACTAGTCGTTCAAGTTATCTACACGAAGATATTTCTTAGTATATCAGAAACACCTTATTGTTTGCCCCGGAATTCGAACCCGGTACCACATGCCTATTAAGCAAACACGCTTACCACTGGACCAACGAAGCAGTTTGGTTATACATAAAAAAGTTAAGTTTACAAAACTTTTTTCTGCTGGGCATGGATGTTCTTCTTTCTTGAGATAACGAACTACCAAGTTGTGGAATTCGCTGCCAGCATCTCTTTTTTTCATTAGCTATAATCTGCTTGTCTTGAAGTCACTAGTGACTAAATATTTACTGGCTAAGCGCATCGTACGTTTCATCATAGACTGCATCATTGCTTGGTTAAGCGAAGGCCTATTATAGGATAAAAAAATACGCTGACCAAGTGCAGGTTGGTGGATATCACATTCCCTCGAATGTTCAATTCTAACGGTGCATCCACACCGCAGTTACTTTTTATTGAGCAACATTTTGCAACAAGGTAACATTAAATAACAATCTCTAACTTTTGAGACTAATTGTTACTAAATGTCGAGTGCTCAACAAAAGATAACAAAGAATAACTTTCGACAACAATCGAGCACGACATATATCGACGCATTGTTGAGGTAACATTATCTAACAATGTTATCGATTGTTAGAGCAACATTGACTAACACGGCAACATTTACTGACATTGAATAACTTATTGCTATCGAGTGTTGCTCAGTAATATTTGAAAATGTTGCTCAACAAAAAGTAGCTGCGTTGTGGATGCACCGTAAGACATCCCCGTTTCCTCTCGATGTTATGCTTCGCTGGTATTATAACATTTATAGTTAATCACTTCAATCCTTTTTAGTGTCCCACTGCTGGGCACGGGTCTTCTCTCAACTGTTTTACGAGCTGAGAGAGTTTAGCCCTTAATCCACACCCTTGCTAACTACAAATAGGTGGATGTCACATGTCCTCGAATGATTAGTTCTTAGACACGATGTTTTGCTTCGCTTGTATTGTAATACTTATAGCTATGAATAAACTTTAATGTTCCTTAAAACTAAATCACCCTCCAATCCGGAGGTCCGCAACTCAATTATACACCACAACATCCCCTAAGCCTCCTATTTTAAATAAAGCGAAGGTTATAAGCATTACCAGGATCATGGGATTATAGGATTATACCAAATCCCCCGGTGTTGGGATTCATAAGACTTTTTTGGAAGAACAAATACTTACTCCAAGTTGTGGAATGAGTTTGTGTGATTCTTTGAGTTCCATTTACGTAACATAATATTAACTACGCTGACCATCTGTATGTCAATCTGTTAGCTAGCTATACAGGAAAGCTTTTTATCTAGTGCGATTTTTTTTGGTTTTTTCTGTACACACTGCTTATTAAACTTTACCAGTATAAGCTGACCTCTCGGTGTACGGAAATCCTATACAATGCGAGATCAACTTATACTGGATTTGTATAGCTTGATGTGTAACCGTCTGTACTATAGAACACATTTCCATTTCATGTTCTATACGTTTATGATTTTTTTTGTATTCGTGATTATATCAATGAAAGCACGCGGCGTTAAATTAGCGGTCAGTGACCCTAGCTAACGCACAGCTGACACGGCGGCGGCAAGCGGGTGATAGTACAATCAATATCAATAGTAAACATCTTCCGTTGGCGATAACTTAATTTTTTTATACTAAGACAGTTTATTTTTATTCTGTAATTAGGCTTGCGCGTGACTACAACTTGCCTGATGTTTAGCAATGATACAGCCTACGATGGGACGCGCCTGCCTCTCGCATTGTTTCGTGACAGTCACCATACCAATTGTAGAACAAACTTAGAGAAGTCTCGTATTCGTAACGAATTTGCTTATCTAAATCTATAAAAGGTTTTGCAAATTTAAAACAATATAAACTCTACACTACCTAGTAAAGGTCAGCTACTTTACTAAGTAGTAAACGTTGTTAACTTTTTTTTTTTAATCTAAAATAGGCTTGCGCTTGACCACAACTTGCCTGATGTGAAGCAATGATGGAGTCTACGATGGAACGCGCTTACCCAATATATACCGATTCACTCTTGACTTGAAGACCACTAGATTATAGCTATCGGGAAACATAGATGCCGGCAGCGAATTCCACAATTTGGCAGTTCGCACAATAAAAGTCGAAGCAAAGCGCTTTGTGCGTGTTAACTGTATGGGACCAAGCCGAACTAACTCAACCCGATAGTAATTAACTTTCTTTTTTTTAATTATTTCATGTCGAATTAAAACTCTTTTACATTATTTTGACTTTGACTTTGCACTATAAAAAAATCCTGTATAACCTTCAATCAAAAATAAACTAATAAACAAAGACATATACATAGTTGCAGGCTTTCGAAGGTTTTTGGACTAAAAAATATCAAGATTAGCAGACAACTTTAGGTAGGCGTGAATAGTCGGGTAAGAAGACGGTATTTCAATAAAATAACTACGGCAAATATCACTTCACTCCCATCTCTCGATAGCACAATCATGAATTCTAACAGGTAATTACAGATCGTTAAGATTACGTTGGATTAAATAGTAACGTTCACCGAGCACGTTATTGCATCTGCACTACCGTACGCCAAAACGGTTCAACACGCAATGTCAGCCATTCTAAGATGGCCGCTTCACCCGCGCTCAGTGTTCATTCGTTCGCTCATAATGACATTCTCGAGTGACAGGTTACTTCAAAGACGGACGCGATGACAGTATAAAATGACAGCCGATGCATTGAGAAGCAGATGTGCCAACATAGTAATTAACTGTTTGTTTTTGGAAAACAATAGAACATTTCTTTGTACCATAACATATAACTTTGTAATAATATTTTTAATAATAATTTGTAAATGTTATAATCAAAGGAAAGTGAAAATAAATAAAAATAAAATTTGATTGTCTTTTGTTTTATAGCACAACACAATCAAGCCTTTCAATTGAAAAATTATTCATTTGAATATTAAATTTTCCTTTTCGTGTCGATGGATGCGTTTCTGCTCGAATAAACTGAATTATACAAAAAATATCCAGTCACTGCCTGCCCGTGTTAAGTTGTTGGTAAATACTCTAACGACGTTAAATACAACAGTAAGTGGTTAGGTAGTTACTGAAATGAATTACAATGTTAAATTATAGTGTAGATACTGCACCAGTAACGAAGGGTAGAAATTTGAAAAAGGAAAGACGGAGCAAATTGAATGACAAGTAATTCATGGTTACGCCGACTTTCAAACTTACTAAAAAGTAAGTATATGTAAGTAAGTTATTTTTAATGCTATTTAAAACTAGGCGTTACATAATATTTAATTGGGTTCGTTATATTGATTGAGAGGTGCGGTGGCGCAACGGTACGGGCCTCGCCTTAGAAAAATAGTACACTCAAACACATGACAAACAGTCATGTTTATACAAAAATGTCTGACTTGTATGGGAATCCAACCCACAACCTGCGGGGGAAAAGCAACCGCCACCGGCCCGTCAAGACAATAGATAGAGATTTAGAAAGTTTCCTACAAAATAACGCGACAGCAAATAATAGAATATCTCGGCGCCCCAGCATGAGATGAACCAATCGATGATGAAAAGAAGCTAGGAGAAAGAAGAAAAAGAAGTATAACATCTATGTCAAGAGCGTATAAAGAACGAAAGCAATCAACCAACGTCGATACCCAGAGCTGGTAATCGACGCTAGTTTTATCTGGACCTGCTAAGCATTTTGGTCAGGACTAAAGCTTCCACCACATTCCCGTCCCCCAGGGACGTGCAACTCCCGTAAGCCAGGATTGACAGCAGCTCGATGAAAAAACCTGGGTTTCGAAACCTGCAAAGTCCTGGTACACCTAAGCTGTCTTGTTTCCTGCAAGAATTTAATTAGAGAGTAAAAGGAGAAATTGCAAAGTCAGATTATTCATTTGTCCAAAAAAACCGGGAGATAACTCAGAATAACAGCTCTCAACAGCACTTAACTACAGTTTTGTCATTAAAACCAAATCTAATTCAAGTAAATATAAATAAGACGACCATAGAAAATTCTTTACAGTCATTTTAAAATTTGAACCACCTGAACAAAATTCATCTTACTCAACTATTCTCACGAGACAACAAGACCATAATTGAAATCGTTTATGCTATAAGTAATTGAGTCCACCGTATTTTGAAATTGTTCCCATTATAACAATCATATTTCCCCATGGTTCCTTCTAAACGCATTAGGGAGCGCAATAAAGTGTCTTGAAAGATCTTTCTCGAAAGAAACGACTTCACGGGGAAATAACATTTACTAACCAAAAATCTAACTCATTCAAGCTATTTTCAACCTTATACTTTAAATAATAAGATGTAAGTTCAGTGAATTTTTAGAATTTGCATCAAGTACCATATTTGGGGAATTGTAGGGTGTAGGTACTTGAAAAGCGGCTTCCGTCGGATGTGTTAAAGGCAGAAAGTCGAACTGCGGTACGAACTTTGTGTTTATTGAAAAAATACGGTTCAAAAAGAATTGGTTTGTTCGAGGTAGAGTTATGTAAGTGTTGAACTAGAGTTAGATACGTTACTACGAACGGCTACAATGAAAAAGCTGACTTTTTATTTCTATTTTACCAAATGAAAAGGTAATTTTCTTAGAATAGAAAATCGTTGCGTTTTGTGTTAATTGACAGTGCAAAGCTTATAAGTAATTTTATAAGTTGTATAAACCCCCAATAAAAAAGAGGAGTTTTAGAAATGGAAGGACCGGTTTTTATGCGATTTTTACTGAAATATTTATTATTATTATTTCGTCTCTAGTCAGGGGTAATAGAAATAACTTATCATAATGAGTAAGTATTGCACTCGCTAACTCAACTATAGGCCGACCGTTTAACTCGCGTAACGCCTATCGCCAAGATTCTGATTCCTCAAGCTGCACAAACAGTGATGATGATTCAAGCGATATGGATATTAGTGACGAATAGTCTTACATTACTTTTTTCTATGGTTAAATAGTTCTTTATGAGATTTAATTAATGTTTTATGACTTTGTACCTTAGATGGCGATACGCGAGATAAACGGTTGGCCTATAAGTATGAGCACAGATAAACATATAACATAACTATAACTTATAAATGTTTTTTATTCCCATGTAAATAATGAAATAGATAAATAATACTAGGTATGATTGAGTAACGCTCTCGCTAGACGCTACCGAAACAAATACAATAAACAGCGACACTATTGCATCACCTACTGTACAGAGGAGACATTTTCAAGGAAAATATTTTTCATTATAAAGAACCTTTCACTCTAAACAAGGCAGAGGTAAAATTTTGTTATTAAGTAGGTGTAAGATCATAGTAAGAATGAATATTTATACCTACATAGTTTGAATTTAACATCTGACAAAATTATCATACACCTATTTTCATGCAAATTTTCACATATACTCACAAGGCACTCTAGTCCCATATTAAGCAATTATTTTTCTTGTGTTATGGGTACCTACTAGGAACTGTTAAGCTACTACTTACATACTACCAGTTTATTACTACTTTTTTTGTAAATACATACAGAATATACACAAATTTCATGTAAAGATTTGTCCTGGATTCAAACCGGATTCGATAAAAATTGGAAAGTTATACTGTCCACTTCCCTCGAAGCAAAATGGGAGACAGCATAAAAAAAATACATACCTCGATATAAGTAAATGTAGCTTTATAAACAACTTTGTCAACTGGCACTTTGATACAGAATTAAAAGAATGTGAAATATGCTCCCGAAGAAAGCCGAGATCGGTGCCAACGACTTTAAAATATTCCTGCCTCAGTGAAAATACGGGGTTGTGTGTCATGTCGCCTTTATTATATCCACCTACTACCATAGTACAACTTTTTAACAAGAGCTCTATCTTTCAGAAAATAAACTTAAACAAATTTTTAAACACATATCTTATATTTTAATAAGTCTTAGTACAAAATAATGAAGTAATTAGTACCGAAAAGTCACCTGCCCCGCTGTATCAGCTGTGCGGTTGCTAGGTTCACTGACCGCAAATTTTACGCCACCCAATTTTATTGATGTTACTACGAATACACACAGCGCCATCTAGACCAAAATTAAACGATTATATTTGCTTGTGTTATGGGTACAAGAAACGGATAAACTACTTAAATACATTTTTTTTTATAAATATGCTCATCAAGTGAGTTCACATGCGCCACATTTGTAATTTATGTACAAACCTACCTATAGTTAATTAGGTACTTAAAATTAATTTAATATAGGAAGTTATAAGTAATGTCTGCATCCATTGCATTAGTTAGAAACTGTAATAATGGTTGTAATAGGTAAATAAATAAATAAATAAATAAATTACACCCAGGCACAGAACAAACAAATCGAGCTCATCACACAAAGATTTGTCCTGGATGGAAATCGAACCCACGCCCTTCGGCTTAGCAGTCAGGGTTATTAACCACTACGCCACCAGACAAATAGATCGTTTATAATTTGCTAATTTTATAGTCAAGCCACAGGCTACTTTTTAAGCTAGAACCATGCGAATGAAGCCGCGGGAGAAAGCTAGTATATAACAGATTGTTAACTTGTACTAGTTTGTACCGGATAGTGATAAATAACACAAACATCCTGTAGCTACAATATCTACAAAATATCAGCTGTATCAGGCTAAGTCAAAGTTACAGGATGCTAAAGTTTCGTAGGATCGACAACTTATGCAAGATGTACCATGTACCTAGTCTCAAGAACTCTTGCGTTCCGGGACGGTAATAAATTATCTACAACGATTTAATTACACCCTGTATGTTTTGACGGTTCATGGAAAATTTATTCTTTATATATACTTAGATAAGCTGTATGTAGCTAATGTAACTAATCTTAATGTTATAAATGCGAAAGTAACATGTGCTTTCACATTAAAACTACTGATTCGATTTGAATGAAATTTAGTAAGAATATTGTTTGAGACTAGGAAGGACATAGGGTAGTTTTTATCCGACTGCACTTCCTTTTCCTACCATTTAATGAATGACTGGCAACTAATATCAAACACTGCCAAAATACTCAGTTGGCTTTAGGCAGTAGGTAGGTAGGTTACATTACTTTGACCCCCGACTAAAGAAGGGTGTTATAAGTATGACATTTGTATCTGTGTATCTGAGTAACATCTAACTGGATGGATCGATTTTTAAGTTGATCGTTATGGTTTCAGTTGACTTTTATCTGGCTATCATATTAAAAAACCCAATAGACAGTTTTAACTCGACGGAGAATCAAACCTAGGAACTTGCTACCCATTTCATGTGAACTCAGAAATTAATTTGCATTTTATTTTGATACGATTTTTGATGTGCTAAATCTTTGCAAAAAATCGCGTCACGCAACTCTAGCAACTGTTATTCTGAAAGATTCTCTTTGACTTAATAAAAGATGTGACAAATTAATGATAAATATTATTTTTGTTTTGTATGGTTATTCTTTTTTTTCTAATTGATTCATTAAAATTTAAACGTCAAAATAATATTGCTTAAGGCTCGAATAAAGTAGAATTTAAGGCACGATGTACCCCTTTCCGGTTCTCCTTGTATGTCACAATACCCAATGGTCTTATTGTGTGTCAGTGAAGCGTATCCTAGGATATACACTGAATGCAAATCGGTTGGATGGCTAGTTAATACCAGCCCTCTCCTGGGAAATCTCTGGATATGTCTTAGGTAGCCCTGTCTCAGCGATTACCCGGATTATTTAGAATCTCATTCCTTGTTTATATATATACCCACATGAATACAGTGATTAGAAAAATTAAAATAGGTACCCGACATCATAAAAGATATATAATGCAAAAAATCCCAAAAATTTTGCGCTCCACTGTTTATTGATATTAAGCGCAGAGGAGCCTAATAAGGTTAAAGAAGCCCTCGCTGTAATTTTCTATTAGAACTAATATAACCACTTGCCTCCCAATATATAAGTTTCTAACACATAGGTACCCAAAAATGCTGTGGGTCCCCTCTAGTAGGTACTCACAGAGTTTACTGAGCAATGTCCATGTTTGACACTGATGGGTCATACTTACTCTTGGTTTTTTTTTTCTTTTCATGTGTTTTTTATCATTTGATTCTGTGTCGCTTTCTCTGTCAAATAAATGTTTTTCTTTCTTTCTTTCTCTTTCAAAATAATTACTTATTGTCAATACTGTCCATCCGGTTGTACTGCCGCGCCGCGCGAACTCATTCTTGTGCAAGGAGAACTCAAATTTTTTTAGTGATCTGCAAACACGTAAGATAGTTGAGAGCTTAAAAAATGTAACACTAATTTAATTACACATATTTTGTGTTTGTGTGTATTTACGTGTGCATTTTTAAAGACGCTTCAACTTTTTATAGGTGTAGGTACGTGAGCATGTAATAGTGTGTTGTACGTGGTTACCTCGCCTCCCCCAATGGCAGAAACAGTTCGAAGTTGTGTGTAAAGTTCCCTGTTAAAAGTTCTAAGGTTGAGAGAACATCCGTGCCCAGCCGTGGGACACTAAAAAGGGTTAAAGTGATGTCTAACTAAAGACTGCCAAGTGCACAGCTTTTACCCATTTTCGAGTAAACCAACCTGCCTCTCGTTCGGAAGGCCATTTTCGCGCCCTTTGGGAAATCATCGTCGCGTCGTTGGGTCCAGAAACCAAGTAACAGTGGGGTAATTACATTGACCGCTATATAGAATGGCATCTTGAGATTGAGAGATGAATACGTAAACCATATTGTTAATTAGTAAACTCAAATACAAGAAAAACCGAAAAGAGAAATTCATAAATTCTACGTTGAGTCATATTCAATATTGTGACGTGTAATTTTTAATAAATCAATTAGAAAAAAAAAGAATAACCTCTACAAAATAAAAATATTATTTTTCAATTTATTTTTTTAGACAACCCTAATGTTTAAGGAGACTGCCCATTGTCATTCGTCACATCTTTTAATAGGTCAAAGAGAGTTCAGAAAGCATCTATTAAGATTGCGCGGGACGCGAAATTTTAGCAAAAATTCAGCACATCACAAATCGTATCAAGATATAGGTACTGCAAATTAATTTCTGACATCAGATTAATTTCTGATTTTCACAGATTCACTTCTGCTTCGGTGGATGGTTCACTTAATAACCGCGAGGTCCCGGGTTCGATTCCCGGGTCGACCAAAAAAGTTTTCTATACTTAGAGAATCTTAGTTACAGCTCGAAGTTTCCTCCTCCCCTTCCTGGCAGTCTCTTAATGGTCTATATTAAATACCCTTAGAAAGGCAGGCAGGAGATAATCATGTGTGTTAGCAAACACTTTATTCCTTCATTCTCTGAGATATCGGGCACAAGACCGACGGCTTAACGTGCTCTTCATTGCGCGGGGATATCACAACGCCAAGGTACTAACTACGGACCATAAAAAAACGAATCTACGGACTGATGAGAAATAAGGTCTCTTCTCGATTTTTGAATCAAGACGGGATTAGATGCTTCCCAAACACGCTATTCCAAAGCCATATTATTATTTGCCTGTATATTTACAGATAATCAAGGTCCTACTCTCGCCGTACTCACCAATATTTTGAACTAATTAATACCATAAACCAAACAAGCGCGATAAAGTAATTTGGGAAAACCAGCTAAATCGAGTTATACCAAATTACTTCGGGTTGCTCCAAAGTTCTATAAAGGTAAAAAATTGGTATATACTGTGGTAAAAATGAAAAAATGGCGCGTGTATACAGTGTATAACACAGTGCCTTGATTGCGCGCCCGGAACGTTGCCGAGCTAATGGAATTAATAATTTGCCAGATAATATGCAAAAATGAAAATTTGTGAATACTCGCATGGTTGTGGAAACCTTGATTATTCTAACATTATGGTTACGGTGTGTTTTATCTAGAAATATAGGTACCAAAATGTCATTTTTTTAGCTACTCAGCGTTATATTAATTTTGGTAAGATTATACGTGACGTCACGTGATTTGTACCTATTACTATACAAATTTTTGTAGGCCACAAGGAGGATAAACAATTAAAATATGTGTATCATGCAAGTACATAATAATATGCTGAGATTATAGAAGTTTAATAAATATAGGTACAATCCGACGGTAAAACAACAATTAGGGTGTCACATGGAAAGAAAAATTTTTAGTTCCCAAAGTTCCCGAGTTCTATTCTTGTATGTCGCATGTCGCACTGTCAATTTGCTGCACGGTTTATAATTTTAAGGCTGGTAGGGTCATCTAGTGACACCGAGCAGAAACAATGAACCTTAATTTATCAAGTATGTGAATCTAGCGACATCTATTATCGGGTAGGAGAAATTAGTATCTAATAGTCTAGATAACATTGATAATAATTTTATTACTAGCTAATAGCTAGATAAATAAATGGAGTGTCTAGACGATTTTTTCTGGCTTTTGTTAGAACTTTAGAACGTGTTAAAACGAAACTATATCGTGGTAAAACGTTGTCAACAGCTGACATTGACAAGACAATCCGACCGACTTTGGATAACTACTGTCACAACAACAATGACTGACAGAGTGACAGGTAGTTAGTAAAATACATAGTTTGCTTGCTTTGCTTTGTATTTGCATTGTAAGTAAGTGTCGTTTGCGTCCATCATAAATAAACCCAAAATTACAAGTAAAAATTAACCAAAAAATACTGCACAAGAAACATGGCTTCTAGTTACTTCACAGAGAGCGAGGCCCCACGGGACTTTAGAGTATCCTCTACAGAAAGTGATGGACATTACAAAAAGTGTTTGCTGTGTTATACAGTGAAAAAGAACTTTTACTGTCCTGATTGCATCAGGGCGGGTAATTTCGTACATTCATCGATGCCTTACGCAGACAGGTAAATATATTTCAGCCCATTTCAGCTTTAATTATGTAATAAAGTAAATCTACGTATGTCTAAAATCATGTGTAAATATAGGCCAGTTAATAATTATTTATTTGAGTCACCATATGCGTCGCAATTTTATGTAAACAATGCGGAAATGATATGATAAGATTTGTTTTTTCCTTGGTACATATTTTTATACTAGTAATTAGCAATAAAGATGTGGAAACTAATTATTATTTTGTTATATGTACCTGAGAATGTTCTTGTACTTCCTTCCTTTCCTTCCCTTCTAAATCTATAGACCCTTACTCTTTGTTTTTTTTTTCTCTTCTTTTTGAATGTTTTTCATTTTTTTTTTTCTCTTTTCATGTGTTTTTTTTTACTTGGTTCTGTGTGTCCTGTCTCTGTCAAATAAATGTTTTTCTTTCGTATTTCTTTCTTTCTTTACTTACCTCTTCATTTATTTTGTCTGGTCTTTAGCTTATGTTTATGCATAACCTTGAATTATGAAATTATTATCTGATTATGATTATTTATAAAATCCTTTCACTTTCTAATGAATGACACATTACCCTAATTTCTTGTTTTTGTATCTAATACATCAAATTCTCATGTCACAGTATTTGTAACCAAACTCCTGTAAAATGGCTGACTATGAAATTTTACATCTATATTCGGTAGATCTGAGAATCTGACATAATCTATTTCTTATACGCCTAAGTAATTAGGTGGCCCAAACCAAAATTTATTTTTTGGATATTTTTTTTATATTCTTATGATATGGCAATAATAAAGTAAATACATCCCTAAATTTTTACCTTTTTACAACCCACCCCTATTGTTAGTAGTGATATTAACTAAGGTTTAAAAAAGATAAATATGTGGTACGAAGTTCTCTGGAGCAGCTAGTAATATACATTATTTATAAATATAGACTACTTGCTGTTGTTTGCTAATATACTATTTGGGTTTCATATCATTTAAAAAATTTGAATGAATAGTTACAAAATAATTTAAAATTAAATCCATTCCTAAAATGAATAGTTAATTACATTTAAAACAACAAACACGTTTAGTTAGTTTTAGATTGTGAATGGTTATTGAAATATTAATGATTATTTCTTTTATTACAGATATGCAGAAAAACATGCAAAACTTCTTAGATTAAAAGCGAATCGTAAACACATTCTAGACCGCTGTGAAAAACTTCTATCGTCAAAATTAAAAAAGGACACATTATTGACAGAATCAAAACAATCCAGAGACAAACTAGACTTATTACGATTAGCTATAGAACAAAGACGTACACAAATAGAACAAAAACGTAAAGAACTAACAGAACTCAGAAATTATAACAACGAATTGAGTTTAAAGTTGCCTAAGTATCAAAAACGTGTGTCTAGTGTTGGGAAACACGTGCAAATGCAGCATATGGAGCTACAGAACAAAATTAGTGTATATAATGAGCAAGCGGAGTCGTTAGCAGCGTTGCGGAGATCACGGATAAGGCAGCTCACTAATTATATATTTCCTGTGTATATGAGCTATGATATTAGGTGAGTTAAGAACATAACTAGTAGGTTAAAACTGTACAACAAATATTAAAAACATCTGATCGAATCGCTTCATTAAGCATAACAGGATGGGCATTAATCGAACGTCTTTCGGCCTACCAGAATAACCCTCAACTAATCGAAATAGATTGATGTGAACCATTTTAAATAAGATTGTCAAAGTCATAAATCTTTTATTGTATGTAGAAAGAGATTCTATGTAGTTTTTACTTCTTTTAGATGAAATACTTATGCTTTTACATTTTGAGTGTGTGAGTGTGTTGAATTAGATAACCAAGAAATGCTTAGGTGGAGCCGCGGGCGGGAAGCTAATAACGTTATAACAATCACCTACATTTAAAATAATTAACACCAAAATAAAAGATAAATATTATGTTATCTAGTATAAAACATTTCATATCTTGCAAAATCTTGTTACTGATAAATAAAGTAAGTATTAATCTATGTAATACATAAGTGCTTTGTGTAATAAAAATATTATTTCTACTACATATTTGCAATTAGTCATCATCACCATTAGCTTATTTTAGTCCTAAGCTGTACACTGAGCATGATCCGTGGCTACTCACATCCACCTCTTACTGCCACCTTGCAGAGATCCTCACTGCATCTAGTGTGAGGGTGCTCTGCGTTACGTTTGCCAATTTGTGGTCTCGACTCAAATAATCATGTACCCCAGCAATTATAGGCTCTTATGACCTATTGCCACTTTAACTTACTAATCCAGTGGGCTCTGTCGATTTTATGAATGATGAAATGAACGAATGAATGACAATGCATATAACAATGATTACCCTATTGGTGCTATACAGGGTGGCGCATTTATGTATTGTCAAGGTCACTGCTAGACTACACCACTGGGGTGTTAATATTTTAAGCACGCCATTTCTTTAATAAAAATATTTTTCTTAGAGGCAAAAAGACCAAGTTGTACCTACCCGATTGCGATCTTACAAATCTTATTTTCGTACTTAATTTTATATATGCGATTTGTATGGATGTGTAGATGTTTGTTATTATTTTACAGAAAAACTTCTAGATGAATTGGGATAAAATTTGCCACAGAGATAGATTTTATGCTAATACCTCACGGCCGGAAGCTATTATTATTAAATGAATATATTACTATCATCAACATAGTTTAGACCGATTCGTAAGAGAAAACTTTTCTTTTCCAAGTTTGAATCATTCTCAGCGCGGGACATTGCCAGACAACTCAATAGTTTAGGTATCGGGCTGTTAACTATAGTCAACATTACGAGACATTATTATTATTTTTCATTTATATCGCGTGGTGCAGTACTTATCAGAAATAGTATTCTTGTAAATGTCATATAAATAATAACATAAACGCTAAAACGCTCGCGTGACGCGAACTTGACGCAAGCGTATCTGACAGTGTTTGTCAAAATTACGAGACTACTACGAAAAGGGCTGTTTTGATCTAAACTTAACTGCAATTGCACTGCACCTGAACTTATTTAATTACGTGAATTAGCCTACAGAACCAATGTCGTGGTCGGAAGGACAGGGAAGACATTTTCTGTAGTGTGCTTTATATTATTTTCAGTGACAGTATAGAAGATATGGAGTTCATAGGGTCAGAGATAGATGAAGAGCCTCCGAGAAGACCACAGCTGCACATCGTAGCGCCCTGGATCAACACAGACGCAGACTTCTCACAGATACAGTCCTGGCGTAAGTTTCATGGAAATGTGCTTTTGGTGGGTGCTTGGGAGCTTGCGTTTATTGTGAAGTTCTAAAGAGAAGGCCCATATCTGCTAGGATATAAGAGTATCTAAGAGAGAGCATAACGAGTTTTCTTCGCTCTACGGACAATTCTATAGAGGTACAAAATATATGCAGTGTAATAACTTATAGTGGTATGGAGGTGTAAAGTGGGCAGTATCCACACATCTAAAGGGTTCGTAATGCGCGAATGACACTGATAGATATAACAAATACAAGCGTCTTGATTACGGTTCCTTTGCCAACTTAGTAGTTATCAAAAGTATTAGAAATTCTCAGGCTGACACAGACAAATAAATGCAATGGTAAAGCAAGAAGTAAGTAAATGTCAGAGGTATGTGTGGTACAGAGGCGGAGGAGCTAGAGGGCGAGTGTGGGGCACGGGGGGCGGGGGGAGCGGCGCGAGTGTGTGCCGCGCTCGCTCTGGCCGCACAACTACTGGCGCTGCTCGCCTGGATACTTGACGCTAGACTTCCTTACACGCTCTCGCTCAGGTTTGTGGGACTTTCTTTATAACAACTCAATTTTAATTTGCGTCATTTGTAAGGTTTACTATGTGGCAGTGACATGAGTATTAGTTATGCGTAAGCTTGCAACATGCGTATTAGATTTTAGAGAACTGCTAGTTGCTGCCACTTCGATGAGATTTGATCATAAATCTCTGGTTACGGATTCCTATAATTCCAGAGTAATTCAGCCCAAAAATTCAGACTGGATTCAATCGGTTACATTATTCTTGTCGTACTAGATCGTCCATCCAGATAGTGAAGTTTCATAGTTACCATACTATACTACCTGGATACCAGCATTGCATGTTATGTAGTTATGATACTATACTACCTGGATACCAGCATTGCATACACTAGAATAAATAGCGAACTGGCCATAATTAGATTAAGTTTAGTTAGAATACAATTCAGTAATGTATTTAAACCTTTAATTATATTTTTATACAGTTCACCCTTTTTTCGCAACAAAACGTTCAAATGAGATTACCGTTTTGGGAACGTTGTTCCTCATCAGTGAAAAAGATCACTTCGATAATTTTACGTTTGTTTGTGTAGTGAGTACAGCAACTGGCGCGTGTCGGAGAGCGGCGTGCGGCGCCGCGCGGCGCGAGCCAGTGCGTGCGGCGCCGCGCTCTGTGCGCGCTGCGGCGTACCGGCGCCGCACGGGGCCGCAGCGCCGCACGGGGCCGCAGCGCCGCACGGGGCCGTGGCGCCGCACGCGCTCGCTCCGCTCCACGCGCTAGTGCTCGCTGCTAGCATCGACGATCCTATGCTTGGCAGGTAAAATTCCGTCATACGAGGGTGCGTTTTTAAGTTCGCGGAATGAGAGGGTTGTGGGGGGGGGATTACACTCATTAGGGTCGTAACGTATTCAGTGACTCATAATTAGTATAAATACGAGGTTTCATTGCAATTAGACAATTAGTCTTTGAGTTATCGTCAATCAAGCAACATAATCGGGAGTGAAAAGTGAAATATGGAAAAAATCGAATATCGTGCCGTTATAAAGTTCCTTACCAAGCAAGGAAAAACGGTTGCGACCATAATGAATGAGATGGCATTGGTTTACGGTGACTCTTGTCCAGGAAAAACCATGGTCTACAAGTGGCACAATTTATTTAAACAAGGAAGGGAATCCATTGAAGACGATCCGAGGCCGGGCAGGAGTATCGAGGTGACCACGCCAGAACTTATACAAAAAGTTGAAAAAATTGTACTGGAAGATGCTCGACTAAAGAAGAAACAACTCGCAGAAATGGTTGGAGTATCCGATACAACCATTTTTAAAATTCTTCATGATCATCTTGGCATGACTAAGGTCAGTGCAAGATGGGTGCCAAGAATGCTCACGCCGCCCCAAAAACAACAGCGCGTAGAATGTTCACGTGCATTTTTGAACCTCTGTAATGAAGACAAGGATGATGTATTGAGTCGAATTGTTACTGGAGACGAAACTTGGGTTCATCATTATGAATCTGAGTCGAAACAAGACTCCATGCAGTGGCATAAAAAGGGCGCAGCACCCCCTAAGAAGTTTAAGGTGTCACAGTCAGCTGGGAAAATTATGGCAACGGTCTTTTGGGACTCGGAAGGAATATTATTAATCGACTATAAAGATAAAGGTGTTTCTATAACCGGGGAATACTACGCTTCAATATTAGAGCGACTTAAAGAAGCCATTAAGGAAAAAAGACGGGGAAAATTGACGAAAGGTGTGTTGCTTTTGCACGACAACGCGCCCGTTCACAAGAGCCGCGTTGCGTTGGCTGCCCTGCATAAGGTGGGCTTCGATATTTTAGAACACCCACCCTACAGCCCAGACCTGGCCCCAAGTGATTATTACCTGTTTCCAAAAATGAAAAAAGAACTACGGGGTAAAAAATTTACCACCGATGATGAAGTCAAGGAGGCAGTTTCGGCGTATTTTGTAGACAAAGAGAAATCTTTTTTTTATGAGGGTATTAATAAATTAATTGAAAGATCTGAAAAATGTATTCGTCTTGCAGGTGAATATATTGAAAAGGAAAAATAATTTGGTTTTTTTATTTCCACTCTTTATCCCCCATTCCGCGAATATAAAAACGCCCCCTCGTATCTAGACAAATTTGTGAAACCCTTTTTATTGTTTTCGAAGGATTTATTCCGGCATGGTCTCATTTAAATTTTATGTGCATCCTTTTTTTTTCTTTCCATGTAAATAGACCACCCTGTATAAAATGTCATTTATATATCGGCGATCTCATATGGCCGCGATCACCAGATACACCTCATTACCTTTCCATCTCGATAGGACACAAAATAACACCACAGAAAGCTAATTAATGTTTCTGCTGATAATTACAACACCTTCCTAATCACAAATATTTACTAAATGTTTGTATGGGAATAGACAATGCGACATGTTCACCCAACCGACCTCATAGACATTCCTCTCATGTAACACTCACAATCACAGACAAGCAACCTGAGTCGTCTTGTAAGTTTGACAGAACTTATGCTATCACAAGTGACTAAAGTGACACCTAACCCTCTGTTTAGGCAATAGATTGCTACGTTTATAGGTTACGCGCTGAGACATACATATATAATATTAATGCAAAAGCTACAGGTATGTAACGTTGTCTACAGGGTGGAGGTATGTTCGGAGTCGTGTGAGTGTTGGTCAGTGTCGCAGTGCGCGGGGGAGGAGGACGAGCCGCCTGAACACTTGCACTGGCCTGACAACAACGAGGTACGTTATTTGTTACTGTACGCGATGTAAGAAAGGCGTCTGATTTTACTTCGACGTCGAATTTTAAATTAGACGCGTTGTGGGACACCATTTGAAATAATTAGTAAAAATATTTTGTTACTTAATAGTTCAATCGCGGTCTAAAGTTTGTCGTAGGTCATTACCTACGCATGAATCTACATTTACTGAATTAGCGAATTTCATCTTTAGCCGTTGCTATGGTCAAATTACTATGATCAAATTGTGGTCAAGCTAAAGACTATTTTGAAATAAAACGAATTATTTTTAAATTTTGTCACCTCTAAAATGTAAGATTTTTCTATTTAATAGATTGAAGAGATAACCGCTCCTCCTCCCGCCATCGCCCCCTCTCTAGTGACGTCAGCAGCCGCCTCCATAGCGTCCATGTGGCGTGTGTTCACCAAGTGACCTGCACTATAGTCAAACTCTTATCATGCCTACTCTATTTGGTCTGAACTAGTGATGTGAACTATCGATAGTTAAGGAAATATCTATAAAATTTAAGTGTCGATAACATTTTACTTTAAATTCCTAAACTAATAACTCTTAACAATGATCAAACAAAATAAACCGAAATTCTGTAAAATTATTGCCCATCCCCTTTCATAGGTAAGGCACTAATAATTCCCTTTTACCTGCACTTTATTTCTGTCTTTAGTCACACACGTCAGCAGTAACAATATTTTTTACCAGCATTTGAACATGTATTTAGTACCTATTAGGCATTAGATCTTGTATCTTCTAGTAAAATACGGAATGCCTTGTTTCTGAGCCTATTTAACACTTTGTTGACCTTTCAATTAAGTACATATCTGGCTTATTTATTTTGAAACAACTAAGATCTATATTAAAAAATATAATCTATCGACTGTTATTACAAGTACGAGCCACCATTTTAGATTCGTTTCTTGGCATGGGTTATGTCTAATATCATAGTGTCATAAAGAATCTGTTTTAGATATTCTCAACCTAATGAGATTATTTTATTAGGGGGCCATTACTAACGATAGAGGTAATACTTAATTTTATTTTAGTGCTAGTACTTTTATTGTTTTAACTTTTATGTTATTTAGTTACTAAAAAAATTATCGATACCTTTGTAAATCAATGTTGGCTATCAAGTGACATCACTAGTCTGACTACCGCTGTACCTAAGTATTAGACGGGTGATTGTTGAATGTTTCTTTGTATGTAGCGGAATATTTTACGAAATTACACATAGTTTTATACCCGCATCGTTTTATTTAATAGTTACCCTAGCATAGTCCGATTTTAAAAACTTTACTGTATATTTCTTTAATTACCTCCAAAACATTGTGCTCACAATGTAGAGAAATAAAAAATTTACTAAAACCGAACAGGACATAAATATGTTGGCACATCTACTTCTCAATGCATCAGCTGTCATTTTATACTGTCATCGCGTCCGTCTTTGAAGTCGGCTATCACTCGAAAATGTCAATATGAACGAACGAATGAACACCGAGCAAGGTGAAGCGGCCATCTTAGAAGGGCTGTCACTTTTGTGATGGACGGTTGTGTCGTCGGGAAGTGCAGATGCAACAACGTGCTCGGTGAACGTTACGATTTAATTCAACGTAATCTTATAGATCTGTAATTAACTGGTAGAATTCATGATTGTGCTATCGAGAGATTGGGGTGAAGTGATATTTGCCGTAGTTATTTTATTGAAATAACGTCTTCTTACCCGATTATTCCCGCCTACCTAAAGTTGCCTGTTACTTCTGATATTTTTAGTCTAAAACCTTCAAAAGCCTTTAAATATTGTGTGGCCACCCTGTATAAATAAAAATCGTACTAACAGCTCCAAAGGGAATGACAAAAAAAATAAAACCACAAGTTAACAACAACGATTTTAATTAACTACAAAATAAGTTAAAATCGCTAAAAATACGACTAGTAAATAATACTGTTACTACTAAAATTAATAAATAAATGCATTAAATCGTCTTCAGAAGTGTTAGACAACAACACCATCTAAAATGACAGCTTGATAAATTCAAATAACTCATATACAGTGTGGCCATATTTATGGTATTGCATTTTGTTTTTTCTCTATAGCAATGGTTCCCAATTAGTTTGCGATGTGACTCCAAAAAATACCCTCGTACCCTTTACTGCAGAGAATGGTAAAATAAATTCCGCCCAAGTGTGTGTCGAGTTACTCGTAAGAGATTGTTGTGCGTACCCCTTGATACAAACTCGCGTGCCCTGAGGGTACGCGTACCTACCACTAACTGGCAAACACTGCTCTATGGCTTTATATGGGTTATTATTATTAGGCAATGTTATAAAATCGATAATAATGAACTAGATTCTATTGAAACAAAACTAGAGAATAATATTTCTATTACTTGCAGGCAATGCGAGAAAAGGACGGCTTTAGTTATGAACGAAATTAGAGATGTCAACCTAGGTTATGCCCTGTTTTTATTAAATACCGGTTGTGGTCGCAAGCAAACTGATCCAGTGAAAGAGCTCCGTTGATAACGGTGCGGTGGCCGTGGAACAACATTTTCTCGATCTACTGACTTTTGTAATATTAATGAACTATAATTGATCTTAGTTTAGCCGTGTTTTTAGTCGATAAGTTTTTAACGAATCGTCAAAACTATTATGGCCAAGGCGTAAACTGATTTGATGTTTGTAACCTAATTCATAGCTATACACGTCCTTCTCTAGCCTGTTGGTAAAATATAGCGGTCCTCTAATTTTTGTTTGATGTGTAAACAATTGAATCGTGGCTTCTGAGCATATCTTGAGTCATAGTAACCACGTCGCGGTCGTTTCGATATTTAGTATGGTCACCGCTGGTCTCGAAGTCGCCAGCGCCTCTGGCCATCTTCTAAAGCTTCGCAGAGCTGCTCCATTCGCTGATTTAACTCTTCTGTAGGTGATATGTCCCTCTGAAGCATACATAAACAGTAAAACTTTATCACGCGCGCAAACTTTGAAAAAAAAACTTATTTTAATAAACCCGTATTTTTTATTTTGATATAGTTAGTACAAAAAAATTAAGTAATCTCTAATGAAAGATGTTTACTATTGATACTGATTGTTAGTACTATAACCCGCGCGCCGCAGTTGTATCAGCTGTGCGCTTACTAGGGTCACTGACCGCTAATTTTATGCCACGCGCATACTTCGATATTATTACTAATACGATCTTCCATAATCTGCTGACTTTACGTCGAAATAACATAGTACAAAAATGTTTTAATTTTTAAACATTTACAGATCAAACATATCCAATATTAGCTGACCTCTCGTTGTACGGAAATCCTATACAAAGTGAGATCAGCTTATACTGGATGTATAGCTTGATGTGCCGCTGTGAGTACCATGCTGGGTCAAGTGTCAAGAACTCGGGACCAAATAAAGTGGTAGTTATACCGGTAACCGCTGGGGGCGCTGGTAGTGTGTGGCGCGCGAGGAGTGTGGCGCAGAGCATGACGCGTGTTGTACTGTCACGTGGCATAGACACGAGCTCGGCTTCGACTGTGTACAGTAAATAAAGCAATAAATTAAAAATGTTATATACACACAGCTACATATCAAGTTATTTACATTACAATACATTTCCAGTATAAGCTGACCTCTTGTTGTACGGAAATCCTATACAATGCGAGATCAGCTTATACTGGAGATGTATAGCTTGATATGTAGCCGTGTGTCCAAAGCGTGTGTGTCAAGTTTTGGGATAGACATTCAATTGTGATTCAGTGCGTAAAATAAATTTAATACCTACAATAAAAATAATTTCATTCGGAGGATTTTACTTACAATTTGTTGTGCAAATTTTGCCCACCAGAGAGTAGGAAGCATCATTAGGCATGATCCATTAATTGAGTTAATAACACTTTTAACAAAAAAAAAACATTTTATTTACATTTTCGTGAAGTTTAAACAGTATTTATAATAAGCTTTATAATTACACGCCAGTTTATTAGTTGTTGGTGGATCCAGCTGGGTCGAAGTGCTCTGGGTCTACCAGCCCCATTTATAAGATATGTGTCGGATGGCATATTGACAAGGTTTGTCTTTGTCACTTGACATAAAAAAGAAAAAATAAAAGAAAAGAAAATAAGCAAAGACAAATTAAAAATAAAAAAAGAAGACAGAGAAAACTCGTGAATGAACTATTCGACACTCATCAGCAACAAGAAAGTGCAGTCTGTGCCACGGAGAAGCGCGGGAAACCTAAAAATTGGCTGACGCGGTTTTTTAGTGTTTCAGTTAAAAAAATATTTTAAGTCACTTTTTACCCAGGATAAGGTTTAAAATTAAACTCTTTATATGTAATTGTATGTATGTAATATAATTTTGTACATTTTTATGTAAATATAAGTATATTTATAAATTAGTGCCAGAAGAGCTTGGTAAGTTTTAGTATATAGTTTTTTATTACCATGGATCCCCCCGGGGATCCCGGGGGTACAATACCCGACATTGCCCACAATGTTACTATAGATTATAATGCTGAAACTAGCATGGACACAGATGCTTCATCCGTGTCATTAAGAGGCGACAAAAGAAAACGAATTGCGGCGAAACGTATTTGCAGGACGTGCAACAAAAAACATACAAAACGCAATAAAGATGGTAAAAAGATCGACGGATATTGCGGTTGTGGTTCCGACGTGGAAAAGCCTGTTCAGCCCCCAGTAGTTCTTCCCCAACAGCCACCAGTAAGGTCTTTGTTTACCAACAGTGATTCTGCCCCATATGTTGTACATATTGTAAAAGAAACACAGTCTCAAAATGATGGTACCACATTACACCCTGTTACATTTGGTCGATTTTTAAAAAAAACACAACATAAAAAATGTTATTAATGGTAGTCTAAAACGCATTGGCAGAAATCGCCTATCTATTTCCTTCAATCAGTTAAATGACGCCAACATTTTCCTCAGTAACACTGATTTACTAACCAGCAACCTAAAAGCATTTATCCCTTCTTTTATCATTACGAGAATAGGTATAGTTAGAGGGATCCCTTCGGATTGGTCTGAAGAAGAAATAAAAGAAAACACTAATATTCCTACAGGCTGCGGCCCCATTATCAAAGTGAGACGATTAAATAAAAAGGTAGTAGTTGATGGTGTTACATCTTTTAAAGCAACAGAAACTGTAGTTTTATCCTTTGACGGTCAGGTTTTGCCAAAAAGAATTTTTGTATGTTATAACTCATTGCCTGTAGAATTATACATTTATCCAACAGTTCAGTGTTATAATTGTTGCCGTTACGGACACGTTAAGGCTCAATGTCGTTCAGTTCCAAGATGTTTTCGATGTGGACAAGGCCATTCTGGCCATGGCTGTTCAGCTGATGAGGATGATGTGCAATGTTGCCTCTGCAACGGTGCACATCTTGCTATAGACAAGAAATGCCCTGAGTATGTTCGGCAAAGAAATATAAAAGAAGTTATGGCAAAATCATGTATTTCTTATCTAGAGGCTTCAAAATTACACCCTCCCATTTCTAGGGTCTCATATGCAGATGCTGTTCTTGCTACTTCATTTTCATCTTCCCCTGCATATTCGCAACCCACAGCCCCACCTGTTAAAATGATATCACCTGTAAAAAACACTTCATTTAGCTATAAAAAAACCACTTTTAGTAAACCTCGTCCTTCTCCTAGCCCTAGAAAGGGATATGACAAGGACGCTCATAGAAAAATAATCAGCGAATATTCGATGCCTGAGCCATCTAATGGGTGTGCCATTACAAATAAAAGTAAAGAAAATGATACAGAAATTAACATCAATGATTTCCTTTCCTCCTTAATTACTTTGCTTTCCCAATTTCAAGTTTTACCGTCAAACGCTGCCCCACTACTTGAAGCATTTTCTTCTTTTATTAAAAACAATAATGGATCAGTCCGCAATAATTCAGTGGAATTGTCGTAGTCTTATATCAAAAAAATCTGATTTAATCCATATAATCAATAAATACAAACCATTTATCATAGCAGTCCAAGAAACATGGTTAAAACCTGAGTCCATATTCAGGATTCCAGGTTATGCATGTGTCAGAGAAGACCGCTCTGATGGTTATGGTGGGGTAGCATTGCTAATCCGCCACCCAGTATTATTTTCTCACTTTAGTATCCCACCTCACAACAATGATTACTCTATTATTGCAGTTACTCTTAAGAACATATGCTTTGTTTCTATTTATATTCCCCGTCCAACTAATGACATATTATCTGAAATAGACACAATCATAACGGCTCTTCCAAGACCATTTATATTAATAGGAGACTTCAACTGTCATCATCAAACTTGGGGAAGCTCTGTTTCAAATAGTTATGGCAATTTAATTTTAGACATAGTTGACTCCCATAATTTATGTATTTTAAACTCGGGCTCCCCAACAAGGCGTTCAGCCCCAACAGAGGGGCTCAGTGCACCAGACCTATCAATCTGCACTTCGGATCTTGCATCTTTGATTACTTGGAGATCCCTCCCTTATACATATGGAAGCGACCACTATCCTTTACTTTTAGATTTTGCTTTTGCGGTTGAAACTCAACCCAAACGTAAATCCCGTTTTAAATACAAACTAGATAACGCTAATTGGCATTTGTTCAAACAACGTTTAGATGACAAGCTGTCACAACTTCCCAATGTCACTCAGGGCTCCGAACATGAATCTGCCATTGCCATGGCAAATGTCATTATAGAGGTCGCGGATGCAACATTCCCGAAAAAGTCTAGTCATCATAATTATATTCCATCCCCTCCCTGGTGGGATAATGATTGCACTCAAGCTATCAGGGACCGCAAGCTGGCCGAACTAAGGTATAGGGAGTTTGCTTCAAACGAAAACTTTGAGATTCTTTGTAACTCCATCCGAGAAACTAGAAAGCTATTTAGGAAAAAGAAACAAGAAAGTTGGAGAGCTTTCTGTTTATCTTTATCCCCCCAAACTAGGCCGTCTGCTGTTTGGCAGAACATCAGGAGATTTAGATCTGCGTTTAAAGAAACATGCTCTGCAACGCTTCCATTACCTCTAGCTGATTCATTTTTGGATAAACTTTCTCCTGCCTCAGTGGCTGAGCAAATCCCTTTATTAATAGGACCACCGGTAAATACTGAAGATACACTAGGTTTCATTAGTAGTTTATTTACCCTTTCAGAACTCAAAGCCATAGTTAATAACTTTAGTAAAGAATCCACTCCTGGAGAAGACGGAATTCCCTATTCTTTTTTTTCTCATCTTAGTGACAGTTTCCTTTCTTACCTCCTAGATGTCATCAATAACATCATGATTACTGGTAATTTACCTTCTTCTTGGAGAGTACAAGAAGTCATACCGATTTTAAAACCTGGTAAAGACCCATCAGATGTTTCTTCCTATAGGCCAATTGTTTTATCTCCCGTTGTCACCAAAATCACTGAACACCTAATTAAAAACCGGTTGGAGTGGTATATTGAGAGTAACCAGCTGTTAAGTCCTTCTCAATATGGCTTTCGCCGGGGTAAAAGCACTTTGGACAGTGTCAGCATATTAACAACTGATATTAGGTTAGCATTCTTATCTAAAAAATCAGTCGTGGCTGCTTTCTTAGATATAACTTCTGCGTATGATAATGTAGTATTAAGTATTCTATATCAAAAATTAAATGCTCTTAATATCCCTGTAATCCTGTCTAACTTTATTATTAATATTTTGTCCAGTAGATACATACATCTGCAAACTCCGAACGCCGACTCTTCAGAAGACTCTTTCCACACAAGGCGTAATTTAACACGCATTGTGTGGAAAGGTTTACCACAAGGCTCAGTGTTAAGTCCAATATTATACAACATTTACGCTTATGATCTAGAATCCTCTTTAAATGGCCCTGTTAGTGTTTTACAATACGCTGATGATTTACTTATATACTGTTCTCACCAATCAATCGAGTCCGCTTGTACTTCTCTGTCCTCGGCACTCAATAGTTTGAAAACTTGGTTAGATTATAACGGTCTTGAACTTTCTTCATCTAAGAGCTCCGTTATGCTGTTTTCCAGAAAACGTCTTCGCCCTCCTGTTCTCGTATATTATAATAGCCAACCAATCCCATTAAAGAGCCATGTTAAATTCTTAGGAGTAATGTTAGATTCCAAACTTTTAGGTGTTCCACACTGTGACTATTTAAATTCGAAATGCGAACGCCTTCTAAACATTATTAGATGCCTAGCAGGGGTATGGTGGGGTGCACACCCTTATACTTTAAAACTTATTTATAACGCGCTCATACGTAGTGTCTTAGACTACGGTACATTTTTATTGGCCCCTGGCAATTTGGCTGCTTTTTCTAAAATTGACCGCATTCAGGCTAAGGCTCTCAGAATAGTATCTGGGGCTATGAAGTCAAGTCCTATCAATGCTCTACAAATAGAATGTGTCGATCCTCCTATGTTCCTTCGCCGTCAGTATCTATGTGATAAATTCTTGTTTAGAGCTTTTCAATTTTCTAACCATCCCTTATATGATAAACTTAAGGCTCTGTCTACTCTTATTGAAACATGTAATTCCTGGTCTCATAAACCACTTCCATGCACTGTTGTCAGTTTTCGTAAGTTTATGTCCTTACAAGCCCCCACGCATCGATCTCCTACACACCCTCTCTTTTCCAGCGACCTAGAATCTCTAGTAAGATCTATTGACATAACATATAACTTCGGCATAGATAAAGACAGCTCTATGGCTAATGAAAGATTTAACATCATCTTAAATAATGATTGGAAAGATTACCAATACATTTATACGGATGCCTCTAAAAACTCTTCTTCAGGTAACGTAGGTGTTGGGATATTCCACCATCAATCTAAAATAGTTCAAAAGGTGAAATTCCCTCCGCAGACCTCTGTTTTTACCGGTGAATGCTATGGCCTCCTCAAGGCCGTAGAATTAGTCCTTTTACTACAGTTAAAGAAAACCATAATTTTTTCCGATTCTATGAGTGCGCTACAAACGTTATCGAAGTTTCCTTTTAAGTTGAAAACCGTTTTCCCCATTATCATTAAGTTACGTCAGCTTTTAAACATGTGCAACATCTCGGGTTACTCTGTTTGTTTTGCGTGGATACCTGGTCACTGTAACATCTCTGGTAACTGTAGAGCAGATAAACTGGCCAATGAGGCTGTCGTCGATGGTGATATGTTTCCATATAAAAACTTTTGCCATGACCTTGGCTCTTTACCTACAGACTATCTTCAAGATTCTTGGAATAGCCTCTGGGCGGAGAGTTCTACGGTAAAGGGCAAATATTACAAAATTGTCCAGCCTTCTATCCCGAGCAAACCGTGGTTTTTCAAACAAATTTATAACAAACGTACAACTTCCTCACTTATACGCATGCGTTTGGGCCACAACAGCACACCGGCGCATCTTGCCCGTCTCAAAATTTTACAATCTGATGAATGCGAATGTGGCATCGGTGTAGCTGATATAAATCACATATTTTTTTCCTGCCCCCTCTATGATTCCCATTCATTTTTTAATAATTTGATATCTATTCCTGTCCCTTTACCTACATCTATCCAGTTACTTCTATCTTATAATAACCCTCGTATATATTCTATTCTAGCTGATTTTATAAACTTAAATACCAACTTAAAAATTTAATCCTTCCCAAATCCTATCCTGGTTTTTCCATCCGCTCTAAATTAAATCGTTTTAATGTTTTATAAGTTTCCCTAACTTTGTTATTGGCAAATGGTCTACAACCGAGCCATTAAAAAAAAAAAAAAAAAAAAAAAAAACAAGAAAGTGCGCCTAAATCTTCTTTTAAATTTATTCCAAGGAAGAATGGCATTTTTGTGAACTATCTTAGAGGTGGGTCAAATCTTACTCTCTCTCCACAAGCCACACACTTGTTCCGCTTGGGTGGCACCGGCGGCGGCGCGGAGCCGGCGCTGGTGCGGCTGGTGTGGCTGGCGCCGCTGGTGGCGCTGGTGCCGCTGGTGCCGCTGGAGGAGCCCCGCAGCGAGTACGTGCCGCACGAGCACGCCGCGCCAGCACCCACCAGGCGGCGCTGAAGGGTGATGATCAGCTCCTCTTTCTCTTTCAGAGCACGTTCGGTTTCACTGACGGATAGTTATTAATGAATTCCTGTGTTTGATATAAAAATTTGTCACTCGAATCTACAACTTGAACCGGAAAGACTACATTATACTTTAAACCAGACATTCATTATCTACTAAGGACTATGTGAAGTAGGTACTAGTATAGTATTATATTATCTGTGATGTGAAGTGAAAAATAATTTGCATTTTATCGTAATACGTTTTTGGGATGTTAAGTTTTCACAAAAAAATCTCGTCGTGCAACCCTAATCAGCTGTTTTTCTGAGTTCTCTTTGACCATATATAAAATATGTTACAAATGAATGTCTCTTCAAAAGTTACGGTTGTCTAAGAAATGAAATTAAAAAATAATGTTCTCATTTTGTAGGGTTGTAGCAATTCTTCTTTTTGTTATATTTCATTTATTAAAATTTAACCGTCACAATACTACTAAACTAACTATTTAAGACTTAAATAACGTAAAATTTAAAGCATGATATAATCTTTCCGTTTCACCCTGTAGATTTGAAACTAATGGCTGACAGAAGCGGTCAAGCGTTTTACATAATAATTATTAAGCCTTTAGTCCGAAGAATTTACCGACTTTACTCAAGCTAGTGATGAGCTTTGATCCTAAGCTGGTCATCGCCCACCAAGCACATCGCTTAGCCTTGAGCAAATACATTCTGACTTGACACTTAGTGCCGCTAAAAACGGGATGGGGTCTGGTGGATCGTACGCTGTGCTTCGGCCGTACTGCACGTGTCATCTACCTACATCTTCATTGTCATTTCAAGTGATATTAAAGACAAAAGTAGTTCGTATTGTATTCGTGTTCTTAAGTGTGTACCGGTGCTGTGTGCGCATGCGCTGCGCCCAGCGCCGCACGGTGGCGACAGCGCGCCGCGCCTCCCCGCACAGCGCGGCGCCGCGCGCGTGCGCCCCCTCCAGCTGCGCCTGCAGCGCCGCCACGCTGGCGCCCTTCTCTCTACACATACATAACACAAAGAAATTGTAGGGTAGCCAACAGACGATTAGTCCCGCGCTCAAAAACTTAAGTACTGCTCCAAGTTTGCTAGATATGTTTGTACATGAACATACCTGTAGCACTTGTCCATGTGTTGCCGGTGATCATGCGCTTGCTGCAACTGTTCCGCGAGAGTGCGCGCGCGACATTCGGTCTCCTGCAATTGTGCGCGACACGACGACAACTCAGATGTCGCTAACGACACCTCACTGCGGAGCTTGCAGTTCTACAAGGAAACATGACTTCGACATATCAAAATATTACAAGCGAAATAAGTATTACGTTTAACTCTTCGAATTCGCAAAGGGCTACTACTTGTTTTGTGTGTGTGTTAACTATGATAGTTATGTTAGCCTTATTGACAGTCAAACAGACGGACAGCGAAGACCTAGGATATCATTGGCGGTAGAACCTTAGCAAATAATATCAGCATTTGCTATTTGTTTCTCGTCTAGCTCCAATCCGCTTAGTGTCAGCGTCACAATTAAAAACTTTTTTCCAAAACCAAAATAGCACAGGCCTCAAAATTTCAATCCAGCATCTATGCTAAAATAGACCAGGATTGTGGGCACTTGGTGTAGCTAAGCAGTATCACTTCATCACTTCACTTCGCCTCATTTTAGAGTCCTACTGCTGAGCACAGGAACTCGTAAAATAGCTGAGAGAGTTTAAGCCTATATCCAAACAAGCTGGCCAAGTGCGGGTTGGTGGATGTCACATGACCTCCAATGATTACATGTTAGACGTACCAACTGCCAGTTTACTCATATTTTTTTCCTTCACCTATATTGAGCAGCGGCGATGAAACAATCCACAAAGATATGTGTAGGCACGACCGGGAATCAAACCCGTAACCTTATATTTTAAACGCGAGGGCAATGACGCTGCGCTACCGCTGATTTAAGCATATCGCTGGTGTACCAGTATACCGCTTTTACCTCTTGCCTCAACTGCTCGACCTCCCGGAGCTCCTCCTTCAGCTGATGTATGATTGTTTGCTGTGCGTCACATTGCTGCCTCATGCTCGACAGTTCGCAACTCTTGCTATCCAAGGATTCTGTGGATGCAAATAGAGAGCCACGGTCTAAGGATGCGGTGATTAAAAGGCCAGTACTTGAGTATAAAGTATTAAAGTGCTGTTTTGGGATAGCAGATAAAAAGACCATGTTACCTTGAACTTGGTCCAGCTTGGCTTGCAGAGTTTCACACACGTTGCTCTGACAAACGCTGCCTTCCTTCAAAGCCTCAAGCTGTTTTTCCAGACTGCGATTCTAAAATAATTAATTTCAAAGTAATATTTCAGTTACCGCCGTACCTGCTACTATTCTAATATACTAACACGCAAGGGAATTGTTTCCTGGGACACCTAAATTCTTAAATCTTGCACTTAATAATCGTCACTATAGTTTGGAAAGAATCGCTAAAGAACATTAAACTTCCATCAACCCGCCAAAGCCAAGCGTGTCTCTCTCCCAGTTATACTAACCCTCAACTGACAACAGTAGATATTTTATGCAGACATATTGTGTTCCTCAGCAATTATGGCACTGGCAGGGAGGGAGTGCTAAGAATAATCCCCGGCTGACGCAACCGAAACATGGTCTTTAACAGCTGGCCTTAGATTAAGTTTACTAACAAACATGAGTAATTTTTTAAACTTGAAATATGTGATATTATTATTTGGGTATAATAAATAAGCTCAAGGTAACGATAATAAAAATCTAAGGATAATAAGAGATGTAAGTTTAAAAACGGCACGGATGAAAAGTCTGTGGTGTGCGCGTTTTGAATAAAAAAAGCATCAGGTCACTTAACGGACCATGGAGAGAGCTATGCTCGATGTTTCTTCCGCGATAAGATCCCCAATAAGGAAATCTGCAGAAGTACTAACGTCACCGACATAGCGATCAAAGTGAGCAAGGTGAAGAGGCAGTGATGGGCAGGCCACATCACTCGTAGAACCAATAACCGCTGAGGAGTAAAGGTTGTCGAGTGGAGACCACGAAAGGGACGCGCGCCGCTACGTCGGCCGGACGGCTACAAGGTCCACATTGCGGGAAGCCGATGTGTGCTAACAGCCGGTAACCGATCACTGCGGCGTTCTAAAGAGGAGGCATATGTCGTATGATGATGATGATGACGACTGTGTTCCTTGGTTGTATTTCAAAGGGACCATTTAGTTGCAATTTCTCTCCCACTCTTACCTAGCACAATATCTATTGTTATATTCAACAATTCGACCCACCCTCTTATATGGTGTCACCAGACATCGCAACGGAACACGGCAAGGTCACTTGGCGGTGCGGCTTTGTCTGATGGGTGGTCACTAACCACGGCCTACCAGTAATTACCAGTAAACATAATTACCAGTTGATTGTCACCTGATTTGCATCACCCAGGGACCACGTGTGGGGATTCAAATAAAAGGTGCACTCACTCGGACGAAGGTGACTCAGTCCCGTCGGTAACCGATCACTGCGGCGTTCTAAAGCACTCTTAACTAGCACAATATCTATTGTTATATTCTCACCTCTATCTCTTTCTCTTGTATCATGTGTTCGTATTTCTGTCGGGTACTCTCAACGTTCGTGAGCTCGCATGCCAGTCCACACACTCTCTGGTCTAGCTCCGATATTTGTGTCTGCACAAGATTATTATCATAGTAAGACTGAATAAGACCTAGTTTAGAAGAAAAATTAAGCTAATCAAAGTTTAACTTACGGCCAAATTTTTGTTGTCTTCTTTTAGTTGCTTATTTTCTTCTTCTAAACCACAGATACATCCACTCTGAAATAAATAAAAAGTTACTCAAATCTAAAAACAGAATATTTATATCCAACTCATTATTGACACACAGAAATAGGTAAATTCACACATATTTTTCTACTCGTTTAAAACATAAGACAAGCTCGCCCCCTATTACATGGGACCTAAACATGGGACATGAAGGGTATTCACCTGTGTCTACATTACATTTTAGAGTAACACAGGCGTGAGCACTTTGATCAAACATAATAAATACTACAAAAATAAAATAAAATTAGAACTGATCAGTGCGAAGCCCATGGAGTGAAGAACTGAGTATGATATGAATGAACAAGCTTCCCCGCGCGGCTTCGCCCGCGAAATTGATCTCACTAATCTTGTTTCTCCATACAAACTTTGGAACCCCGTTTCACCCCCTTAAAGGGTGAGTTTTGAAAAATCCTTTCTTAGTGCACCCCTAGACCCCATAAGGTGTGACCTATGTGCCAAATTTAGAGTCTCCAGACCCAGCGGTTTGGACTCTGCGTTGATATGTCAGTCAGTTCTTCTTTAGATAGAATATACTTATATTTAGATAGAACCTCCTACCGATAACCCCTGTTCCTACCCCCTTGGTAACACACTAGTATGACATTTAACCATAGTTAGGTCACCAGTATAGTTGCTACACACACAGACATACTTCGAGCAGGTCGCGCAGACGCAGCAGCTTCGTCATCATCTCCTGCAGGTCTTCCTGCACATCAGGGTAACCCTCCTCACTGCGTTCCCACATACCCTGATATAAATTAAACAAAATATGCACTAAAATAAACATTTTATTATATATTATTACTCAGTCACAAATACGTAGGTAACACAAAACAATTTTTACGCCTAGTTTCACCAGTTAAATAAAGATTACTGTTATGAATTTTAATGTAGACAAATACAACATTTCTTAGAAAGTAACAGTCATTTGTGTAAAATCACTAAACCGAATCATCCAAGTTAGTAGTTCAACTTTGAAACGTTAGATGGCATTACTCCAAAACGAAGGTTAATCCGGTGTTTCCAGGAAATACAAGTATTCGACGTGTTGACAGTGAATGTATTGAAAATCTATCGCTTCTCCCGCCCGAGTCCTGCTTACAGAATGCACCGGGTAGTGCAGGTATCGCGGCCTAAGTTACAATCATGCCAAGGCAAAGGCATCAGTTGCAAACTAAGGAAAATTATTATTTTTAGGGGTTGTGAGAATTGTGTGAGCCGTTAGCGTCACCATAGGTGGTACAGTCCATCAAATCTAAGAAGTACCGTTTGACAGTTCTAAACGTAATACATTTAGAATTTTATTTTTTGTATGAAAGTTGTTTATGTTATGTTAAAATAAAAATAGCTTCATAATTCAATTATTTTACAGGAAAGCTAATAAAAATAGTGTGAATTACGCCTCTAAGCCTCTATAAAGCTAATACATACCTATAATAGAAAACAGTGAAACGTCAAACGGTACTTCTTAGATTTGTTCAATTGTAATCGCTGCTATAGTCCCACCGGTCACACGCTTTTGTGACACATAACTCAGAATAATTATTTTTATAAAAAAATATTTATATTACTATCCCGTGAGCCTGAAGGGCTTTTTTACCTGACCTTTACGACAAGCTGAGCAAGTGCAATAGCCAGGAGGGCTCGCTATGTGGTGAACAGAACGCTTGTTTCAGTTCTTGGCGATATATAGATTATGGGGATAGGCACTATCGAATGCCTGCAGTTGGTGTTTGCAGTCCATCTAAGACTTGTACCTCACCTTGACTTGGAATAATGCCGTAAAGGTAATAGAGTGAGTCAAACTCTACAAGCAAAGTATACCGAGTCATTGTTCGGTGAAGATGTTGAGCCACCTGAGCCACTCAAGAAATTCGATATTTCTGTCTTCAGATTGTCTACTTCTAATGCTATATCCTGAAAATATGGAAAATCATTTTACTGATGATAATTTTAATGATTTAAGTTGTTAGGCCACTTCGTTAAATATGCTCCAATGGCCACGTGCCTACATCATGTATTTTTAATATGTTATTAATTAGTATTCTCTGAAACATCTCAATAAGAACGATCTTGTATCACATCATACTCGTCTCCACAAAATCAGTAACTCTTTTATGGGGCAGTGTATACGTTTCTACAATAAACTTCCAAATAATATTAGGGAAATGACTATAAACAAATTTAAAATAACTATAAAATCTACGTAATGTAAGAAAGCGTATTATAAAATTTCAGATTATGTAACGGATAAAAACGCTGGGAATTAAGTCGCTCTAATTCAACACACTGAACAAACAAAATGTAATAGATATAAGTACTTCATTTAAAAAAGAAAAAAAGCCTACTGAGTTTTTTGGCAGTGTTTCTCTGTAGTTGCCAGTCATTCACTGCACGGTAGGAAAAGAAATTGGACTATTTTTATGTAGACTCGCGTCTCAAAAAAAATAAAGCATATTTTGATTTTGATTTTGATTTCAATATACGGACGTATCACCAGACCCGTGCTTTATTAGCAATACTCACTACCACACATTAACCAAATAGCGTACAGTGGTGACCCCTGATGTAGGCACAGCCACTTGGGAAAATACTATTCCATCTTCATAGCAGATATAGGTATGCCGAATACAGGCACTTTGTCGTTTTCGTAACTCTGTTAGCTAGATACTCCAATACCTAATGTTTTTTAACAAGAAAAAATGCGTTATGGAGCCCTCCGCGGCTAATAGAGCGCGGCGCAGACGGTATGTTAAACTCTTTGCAGCCTGGGTGAGAGAGACCTCTTACGTACCCAGTGTCAGCGAGTAGGCCTCAGTTACCCACTAAAACCCCCAGTATTTCTTCAGACACCCATAACATTGAGCTGCGATATTCGCACTCTGAAGTCTGCCTGTATTATCATACCTGACATCTCTCAAGCGACATCTTCTGTGTGTTTATAACAGTTTGCAAGTGGCCAATCTGGTCAGCTTTCTTCTTTTCCATCAATCGTACGTCTAAATACGAGTTTCGTAGCATGTCAATTAAATTTTCTTGTTTCGCCGTCTGAAAATATTACAGAGCTTTACCTAGTTTATTATTATGTTATATTATCTGTGGCTTTACTTAGGACAAACGAGTACAAAAATACGTTACATTTAAAAAATGTTCTTATCACTAGAGAGAAATAGTCCAACAAACGATTCACTTCAACCCTTTTTTAGTGTCCCACAACTGGGCACCGGTCTTCTCTCAACTATCTTTTGAGTTGAGAGAGTTTAGGCCTTAATCCACACAAGCTGGCCTAGTGCGGGTTGATGGATGTCACCTGTCCTCGAATGATAAGTTCTTAGACATGCCGGTTTCCTCACGATGTTTTCCTTTACCGATATTGAGCAGCGGAGATGAAACAAATCACACAAAGATGTGTGGGCACGATCAGGACCGAAACCGCGACCTTATTTTTCTAAGACGTGGCCCGCACCGCTGCGCCACCGCTGCTCGACAAACGATTATTAGTATAGTACATAATGTGTAGGTACATAGTATAAAATGTAATTAGGCTACAACAACATACTACAGAGCCCCATATTATAAGATTAAAATTTCTATGTTCGTTACCAAGTATAGAAAATTTCCTGTTTTGTTGGAACTATTTTAGCTACATTCAAATAGTTACCGCTAAAGGTGCAGTCCTTGATTTGATATAAAAATCACAGGTAACTATACCGATTATACACGCGGCTACACATCAAGCTCACTTCCAGTATATGCTGATCTCACATTATATAGGATTTCAGTACAGCGAGAGCTCAGGAAATGTACTATGCGTTTCAAATGAGATTAAGATTGGAAATCCGCCATCTTGGACCGGAATGCGCAACAACTTCACATTTTTAGTACAGTTAGCAAAAATGTTTTTTCGATATAATAATCACATCTAGATGAAAATAAAATAAAAATGCGTTTATCTTACTGCTGTTCGACTAAAATTGGACATTTGGAGTAGAATATTTAGGGACGAACACATTTTATTAACTTCCGACGACAAAAAGTGATGCTATAAGTTAAAACGTGTGTTTTTAAGCGTGTAAAAGAATTTGTGTACTAGTTTGTGGCATCCTAGCGCGTAAATTTACTTAGTTAGGTACCTAAATTGTAACTACATACCTAAGTAAAGGTTTTACATAAATCAGTTTTCCATACATCTCAAAATAATATTACTGTCTGTAGTTTGACATTTTGTGCTGGCGCTACTTTTGCATGGTTTTTGGTATGAAGTTAGTCGCGAGTCCAGTCCTATTCTTATTTGAAACGCATAGTATAGCCCGATGTATAGCCGTGTATACGCAAAGCAAATCCATATTTTATTATGGGAACTGGATCCAAATAAGAATCACAATAAGTACCTAGATAAAATTGTGGTTAGTTTTATTTATTACCTACTAGTAAGTAGTATATAAGTGTAACTTACCTCATAAAAGCATTCCCTGTACAGTTCCTCAATCACGCTGAGGTTGTTCTGAAGCGTCGCAACTATGTCACTTTTTTCATCCATCTACAATAATTCCAATAACACACAGACTACATTTAGGTTCAAATATTTTTATTTTACCCATTTATTTTTTCATGCCATAAAAATTAAATGCATACATGCTATGTAGTAGGTATTGTAATGATTTTAGTTGAAATTAATCAGTTTTTGAGTTGAATTTCTTGAAGTTATTTAGTAGTATTTGGGTTAGTTTTTGTTATTAAAATTGTTGATATTAATAATTACACTATCGCATTAAGTTAGTCTGAAGGCATTGTTGTAAGAGACAATAAATTAATAAGTAACATTTATTTATAAAGCTAAGTCGTGCTTTCACGTGTAAAAGCATTGCTTGAAATTAAGTTTCAGCTGCTTGTAAGTATAATTAAGCTCATTTTTATGATTCCAATGTCTATGTTGATTTAGGAGATTGCAACTTTATATTTTATTACAACATAAGATTTTGTAATATTAGTAAATATTTAGAAGTTTTTGTGTGTTTATAAACCTGAAAAATGGCATTATACATTCTATTTGATTAGTTACCACTAACCTGTGTGTCAACAGAGATACACGCATCTGACTTTTGTACATTGTAACTATCCAACTTCTTGCGAAGACATTGTAACTGAAACAAATCCTAAGTTACATTCTTCATCTTAAGAGAGAACAGCCGTGCCCAACTGTGGGCACTTTACACACACTTACTTTTTTATTCAAATCCCTACTCAATAAAGTTAAGAAATATTTCAGAAAAACAACTGATTAGGGTCGCAAAATTTTATGCAAAATTAAGCACTTCCAAAATCGTATTAAACATAATGAAAATTAAATTCTGACATATTCAGTAGTAGTAATGACATATAGAATGTCAACCTTCCCAGCTTAAGTTGATAATTTGTGAGAAACAATTATGGACCCTATCAGACACAACAAAAGTAGGAGTGACAGACTGTATTCGACATCGTGTTCATCACACCCTGTAGTATCCATTATAAGTCGGATCCCTGCATTTTGCATCCTGCCGTAAAGAGCTCTTGAAAAAGTTTGTGCCCCACTTTTTTATAGAAGCGCAATACGAGGGCTAAGTGGAATAGGAAACTTTTTGTCATAGTTTTTAATTAACATCTGGTTATAATTTTGTATTTTGTCTCATAATATTTATTTATTTATTCATAATTCATCATTCAATCATTCCTAAACACTATTGAATCGGTATATTAGACAAGCACGTTGGCCAAGTTGTAGGTAGTCAAGAACAAGCGTATTTTAAAATAAATAAACAAAAGTACAAGGGGACATACACTTGTTTTAGGTAAGTACCTCTCTGGTTCTTCTGTCAGCCTCCTGCCTGAGGTCCGCAACACGGTCGTTGAGCGCCGCAATACGTTCCTCTGCCACTGAGAGACTCTCCGCCTGTACGCGAATAGTCTCCTCCCTGTTTTGTAACTGTAACACACACAAAGGTACCTCGCTAAAAACCATCTCGATTACCTATTAAGAAAGCTAAGTAACTTCGTTCTTTTTTTTGCGGATGACCTAACCCAATTGGCCGGAAGGGCCTTTATTGGTTCACCGGACTTTTTCGGTAAGCCATCCGAGTACGACCGAACCGATCAAGTACTGTGAAAACTGCCATGAGGGCTCCCCATGTGGGGACGAATCTCGGCTAATGATATTGTCGGACACTCTAATTTTAGGGGACCGGGGATATTTCGCGATCGCGCTGTTCGGTCCTGACTGATACCGTAATCATCTAGGGGGCCTATCTTATCTCGGCACGTGTTGTGTGCTACTATTTTGGTCCCTACCTACTCTAGCAGCGGATCGGAGTTCGCGGTCGCGGGCGATCGCAAGAGTGATCGCATCGCAGGGATCGGTGAGTACGCATCGCGGACGTCGCCGCGCCGTTTCGAGCCTCTGAGCGGATTGTAGTCGCACGCGGATGCAACTAACCTAATATTTGACACCAGTGTTGAAAAAAATCACCTTCATCCGTGGGAGTGCACCTTTTTTATGAATCAGATGACAATACATTGGTTCTGTGACTTCGGCCGTGGTTAGTGACCACCCACCAGACAAAGCGCCGCCGCATCGCCAAGCGCCCTTGTCGTATTCCGGTGCAATGTCCCACCCAATGGTGACACCCTTTAAGAGGGTGGGTCTTGAATTGTTTATGGTTTCTAATCATATGGAGCCTCAATCCACTGCCATCTTCTCACCGAAATACATAATCACTAGTGTATCGGTATATTGGGCAGGTGCGTTCCATCCTAGACTACATCTTTGCTTAACATCAGGCGAGTTGTAGTCAAGCGCATGCCTAGCTCAGCAAAAAGTGCCTACTTACTGAAGTACTTACTAAAGCTATTAAATTAAGAAAACCGCATCGGGTTCATCTGCTTAGGCGATAGAAACCGAAAACTTAAGCATAGATACCTACCTACACAAATATAATCTGCTGAATTGAATGCCTACAAAAATCAATCTCAAGTCTCTACACTAATATTATGAAAAGGAATGATTTGATTGTTTGTCTGTATGGAATGGGCTCCGAAACTACTGGACCGATTACAAAAAAATTTTCACCATTTGAATTCTACATTGAATAGGTACTCTTTAGAACATAGGCAATAGAATATTTTTTTTGCTTATTATCACTCAAAAGTTTAAAAATTATACTCACAACTTGCAAGGTAAACAATAGTTTGTTGGAGTAGTACTGCGCGCACACAGAACCGTCGCACGCGCAGGTCGCGCTGTCCGTCAGGCTGCACACACCTCCGCTATCCTGAAATCATCCATCATATTTACTGGTGTCTAGCGGTAGGCACCACCCATGCAAAAAGCACGTCACAACGACCACCCAGTTGCCAAGTGTTACAAGATGCCTGGTGAAGCCACGTGCTTTAGGCTAGAGTGAATAAGCACTTGTGATTGCACGTGTATCATCAATATAACATTAGCGTCATGCCTGTATTACCCAAGGGTGTACGAGTGAACCGGTACATTGGGCTGGCGACTCCCATCGTAGACTACATCATGTTGCTTAACATCAGGTAAGTTGTAGTCAAGCGTCAGCCTATTCAAGAAGTGTGCGTTACCCCAACAAGAAAGTATCTCCTAGAGTTATATGAGTAGAACGTATAGTTGGTGCCTTATCTGCTGTAAATGTGCCCCCACATAAAAAATGTGTGCCCCCTGTCGTTTCGAAAAAAAATCGAAAAAACGATTCTTGCTGGGGTAACGTTTTTCTAGCAGGAAAATTCTAAACGAATGATCGGAGAGAGAAAAACTGTGCATGGCCAGATAGCTTATATGTGTGCCAAAATGTGCCCCCAAAAATAAAATCTGTGCCCCTTCAGATTTTCGAGATATTGCATTTCCTGCTGGAGTAACGTTTTGATGAATAGTATATCTCTAAAACCATTGCATGTGCCCCTGTAGAATAAACATACGCGAGTAGCTCTTAATGTGTGCCCCTTTGTGCCCCAATTAGATTTTAGAAAATATTTATAGTTTTCAAGTTATCGCGGTTTTATGAAAACCCGAAAAAACATCGCAGCGCCTAAATGAGACAAGGCATAACTTCGCTGAAAACTGTATTCGGTCTTTCTTGACGCTAATAATAACCATACAAAGTTTCAAAAATGTTCATGCATGCGTTTTTGAATAATCTTGCTAAAAGTAAAAACGATGGTGTCATAACTTTGACGGCAAAATACAAGGAACTGGCACAATCCCAGATGTGTAGGTGTAAACCAAAATCTTGTGCCTTTAGTCAAAAATATATGGTGAAAATATTGAGCTTCAAATGTTACGCATTAAGTAAATATAAACAAAAAACCAAAATATGTAAACAACGGCTGGTTATCCGACCAAATCTGAATGACTACTAAAAAGCGACGGATTCATACATATCGATGACCTTCTTTACTTTACTCACTAACCGGTTCACACGTGTTGTGCCTGAGTACACTGAAGTAGAAAAGTAATAACTAATAAAATAAAGTTGTTATTGGATTATATTTTAATAGCTGTTTCTATGACCTTACACATGATTAAGTACATTTATAAGAGCCATTTTCAAATAAAATGTACATGTGACTAACATGCTCAAAATCGTGACCAAACTGTTTTATGACATACCTGTATTTTTATACTAATGTAAGTCACATTTATTGTAAAGCAGAGTTAAAACTATGTCCTACTGCTCAAATTGAGCAGGGTCCGGCAGGGAGCTAAAATGCAGGTTTAATGATCAAATTTAGCATTTATTCGAAACCTCCAAATTATTATTTTAAAAAATTACACTAAAACTCTTTTATATCTATTTTCGGTAAATGTCGGATTTATTTATTAGTGAAACGTTTTGTATGGAGATAACACCGGACGCCGCCTAATATTTATAGGTAGGAAATTGGATCTGTGATTTGATGCAATAATTACTTTAAGAATTAAAATTAAGGGAATAAAAATAATAATTTCCACATCAACAAGCTGTTTCATTTATATAGTCACAAGGTGCATTTAATATATTTTTTAATTAGCCCTCAAAACTTTTGAACGCGACTGTAAGGACAACAGCTTAGGTATAATACGTCCAATAAAGAAGGTCCTCGTTAAGTATGAATCCGTCGCTTTTTAGTAGTCATTCAGATTTGGTCGGATAACCAGCCGTTGTTTACATATTTTGGTTTTTTGTTTATATTTACTTAATGCGTAACATTTGAAGCTCAATATTTTCACCATATATTTTTGACTAAAGGCACAAGATTTTGGTTTACACCTACACATCTGGGATTGTGCCAGTTCCTTGTATTTTGCCGTCAAAGTTATGACACCATCGTTTTTACTTTTAGCAAGATTATTCAAAAACGCATGCATGAACATTTTTGAAACTTTGTATGGTTATTATTAGCGTCAAGAAAGACCGAATACAGTTTTCAGCGAAGTTATGCCTTGTCTCATTTAGGCGCTGCGATGTTTTTTCGGGTTTTCATAAAACCGCGATAACTTGAAAACTATAAATATTTTCTAAAATCTAATTGGGGCACAAAGGGGCACACATTAAGAGCTACTCGCGTATGTTTATTCTACAGGGGCACATGCAATGGTTTTAGAGATATACTATTCATCAAAACGTTACTCCAGCAGGAAATGCAATATCTCGAAAATCTGAAGGGGCACAGATTTTATTTTTGGGGGCACATTTTGGCACACATATAAGCTATCTGGCCATGCACAGTTTTTCTCTCTCCGATCATTCGTTTAGAATTTTCCTGCTAGAAAAACGTTACCCCAGCAAGAATCGTTTTTTCGATTTCTTTTCGAAACGACAGGGGGCACACATTTTTTATGTGGGGGCACATTTACAGCAGATAAGGCACCAACTATACGTTCTACTCATATAACTCTAGGAGATACTTTCTTGTTGGGGTAACGCACACATTCAAGAATAATAAAAAGAAAAAAAATTGTAACGTATTTGTGATGTTTGGAGCTTCGGATTAAATAAACAAGGACTCGGCTCGGCTCCCAAGGTGATAGATTCTTAAATTAATTCAATAAAGACAATATTAATTCATAATAATGTTCATACTGTGTGCTTTAACATGAGAGGAGCATACATATTAAATAATTAGTAACTTACATAAACAACATATTAAAAATCTGTTCATGTAGCATAATATGTCATTAGAACCATAATTATGTAGAGACGATGTTAAAGAAAAAAATGTACAAAATGTTTATTGCAGTCCAGATATACATAACAATAATTCGCTATGTTAGTCACACTAGGCACAGCCTGTGTCGTGGCTAATAAAAAATCTCAACTTATTACCTAGGACTTTAAGTGCCAAAAATATTATTATTATTGCTTAAAAACAGGAATTACAAACATTTTTTTTAGATGTGTGTGTATAGTTAGGCTGAGATTTTAAATAGTTGCTCAGTATCATGGTATGTAAGACTAGAGAGAAATTGTATTACCTTCATTTTGGCTTCTCGTATGGTATTGTGTTTTAAGTGACATTTCTTTTTTCATGTAATTATTCAATCACCGTTAACTGAACTACAGCTAACACGTTATAAATTTACTAGCAGTAGTCGAAGTATGTAAATAAGTAGTTTGTAGTGTGTATGAGTATAACACCTGTGAGAGTTATTTTCGAACGTGTTAAGTGACGACGAAGGTATGGAGTACGAAGTATCTCAAGGATTAAGCACCTGTTTACCATCTAAAACTGAAATTCAGCTCCTTTGAAATGAAATGTAATGGCTTTATTTCTTTTAGACTCGCGTAGTCTACATAAAAATATTAGTAGTTTATACACACGCGTACACATCCAGGCGATACATTTCCAGTATAAGCTGATCTCGTATTGTATAGGATTTACGTACAACGAGAGGTCAGCTTAAACTGGATGTGTATAGCTTGATGTGTAGCCGTGTGTCCACAAAACGAATTCCTTACTCTTTAAACTAGGTTTCTAGACTTTTTTATCTTGCCCAGCAGTGCAATATCCTACAGATTTTTCAAATCGGACCGGTAGTTCCTAAGATTAGCGCGTTACCAAACAAAATTTTCAGTTTACATGTTATAAAATTTTAATTTCTCTTTAGTTACCTATTTCATTAACAAACTTCATGAACTTGGTATATTTTTTAATCTGGTGTAGATTTTTAAAATTAGTGATTACTTCATACATATTCAAGTTCTAAAAAATAACCAATAAACCGAGAACTAATTAGTACAGTCAAATGAAATGAGATACAGTTAATTTTAACCAATATTTACACGGTTTATATTAGCTTTGAGCGGCCATAAAGCCAAATATATCTTAATTAAGGTTGGCCAGATCAAAGCGTAGAACATTACTAAGTCAACAAGCATAATAAGGCGGATTTCATAACAGGTTGCTGTGTGGTCCCATAATTAATAATTTATTAAGATTATTCCTAGATAATACAAATTACGATTCTAAAAACATGTGCAGGTTTGACTTTTGGCAACCTTGGTGCCTGGCGTCACACTGTGGCAATATGGACATTGCTGAAAATCAGTGATGTGGGTCGCCTCTAGTAGGTACTCACAGCGTTTAGTGAGCAATGTCCATGTTTGACACTGATAGGTCACACTTACCTACTGTTTTTTTTCTTTTTAACTGTTTTCATTTATGTTATTTTTCTCTCTTTAAGTGTTTTTTTTATTCTGTGTCCTGTCGCTCTCAAATATATTTTTTTCTTTTCTTCTTTCTTCCTCTATTTGTATTTACAAGTACCTACATCATCATTTCCCTCGCCTTTGTCTTGTTTCTATTAGGTTGGCTCCTAGTCTAAACTGTTGCGGCTAGTTACCAGAATTATACGAGCGACTGCCATCAGACCTCGAAACCCGATGGGAGTCAGTAGCCGAGATGGTTAGAATGCCTATCATTTTATTAGGCTTCTGACTTCGCTCAGTATGGGCAGTTCAATACAAGCTAATATGATTTTAAGGTGCTAATGCAGTTATGGCAACCTTTTATACCTACCTACCACTAGCCTTTTTAAACACACTCTGCTACCGGAATAGGTGCAAACACGATCAACGGAAGGACGTACCTACTCCGGCAGCAGAGTGGCCGCAAGTGCTACTTCTTAACTAAAGTACTGGGTTTGAATATATAGTTATAAGCTATCTGATTAGATTACAATTGCTAGCAGAAAATCGCTCTTCTAAAATTAAGGAACTTGTAAGTCTTAGAACTTAAAAATACGTAGGTGCATTTTGATTCAAGTTCACATTCATTTTAATGTATGTAGCTCAAAATAATACAGATCACCTACTTTTTAACCAAAACTGCGCAGCAGACAGAATCACCGACCTAATCTTCTTTACAAACCAAATTAACCACTGTATTCAAAGATTAATACAAAATGTTTACAAAGATTATCAGCTTTGTTTTATCTTGTAATTGGTATTCAGGAGATATATAGAGAATTTTTTAATTCATACTTTAGGTACCTACTACTTTTTATAACTAACTGCAACATGAATTATGATTAGGTACGGATTGGTGTCAATTTAAAATCTATGATACCGGGGAAGGTCGATGTTCTACGGTCTCCCCTACCGTATAGTACCTATCTTCAACCTTAATTTTCCTTTATAGTTTTATCCGACTGCGAAAAAGAGGTTAATGGTTTACCGCGATAACCGACAACTCGCGGACGGAGCCGCGCGCGTAAAGCTTGTAATACAATATAATTATTACGATGGAGACAATCTATATACAAACATTTATTTTATCATCTCACTGACATCTCTTCTCCACACAACCTCCATAACCACAATACTTATTACAATTTCACTCATTTTTAAATCAATTACTTATTTTGTTTTGTCACTAAAACTTTAAAATATAGTATAACTAATTACCTAAAAGGTTTCAGTTACGTTCAGTTATATACTAAAATAAATTCTAAATCATAATATTTAGAAGCAAAAGGTTTAGAGTTTATCCTAATAAAACCATTATAGAAGTCCAAAGACTAGTTACGAATATTTTAACACTTACTTTAGTAACATCACTAGCGTCGGAGTCCCCGCACATTAGAAGTCCATTGAACATCATAGTACACTAATATTTATACACAAACAAGCTTGTTTGTCCGTGCACACCACGCGTCTGCGCACGCCGCGGTGCGCACGAGTGGATGCGCCCGCGACGTTGCAACGTAACTATATTTAGAACGTCGTAAATAGTCATTTTTGAAGGGAAACTGTGGCCCACTTGTATTCTTTATTCTTGAAGCTTAAAGCTCACCCATTGATGAGGACAGCGTGTTTACTTTTTATAATAGACTTTATTTATAGTGCATTTTATTTGAGATGTGGATTTTTATTATATTAAATAATTAGTCAAAATTCGTTTGCAAATATTAAGGCGTTTTTACTGGGCGATTGCACTGAAAAACATGATACATGCATAGTCTTATCTCTTTCTACTCATCCCTAAGCGATAGAGATAGACAGACCTTGAAACATGTTTTCTTGTGAATGTTTCGCTATTGAACTAGGGGTTAGGAAAACTAGTTGCTAAAAAACTTGGACAAACTTCTTTTCAATAAGTAGCAATAACTATTTTAAACAACAGTAGGGTGAGCAGGAACTTTTTCTACCTACTCTCGTCTTTCGATATCGTCGGTTATCGTAATAACACTCCCGACTTATTTCCCTTTCAAACAAAAAAAAAATCAAAATCGGTTCATCTGTTCGGGAGCTACGATGCTACAGACAACCCACGCACGCACGCACGCACGAAAAGAAGTTACTGATAGAATAACTTGAAGTTGGGAAACCTAATAGCTGGTGAAATTTGTGTGACATGAACCTCTGCCAACACAGAGTAAATACTGGTGTATAAGTACTATGTAACGTTCTACACACCCTGTATAGCAGGTAGGTCATTAGTAGACCGCTGCAGTTGTCGGTTTCCGTCGGCGACGTCCGCCTATTTCAACACACTATGTCACAACACCTTTTATTTTCTAATAGTAAGACATTTGATTCTTTAATAAACTAACGACATTACCCGGCTTTCCACGGAGACATAATTATTATTATTTTTAAGGAAACCGGCACGTTTAAAAACTAATTAATCGAGGGCGTGTGACATCCACCAACCGGTACTTGGCCAGCGTCTGTCGATTAAGGCCTAAACACGTGAGATACTTGAGAGAACACCCGTGCCACAGTGAGATACTAAAAACAGTGGAGGTCAATAAGTCACCAAGTCTTACCAAATCAGCCAAATCTGTCGTTTCATTTCGGAGATTTACTTTAGTAGAATACTACGCGTGAGGCCACTTTCTGAATTTCACAAAATTTTTGTAACGAGTTTTGCTAACTCATAATTTTTTCTTACTAGCTTATAGAGATAAAAAGTCTGTGTTAATCCAGACCATAATCTATCTCTGTGCCAAATGTCATCCAATTCCGTCCAGTAGTTTTTGCGTGAAAGAGTAACAAACACACATCGGTACATTACAAACTTTCGCGTTTATTTCGACCTATTAACAATGTCGGAACTACAAAAACGCTACTTTTCAATACGGCTTAATAAAGTTTTATGCTTAATAGGACTCTATTAGAACTTCCGACCTTATTTCTCTGAAAAAAAAACTACGATAGCGATTATTTTGAAATTAGAAACTTTGCGAGTTTTAGTTATTTTAAGATCTTAGGAGCAATAAAACAAAAATTTACAAAATGTAGTTACGACTTTGTTAATAGCTGCGGTCGTAAGAATTTATTGTCTTCAACTAGAGACCACCAATTGGCAAACGTAGCGTAGGACACCCTCAGACTAGGTGGAGTGACAATCTCAGCAGGGCGGCCGGCAAGAACTGGAAGGTAAAAACCGCGGATCTAAAAAATAAAATAAATAATAATAAATTTTGTTTTCGTAGAACTGTCATATTTTTGTGAGTAAAAATTAAATCGGCTCTTTCAGACTTGCTCTCTCATACACACTCTTCCTTACTGCGCAAAATCCTTACCAATCCTTACTAATTTATAAATGCGAAAGTAACTCTTTTTGTCTGTCTGTCGTTCTTTCACGTCATAACTAACTAACAGATTGGATGAAAATTGTTATGGAGGTAGTTTGAGACCCATGAAGGACATAGGATCGAAGTTTTTTGTCGAACTGCGCTAAAAGAGGTTAATGGTTTAGCGCGATAACAGACATACCCGCGTTCGATCGGAAAGCTAGTTCCTGTCTCTTACCTTCTGCTCCTTTTTAGAATCATCAAAGTGACAGCTGAAATCAAAGCATTTTATTAAAATTTAACCTACTTGCTTAACAATAACTATCAATTTCTCATTGTCTCATGTTGCACTTACGGGGAGAAAGAGAATGAAAAGGGCTCTAAATTTTGTGGCGCTATAGTTTAACACTCCTAAAAATAATTCTGTATGAACAAAGGCAATTACACTAGGAGCTGTAGGCTAATTTACGTAATTAAATAAGTTCAGTTGCAGTTAAGTTTTGATCAAAACAGCCCTTTTTGTTTTATCTCGTAATTTTGACAACCGCTGGCTGTCAGATAGACTCGCGTAAAGTTCTCGTCGTGCGAGCGCTTTATCCTACATATAACAGCTAAACAATTACAAGAATACCATTTTGCACTGAGACGTGAACTTAATTGCAACTGCACCGCAACTCGATCGGTGCGTCAATAAATTACGTGAATTTGCTTACAGAACGAAAAGGCACGGGTCTCAAAATCATGAAATTCGTATGAGATTACATTATACATGGCCCCTAATGCTGGTTGTTAGCAAATTACATATATAAGTCCTCAAATATTCATAAATTTTTGTCAAGATGTTTTTTGAAGAATAGTGGTCACAGAATTCACATTACAGAAATTCAGCAGACATCAAGACTTCATCCACTTCACTAATGGTAGGTGGACTTTTAAAGACTATAAAGTCTGAAAAGACTTTGAACCGTCGCGCGTCGGGATGTAAAATCAAAAATTAACCGCGATAAAATCCGTCATTGAAATAAAACTATAACGGATTTCGTGTTGTATACGGTGTATAATTTAAATATATATCTCTCAGGGTCAGGATATCCTTTAGCGCGATTTTTTCTATTGAAATTGACTGACAAAGACAGACATCTATACATCTTCATCCTGTCATCAAATTTTTGGTATGGTTGTTGTCAAATTGTTAACAAAGACACACCAGACAAAGCCGCACCACTAAGCGGCCTTGTCGTGTTCCGGTGCTATGTCTGGTGACACCATGCAGAGAGGGTGGGTCGGAATTGGTGCTCCTTTAAGGTTTCTAACTTTAAGGAGGCTCATTCTACTGCCACATTCTCACCGATAATCATTCGTAATCACGAGTGAATCGGTACACTAGGGCGCGTTTCATCGTAGACTACATCATTGCTTAACATTAGGCAAGTTGTAGTCAAGCGCCAGCCTATCGAAGAATAAAAAAAAGAATATATGAACTTGGGAAACTTACGTGTCATCATAACTCTTTGATTTAAACACCTGCAAAGGAAGTTTAAGTCAGAACATTAAAACTATTTTCAATTTAACAAGAATGCTTAATCACGTGTGATGTAAATTAATAGACAAAGCGCATTGATGCTGGTTTAAAGTACCGGGAGATCATTAATTCGAATCCCCTTTTAACTGTTTTCATATTATTTATAGAGCACAAAATCTAGTATGGAAGCAGGAAGCTCGGTTCGTAGTGAATAATAATAATAATAATAAATTGTTTATTTAATAAAAGATCACAGTTTACAAATAAATAAAATATCCCCCTATTCATAAACGTCTGTTTATTACAGCTAAAATAGGTTTATGTCTTAGTCTGACATCTTGACATTTATACTAGTAAGAAAGAGCTAAAGTCCATTTTAACTAGTCTTATAAATGAACTTTAACTAGGTTGGATCTGGATTTCAGACTAAAAAGTGTAGTATCTATATATAAATTAACTCTAAATACATTACGCTAGGTGGTTACAATAAAAAAATCAAATAAAAGCACGTGGCAATATCTAATTAGTTATAATCACTTTGTAACATACAACACTGGACGGAAAGAGACTAGATCCTACGACACAGGGTATCCTTGGGTCTAGGGATGCTGTGACCGTACTACATTTATATTTATACTAAATATTTTTTTTTTATTTTTTTTAGTGACACTGATTTTATGTTTGCAATAGATCAAATAAAATAGAATAGCATGTGACTGGAAGTGTCTGAAATAGCTCACAGGCTGTTTTGTCTTAATACCTCGCAGGTAAAGCTGCAGCCAGAATCTAGTTTTCAATACATAAATGGTACTATAGCAAACAAAACATCACTATAAAAGTAGTTCACGTTGTTTTAAAAATAAACTTTGCCTTAATCCTTACCTCCGGTTTGGTTTCATTTTTTGTTTGTGTAGAGCTCTCCGCGCAGAGACACCTGCAACAAATAAATTAACACCAACAACATGTTAGGCACTTTTTAACCGACTTCTGTAAGTAAGAGGTACTAGAAAGTTAATATTAAGCACAGATAATATAATACTATACTAGTAGTTAAGTAAAGTGACCACCATTTACAGTCTAAAATCCGAAGTAAAATTGACCTTCATCGATCTGTTAGTCGCATTGATATTTTTTTTAATTTGACGACCATCATTCAGGACAGACTTTTCGCAGGCCTATATCATTGTGTTCGCAATAAAACAGCGCTTATTTTTATGTATAAGCTATAGATTAAACATGTAGGTGAAAATAACTAGAACCATGTCTATAGTATAAGCAACCCTACTTTTGCATATTCTATAGACTTTGTACTTACTGTTAGAGTAAAAAAATCATTAAACTCATCGGTACAAATAAAAAAAGTGATTTTTCAACTTTCATAGCCTGACCAAGACTTTTCAGGCAACCTTTTTCTTATCATTTTTTAGATACTAAATTACTTATAAAATAATTTTTATCAATTAAACAGATCGGTGAAGGTCATTTTACTTCGGATCCTCTACTATTAGTGTCCCACTGATAGGCATAACTCTTCTCGCAACTAGTTTAAGAACCCACACAGCTAAGTGCGAGTTGGTAGTTGTCACATGTCCTCAAATAAAAAGTTCTATGACTATTAATTTTCTTACGATGTTTTTCTTGGCCTATATTCAGTAGCGGCGCTAAAACATTTCGCGCGAAAATGTATTGCAAGATCTTATTTAGTCACTTATGTAAAGTCAAAAATAATAAAATACATATCCGTATTTTTAAATAACTTACTTGACTTTGCGAGATTTAGGTTTTTTAACCTGTAATAAACAAACGTGTAAAAAAGATATGTTAAAAAATTAATTCTACGAGTACGAACAAAGGGTTTTGATTCCGCTTTTATTGTGAGAAATGCTAAGTTGTGCTATAATCTGCCTAACTTCACGTCACGAGTGAATCGGTATTTACTAGGTAAACGCGTTTCATCATAGACTGCATCATTACTTAACAACAGGCAAGTTGTGGTCAAGCGCAAGCCTACAGAATAAAAAAGAAGTACACCTACTGAAGGAGGTCATCTTAATACAATTAGGTAGGTATTTAAAAAAGTTAAAAAAATGAAGATTCTATGGGTATTTAATACCTAGCTATTTTTATATAGGCGAATTTAAATTGTAACTAATATTTATTAGGTGACTAATCAGGTAGACTTCAAATAGTAGTAAAAAGTACGTGACCTTACCTTACTCCCCTTCAGATTCTCCTTAGATCTAAAAATAACAAAAAAAGTGATATCTTGCAATTGTGAAATATATTTTGGGCTAATTTATTTGCACCAAATACTAACTTCGATTTTAAACCATCTCTATCTTTTTTATTATGCAGCACTTTTTCTGGTTTCTTCCCCCGAGGGTGCTTGGAGCCATTTCCTCTCTTCCAGAAGTACGAAGTGCTGGGTGACAGTTCTGCAGAGGAGCTGGACCTGGCGTCCTTCAAAGTACGTGACGGGCAACAGGGTCGTCGCTTAGGTGTAGGAGTTTCGAGGGAGTCTTCGGACATGTGGATTGGGGGTGATTCCGACTATAACATGAAATATTTATTGTGGTCTGGTGTTGTAAGCAGAGATAACATCCACCAAAAAATAACTAAAAAGCATAATAAGTTATTAAAGGTGTTTAATAAGACATTCTAAAAAAAGCTAATTAGTCTCTAACAGGGACTTTTGACGCCCAAACAGGGACTATTGGCACCCAAGCAGGGATTGTTGGCGCCCAAACAGGGACTGTTGACGCCCAAACAAGGACTGTTTGTGCTCAAACTTGGGACTATTGCCTTAAAGAGCTACTGGGAATATTTATAACCATGGTAACTGTTAACTCACTCTGTCTATGGTGGACACGTCAGGGGAGCCATCACATTCACACTGCACCTTTACGCCAGATACCGTCGTGTTCGGAGTCGATGTCGACATCAGACTTCTAGACTGTTAAGCAAAATCTATTCAACTCATACTAAAGGTAATAAAAATAACTTGTCCAAACACAAGATAAACTTATTGAAGTTAAAAATATTATTCAAGTAGATTGAAAACAAAAACCGAAAATGCTAGGTACCTATTAAACCTCAACTAGTTCATATTTTGTGTTACCTTTATATTTGCGTCCTTAGTTTTTCTTCTTAATCTGAGCACTCGCCAAAGCACTTGAATAAGCATTTTTAAAAGCTTCACTAAAAGGTGAGGTCTTTCATATCTCTGTTAAACGTTAATAATAATATTCTAAAACGTTAAAAAGCCCAGTATTTCGTTTCAGACAGTGTTTATAACAAACACTTAGAGATTAGAATTAATAATGTTACATCTATCTTGAGATATTCTTCTTTGTTGGTCATAATTATAATACCTTTAGACAAGCAATTCTGGTATACATTTATGTGTAGTTTCTGCCCGCGGCTTCGCCCGCGAAATTGATCTCACTAGTCTTGTTTCTCCATAAAAACTTTGGAACCCCGTTTCACCCCCTTAAAGGGTGAGTTTTGAAAAATCCTTTCTTAGTGCACCCCTAGACTCCACATAGGTTATGTGCCAAATTTGGAGTCTCCAGACCCAGCGGTTTGGGCTCTGCGTTGATATGTCAGTCAGTCAGTTTCTTCTTTTATACAGGGTGTAAGGGACGGTTCGGCAAAAACTGAAACAGGGCATTCAGACCATCGTTCTGAAATAAAAACTGGTGGAATTTTCCTCAGGAAATTTTTTGCATTTTCCAATTTTTTTTTCACTTTTTCTCATTTATAATCACTTATCTATGCAAACAAAATTCAAATCTAATAAAAAAGAAAAAGAAAACAGTAAATCATTAAAATCAGCAATGTAGTACTGCACAACTAAATGATAGCTGCGCGCGATCAGCTGTCTGGGTGTAGAGGTTCAACGCACTCTCTTTACCTACCTACCGTGCAACCCAGCCGCCTTTGTGTCGCCGCGCGGCGCGGCGGCGCGGCGTGCCGGCGCGCGGCTTTGAACAATGCTAAATCAGTAATCGTATTGCCAGATCTGAAGGCCCATGATCTCAATCGAGTTTTTTTTAATCTGTCTTAAGTCTGTAGACAACGTATTGATCTGGATTCTGTCTGTAGATAACGTATTGATCTGGATTCTTCATTATCCGTAGTTTTTTCTGTTTAAGAATTTTGTGTAAGTAAAGCACAGTTCTAAAACAGCCGGATTTTTATTCGATTTAATTAAAAAACAAAGGAGTATTTAACGTCGGGATCTAAAATCTAAAATAAACCGCGATAAAATCCGTTAAAAAGTAGTTTTACTTCAATGTGTGATATTCGCGTAAATCTAAGACAATACTATCTAAACAAAGGAGTAAACATAGAAGTCATAGAACAAACTAAAATGAACCAGATGAATTCGTTCGGTTACACTTTTTGCGGGAATTCTTCAAACTTATCATAAGTATTATGTGTTCTTCAAAATTTGCTAAAAGTTCTACCAAATTTTGTCAAATTACTAATTTTTGGAAAATTACAGACTAAAAATTATCGCCTTATTTATTGATTATTATTATTATTATATCAAATAATGGTGTAAATTACCCATGTGTTAATTATAATTAACACATGGGTAATTTACACCAATATCATTGCTTAACAACAGTCAAGTTGTGGTCAAGCGCAAACCTATCAGAATAACAAAAGAACTCTATCTATTAAGTAGGTACCAAAAGTAGAACTTTAAATTAGCGATTTGAATAATTTCACTTTTTTTTAATTACAATAATTTAAAAAAAGGTGTGTTTTATAAAAAGTTTGTTCTTGTTTGGGTTCCTCGTATCATTTCAGTCACGTGATCTAATTTTGTTTTACTGCTGGTGCCATTAATATCTTGATTCATTAAGTAGGTCTCCGTAAATATCGGAATAATATCGTAAATGTAAGTAGGTACACATAGTCACATAGGTAAGTAGTAAGTACTAATCAAAATGGTTCATGTCGCGTGAAAATAATAATGGCAATTCGATCTCGCCTCAAATTTAGGCTAAACTAAAATTAAACTAACGCTGTCCCTTTTGATTTTTAAAAGTAAGAAAGATACAGCTCCAGTTTAATTTTATTTTAGTTCAAAATTGTGAACGACTGAATATCAAGCACAAATAAATGCTATCTTTTTTTAAAAATTAAATCGATTCAAAAACTGCATTTAAAAATCAATAACAACCAAGTACATAAAAAAGGCGGGTTAAAGTAGGTAATGTGCAAATCATGTTTTTTTTAACATAACCCTCAGCCTGTATGTCCCACTACTGGAACGGTCTACTCTCACACAGGAAAGTGACAAGACCATAATTCACCACGCGAGCTCATTACAAATTGGTGGATTTTACCAGTATGTAAGCTGGTTTCCTCGCGATGTTTTTCTTCGCCTTATGCCAAGGTAACTTTGTTAGACACATACATAAGCTAAACAAAACGCATTAGTTATAAAATTAATAATAAAAATTAACTAGCCTGAAGTGAGGATCGAATTCACGACTCTTTGATTTTATCGATTACGAGTCCACATAAACCCCACTGTGCCACCGAGGCTATTTATTTTAAATTTGAAGTAATCTAAATTAAATAATAAATTGGTGACAAAAATTATCGATTTAAATGGATATCATTACGCAATCACAGCAGACATGCCGGCGGCATGCGGCAGTGGTCACGAACTAACCTATTATTCAGTATTTCTACCGAAATGGATATTAAAGACAGGCCTTACCGAAATACCAAAATGCAACCATTTTTCCACGATTTTAGAGAATGCCAGGAAATTGAACCCATTTTTCTACCGAATTTACACTACCTACTCAGAAGCAAACTTTTTTAGTTATGTTTTAAGTTACGGGAAATCGCTCATAGATGAGTAGTTAAGCTGAATATTCCATTCGTAAAATATCTTTTGAGTCCTAAAACGTAAAAAAAAAGTTTTGTGTTTAAATAAGTAAGCAGCGTTGGTGCAGCGGAACGGGCCTTGCCTTAGAAAAATAAGGTCGTTCGGATCCTAGTAGTGCCCACACACATCTTTGTGTGAATTGTTTCATCTCCGCTGCTCAATATTGGCGAAGAAAAACATCGTGAGGAAACTGGCATGTCTAAGATCTAATTATTCGAGGACATGTCTTATCCACTAACCCGCACTTGGCCAGCGTGTGTGGATTAAGGCTTAAACTCTCTCAGCTAGTAAGATTGTTAAGAGTGCCCAGCAGTGGGACACTAAAAAGGGTTGGTTGAAGTGAGTTAGTGAACTGTTTTAACACGCTCAGTTCATCGCAAGCATACTCGGTATTATAAATAAAACCAATAAATTATTAGGTTTTCTACCTATCGATTTAATTCTTACTAGATATTATCATCATTAGCCTATCGTATTCCACTGCTGAACTTAGGTAGTGCTCTAATCACCAATAGAATAGACTTATTTCGTGAGCCATTCAATTAAACGAATTTAATTGAATAGATTATTTTTTTCCACTGATTTCGCTTTATTAACGTTCGAGACCACTGGCCGATGCAGCGGGCGGTGGCGCGGGCGCGGGCAGGGGAATCCCGGGAGTCTCACTCAGTTCGCCGCTAGCCAGCGCCGGTATCCGTCGCGCGTAAGTGTGTTCGCTAGTCTGTTGAACAAGTTTCGCGATCGCGAGTGATTCTTAGTGGGTTTTTGTTGTGTTTGTTGTTTTTTGAAAATGAATCGCCCAAGGGAATCATTCACAGCTCGGGAATACGGACACATGATAATGTGCCTTGGCGAAGCCCGAGGCAACGCTTCCTTGGCCTTAAGACTGTACATTGCACGATATCCTGACGCTCGTCACCCTGCCGACGGTCGAACGATAACTAGAGCCTTTCAAAGAGTACTGGACAATACACCTATTGTGCCCCAGCAAGAAGGTGCTGGACGGCCGATTCGGGTGCGGAACGAAGAAAGAATTTTAAACATAATTAACCGAAATCCGCGTTTTGGTACCCGGACAACAGCAAAACTATTAAGTCGTAACCATGGTGTTCATATGTCGCACTGGACCGTCCACAAAGTGTTACGGAGAGATCGCCAACGCCCATATCGTATTCACAAGGTGCAAGCTCTTGTGCCAGGTGACACGAGCCGACGAGTATCGTACTGCAGGTGGTTGATAAATCAACAGCGGCAAAACCCAGGCTTCATTTCACGGGTGATTTGGACTGATGAGTCCACATTTACCAGAAATGGAATGTGGAATCGCCGCAATTCCCACCTGTGGTCGCATACGAACCCTTTTGCAATGCAGGAAACAGGGCATCAAACACGTTGGTCTGTGAACGTTTGGGCTGGGATCTACCATAATAAAATTCTCGGTCCAGTTTTTTTGCCGGCGCGAATGAACGGGGCTCGGTATTTAGAGTTCCTTAGGGAGGAGCTGGGACGAGAAGTTGAAGCTCTGAATGCAGAGTTGGATACTGAATGGGACGAAATGGAAGACGTCCCCCTGTCACAATTGCCCATGATTTGGTTCCAGCACGATGGCGCCCCTCCCCATGTGACAACGCCCGTTCGGACACACCTGGATGAGACCTTCCCAAGGCGATGGATTGGTAGGTTTGGACCGCATCTGTGGCCAGCCCGCTCTCCAGATTTGACACCGCTGGATTTTTTTTTATGGGGCTACATTAAGGAGCGGGTGTTCGTGACCGAGTGTGATACCCGGGAGGCCATGGAGCTACGCGTAAGGGAGGCGTTCCAAAAATTAAAACTGGACATCATCCAAGACGTCACCATGATGCCGCGGTTACACGCCGAAACTCTCCACCGTGTTCGGCTTTGTGAGCAGCTTGGCGGTCGACAGTTTGAACCGTATCTTATAAGAGCAGAACGAACATAACGTAAGTTTTTATTTGCTTATCAAACGATATTTATTTGCTTTTTGAATAACCTGCAAAACAAAACGATAACTATTTCAATGTTTAGGTTGTAAGTACTTTAACAATCGGTCAAGTGTGAATCGAACTCACATACGAAAGGTTCCGCATGATTTTATTATTTGTTGCTAAAGCGGCAATACTAATAACTATGTGAAGTCAGAAATAATACATTTATTTACAACATAAAGATACAATTGAAGTTTGGACAAAACAGTACACAACTGAATAACAATCTCTACACTAACCTAAATTATGAACTAAACTAACTAATGCCTTACCTAAACTAATGTGTCTAAAAATTCAACTGACAGACAGACGGACGGATGGACAGTGTGGGCTTAGTAATAGGGTGCCGTTTGGCACCCTTTGGGTACGGAACCCTAAAAATCGTCTCGAGGTTTATTATTTAACGAAGGACTGGATTCGCTTATGTGGCTCATCATAAGTACCTACTGTTTCGTTCACTACGCAAGTTTTATTTAAAAAATTGATAACATTCAGAGCGACGCGACATATCATTGCGCCGCCGCCGCGCCGCCCGCCGCCGCAGGGTGACGGCGATGACGACGCGACGCAGAGGAGTGGGGCGCGTGCGTGTAGCGACATGCTTCGTTACAATCTCAATGTTCGCAATACATTGCGTAGTCATAAAATTCTAAAACTTTACACTTGCGTTTCCGGTAAAAAAAAATGCTGGTTTTTATATTCAAATAAGAGTCTAAGTTCACGGTTTCAGTTATTGCCGAACCGTCCCTTACACCCTGTATATTTAGATAATCTGAATCTCGGAAACGGCTCCAACCATTTTCATGAACATTAATAAGAAAGCGGTTTCGGGGGCTATAGCTATAAATCGATCTAGCTAGGTTTCATTTTTAGAAAACGTCGTTTTATTCATGTTTTGAGACAATGAAAAACTGCTACAATATCATTACAATATGAAAGCAAAATTTGCCACAATTTATAAAGCTATGATAGCTCAGGTGGAAGATGGGATGGTCATGACACCAGATGATTATAGTTCGAATCCTGGTAGACATTATTTTTTTTTAATTCCTTCTTTTTGTGAGAAAATCTATTACTGGGAGCCCTTTAACAAAATTTCCAAAAAAAAACTGTTATGAAATGAATAAAAGTCTTCTGTAAATCTAGACACAAATCTTTTAATTCAATAAATTTTAAAGTAGATTAATAAAAGTAGTAAAGATCTAAACCTACTTAATATAATACTAACAATAGAAACCATAATAACTATCAAAAATTCATTGATTAATGTCGTTCAAAGCTTTAGTGATCGCGGTGAGGGGTGTATGACAGTCGCACGCACGCATCGTATCACACGCACGCATCGTGTCGCACGCACGCATGGTATCACATGCACGCACAGATTCACGCGTAGTGTTACGCAAATTCCCGCTATCGCGCATGTCACTTGTGTTACGCGCATCGTGTGCAGACGCGTCGCGCTTGCGTCGCGGCTGCGTGCGCACACACGCTATAGTAACAGAATCGTAGGACAAGGATGGCGCGTGACCAGCGTCACCGCTCACGAAGTCTTTAGTCTGTATACTCGTATCACTCATTCCGGCTTCTTTTACCTGAAAAGTTGTGCTTGTTTATTTCTTCAGGTAGGTACTTAGTGGCTTGATCCGTACCTAATAACCTCTGGGACATAAATGAGGCAGCTGGCTTCCGCATGCAACTATACGGCTCCGCATGTAATAGGAATCAGTAACATCGCAAACCCTCATACTATCGGCATATATAGTATCCTACGTGCCAAATATACAAATGTCGTCAGCAGTTATTGCTTGCTGTGTTTACCGCCAATTGTACGCCTCTTACAAAACAGCCTGTATTCTTTCCAATGAATCTGCGTAACAATTGTAGGTTGATCAATTAACAAATAATTAATGTGAAAGAGTTAGAATAGTTGTATTTTACCTTAGCCTTAGCCTGTTTGAGTTGCTTGCGCATCTCGCGGATGATGTCGTCCTTGAGCAGCGCATGTTGTTGCGCAGTGCGGCACTGCTCGTCGAGCGCGGCGCACACGCGGCGCATCGCGTGTGTCTCCTCTGACAGCGACACGTTCATCTTACGCAGCGCGCACACGTTGTCAAAACTGCGCTGCGCACATAACACCTTCTCTAATATACTGCTTTGGTAATAGCTGGCTGAATTCTCCACTTTCGTGGTACTTATTGTGAAGCAGCGCTGGCCCTACGGTGAAGGATTATAGAGCAAGTGTAACGGTCGTTAAAGGTATCAGGAGGTCAGAGGGACAGCGGCAAAGATGATGAGCACGTGCAAATAAACTAGTGGCAAGTACCTTAAGATTGGACTCCATTTTCTGTATGCGCTCCTGGTACTTGAGCGTCTCCTCCCGCAGCATCTCGCTGAAGTCCTTCACCGGTTCCCGCTCGCACTGAACCTTTCGTATTAGTTACCAGACAACAATAAGATGTATAAAATTATTTAATTGAATTACAATTTCTATAAAAATATATTGTGCGTTGAAAATTCAACTAAAGTGTCGGTCCCACCATACTTCCTTGCAGAACCCCTAACAAAAATTAACTTAAATAAGTGAAACAACGCGCCTAGACCTCAATAATATCTTGTGTTTGGAATATTACAACTAAGTAGCACACAACGACTAATAACTAGTTAACATAAATTTTCTGCTGTGTTGGTAAGTTGACTTTATCCGTTAGATGCAAAATGTGTGCTTACCTCAGCACCGGTACAACACGAGCCCGCCATCACCTCCGCATCCTTCTTACACACCACATCGCTGCCACTCCTACAACATTGCACTAAGAGTGGACTCTGACTTTCAGTAGATTAAGTAAAGTAGGTAGGTTTTTTATTTGATCCTGATGGCAATATTTTACCGGAATATTGGACAACCACAACGAAAACTGCTGACTGACTGACTTGGCTGTTGGTTGATACTCGGCTACGGACTGTCTGTCTGTCTGTTACGCTTTCCCGCTTAAACTACTAAACCGATTTGGATGAAATTGGGTATGGAGGTAGTTTGAGACCCGAGAAAAGCCATAGGATAGTTTTTATCCGACTGCGCAAAAGAAGGTAATGTTTTGGCGTGATAACCGACATGCACGCGGGCGAAGCCGCTGTCGGAAAGCTAGTACTAAATATATACCAGTATTCCTGGTACTTCGATGGTATTCAAATTTTCACTCACATTGTTTGATACACAGAAACTGACAACTCGTTTCTTAATTCCATAATAGTTTGTTCGTACTGTTGTGCGTTTTTGTTCAGCTGCCTAATTTCCCTGAAACCAAAACCCAATAAATTCCTGATCTGACCTGTGATTGGTTTGGATACAGTGTACGTAGATACAATACTCATTCCGATACTTTAAGTCAAACAAAATCACTACTAAAGATTAAAGCTATTGACATACGTAGAGTAGTATTAGGTATTTATTGAGTAAGCGCGTTCCATCGTAGACTGCGTCATTGCTTCACATCAAACAAGTTGAGGTAAAGCGCAAGCCTATTTTAGGATAATATAAAAAAGTGGATGCTTATTGCTCTGTGGTGTGATTTAGGAGAAACATGATAATGTACCTATTGATCGAAAATTTTTACTGTTTTGTCTTTTTCTCCTTCATGACACTTTAAATCATTTGACAGAGACAACATAGAATAGCTGTTTACATTAATATTATCGTTGGAGAATGTGTCTGTAATTTGTACTTACCTATCTTTTGCTAAGTTGTCCTTGTGCAGAGATTCATTCATCAGTTTCAGCTCATTAACTTTGTTCGACAGGGACTTTGAACTTTTCTGAAGCCAACCAGGTTTGAAAATTTAAAATGTTATTACAAGCTTATTAGAAGCCGTCGTAATTAGCAACTACTATTACCTATCATTATAAGGCTTAGCTGAAACCCGAGAATCTTTCTAAATTTTCTAATTGTGGTAGGTGTAGATAGATAGTGATAAATGTGAGGTCAGATCTTATGTTTCTACACATTTCACAGTCATTGGGGAAGCAGCGACGTTAGTACGAAGCAAGCTAAAAATGTAAAAGAAAAATTTAGGATTGTTATTCAAGCTTCTGATGAAGACCACCACAATGGTTTTAGTAGGCTCCTAAATCTATAGCCAGAACCTGTCTGGTCTGATTAAAGTATTTAGTACAATTACAGATTAAAGTACAAAAAACTACAGTAGATATAGGAATAAAAGGTTTAATATATCAAAATAAAATCGATATAAAAATGGACAAGTCTTTTAAAAACTCTGTAACAAAGCACTCAGCTAGAAGGTATCCTATCTGTGTTTATATCGTTTTATGTCCCGCCTCAAGGTCCTTTGTTTCATATCGCCCTGGTCTAACTTCTTTTCCTTCGTCCTGATTAAAATATAATTAACATTATTGTTTCAATTAAAATACAAAATCAAAGATCTACTAACTGACTTGCTCGTAAAAATAACACATACATGAGTAATAGGTATAATAACCGGTTGAATAAAATAAAACCAACAAAAATCATCTCTCATTTAAGCGCCAGTTCTACTGTTGGTATAAAAAATTTTACTATTCAAGATTTTCAAGGACACCGCTCAAAAACCATGACGCGAATTATTACTACTACAAAAAACACTTGTAAAATCTACTCGCCACTTAACGGACCCAAATATATCGGACTCGGTGACCTCAAAGAAGTGGATGCCCTCGAAAGTGCAGACGTCGTACTCCCGCAGTCGCCGCAACACCTCCAACAGGCCACGCACGTCCGCGTCCTTGAGCGCGAGCCGCTGCTCCAGCGCCGCCGCCTCCGCACGCAACTCGCACACCACCTGATACGTGGGTACCGACACTAAATCAACTAGGTACATAGTTCCTAATACCACACATAATATAATACTCTAATACCCAAGTTAACCCACATAAAGAAAAATTTGCTACAAAACACCCAATTTTCATTCTTAAAAAGTTTCAGCTTATGTGATTTACAAGGATTTTATTCTGACATTGACGTACATATGTATCCACCTTAGAATGTCCTAGTCCTTTTCCAAAATTCTGAGTTCGGTAGAAATGTAATGTAGAACCAGTGAATTTACATATCTTAGCTTCACTTGGAAGCTGCCTAGAGTGAAATTCAGGGGCTAACCAAATAGGAAAACCTTTTTATATAGAAACGCCTAGACCTAAGAGTATTGCTGTCATCAGAATTGCCCTTACTTGATCTAAAATACAACACAGATTTAATATTTTTTTAAATATTCAAAAACAATAGATACTATCAGGCGGTGTGCGAAAAACTTTAGTATGTATATTTCCATTTAGGTATCACCATTTTTGGTACTACCAATAATAATAAGACTATACCAGGTTCTACCTTTTCGCACAGTTTTTAGTACACCTACATCTACCTACATATTCAAATCTGACCTCACAACCTTTACATTGCTAGAGTAATTTTTAACTATCGAATCGTCCTATTACCCTCTTCAATATTCTCACAAATATTCCAGATTCCCAGGCTTGCTCAGACTGTATAAATAAGTACCAGAACTACAACAGTTAAAGTAGGAAATTACCTCAGAATGCCGCCGGCGCTCCTGCAGCAGCTTGGTAGTGGCCTCTGCCTCCAGCTCTTCAACAGCGCGTATTAGCAACGTGTTCTGTGCGACCAAGTCATTCACCCACGACCGTAGCACTTCCACTTGCGTCTAGTTGCACAAAAATAATAGTTACCAGCGCCTGGTTCGAACCGGCAAAATATACCTACACATAGCGTTGCAATCTCTAAAAATCTAATACTGGACTTACATGTCAAAAAACCGAACTTTTGGGTTCTAAAGCCGGACATTAGGAAAATGGGTTGCATACAAAAATATCAAATATAAACCGGACTTTTAAAATCGTAAGGGATTTTGACATAAAATGAATAAAACATTAAATCGCAGTGATGCGATACTAAATAAATATGTAATAAGTTACTAGTAAACTTGCGTTTAATGGGGCGAGTCAGTAAATCTCGTCTCGCTCGCTCGCGCATAGACGGACGGGCTGGACGCAGTCAAGTTTGACTGGACAAGAAATCGAAAGCTTAACACTGGCTTTATCCTGACGGACGATGACAACCGAACGCTACCAAAAGAAATCATGTTGCAGAGATGAGTAGAAAGATTCAAACAGATAAGATAAGATAGATAATTTATTTTTGTAAAAACATGAGTGAAATACAAAGGTTTTAGCTGAAATATTTACAGTGCAACATGTTTCAATGTGAAGGAGTAAACGCACAGTTGGGCGCACAGTTACTAATATCACAGACAATAAAATGCTATACTAGCTAATATCTAACTACGTTATGCTCCTATAGTTCTACCTATAGTTCTACCTCCTGGGCTGGCTGGGGGCAGTCACCTTCGTCCGTTGGCTTAAACCTTTAATTGAATCCCCACACGTGGTCTCCGGGTGGTGTAAATCAGGTGACATTCAACTGGTGGTAGGATTCGGACGTGGTTAGTGACCACCCACCAGACAAAGCCGCACCGCCAAGAGGCCTTTCTATACCTTCGTACAAGATATTTTATTTGTTGTTTGAAACATAACAAGACCAGATACCCACACAAGTATAGTACTAGAAATATGTGTACCTCTAGATGTGGAGCCTCACGCCAAAATTCTATCTTCGCATCGGTGGGCACTTTCACCTCAACCCTTTTACTGTCCTAATGCTGGGCACGGGTCTTCTCTACTATCATAAGAGTTAGAGATATGCTGGCCAAGTGCGGGTTGTGAGATGTCACATGTCCTCGAATGATTAGTACTTACACATGCCGGTTTCCTCACGATGCTGTCCCTCACTGATAGTGAGCAGTGGTGATGAAACATCTCACAAAGATGTGTGGGCACGACTGGGGATCGAACCCGTGACCTTATATTTCACAGACGCGGCCGATACCTCAGCGCCACCACTACTGAAGGGTAGCGGCGGGTACCAACTAAAAGCAGATATTTGATGGCCCAAGCATCCCTGGAAAGGTAGCCCTAATACTTAGCTTGGTCTCACCTTTAGTTTAGCAGAGCCGGGGAGCCTCTCGAGCTGGCTCATTCTTTCCTCGTACAATCGTCGCACCTCGGCCAGCACGGCCAGCGTCGGCCCACCGCTGCACACACACATCCCAGGGTCACGCTCCGCCAACTCACAAGCATTCACATCCTCCATGACTACTGATTTATTGTGACTACATAAATATAAGACTGTTCATTGTAAAATACAGTGTAGATATGAATAAAACGTGGTGATTAAATGTCCAGTGGATATCAAGACGTGCTTGTCACCACTTGTCACCTTTCATGTGGTTTTTCTTTGTTTCTTTTTTTAAAGCATAGAGTATTTAAAAGTCTAACGGTCTTATTCGTAAAAATCTTATAAGACTCTTTAGTTAAAATAGACTTTGTCTCTTTCATACTAGTATAAATGTCAAGATGACAGACAAAGACAAAACCCTAGAACACTATGATCAGCATATACCGATGTATTGTTTTTTATCCTACAGTAGGCTTGCGTTTGACCACTATTTGCCTGTTAAGAAATGATGCTGTTTACGATGAAAAGCGCTTACCCAGTAAACACCGATTCACTCGTGACTTGCAGACAGGCAGATTATAGCTAACGGGAAACAGGTGCCGGCAGCGAATTCCACAACTTGGCAGTTCACACATTAAGACTGGAAGTACCTAGGTACTAACTAAAGCGCTCTGTGCGTACCCGTGGAATTTCAACCTCCTGGGTGGGTACCTCTACTTGTCCGATAGTAGAACCGGAGATGTTACGACAGCTGCTTAAAAAATCCTCACCTTTGAAATATAATAAGGTAGCTGGTTCGATCCCCGGTCGCGCCCACAAATCTTTGTGTGAATTATTTCATCGCCGCTGTTCATAATCGGTGAAGGAAAACATCGTGAGGAAACCGGCATGTCTAAGAACGAATCATTCGAGGACAAGGACATAACATCCACTAACCCGCATTTGGCCAGCGTGTGTGTAGATCAAGTCCTTAACACTCTATTTGTAAGATAATTGAGTCAAAACCATGGGCACGGTTCTTCTCTCAGTGGGACACTAAAAAGAGTTGAAGCATGGCTTCTGCGTCTGCTTTAGTCAGGTTTATTTGAGTATAAATAATAATAACATTTTATGTGGCCTCTTTGTAATTTTCAGAAACAATTTACAAAATCTATTAAAGAAAATATACGTGAAACGGTAAACAGGTAGTTTAATTCATTTCCATATCTTCACAACTTCCTCGCTTCCTTGACAATTCTTACTTAAGCTTAATATAATTTAAAGTGCATATACTTCACAACACTACAGTTATACATAAGTTTATTAGTAAATAAAACAAAATATATGAAATTGTCTACTTACAACTAGGTACAAAGTTCAAAACTTTATTTAAACTAAACGTCTCTGAGACAACATTCTTTAAAAATGTCAGGGAACAATACATCACAAGTTAATATTATTACACAAATTAATTTATAATCTATAGGCCGACCGTTTAACTCGCGTATCGCCTATCGCCAAGATTCTGACTCCCCAAGCTGCACAGACAGTGATGATGATTCAAGCGATATGGATATTAGTGACGAATAGTCTTACATTACTTTTATCTGTAATTAAATAGTTCTATATGAGATTTAATTAATGTTTTATGACTTTGTACCTTAGATGGCGAAACGCGAGTTAAACGGTCGGCCTATACCTAGTGCAAGTTTCTAACCTATCCGATATCGCTTGCGTGAATGTCCACGTCAATTTGTATGGTAACATTGTCTACTTTAGTATTCCACTAGGTGGCGCTGCTAAAATTCCATTCAATGATTGATGACGACAAGGTATCAAAAATCGTATTTGAATTAGTCTGTCGGCAAGATTATAAAAAATATTTGTTCACGCATTGATTCGTGATCGGGTACCAGTTGCCGAGGGGAAGGAGCGGGGAGGAGCCACGACGGACGGTCGCCTCGCCAGGAGTGACTCGTCAAATTTCTTATACCACGCGTTTCAAATAAGAATAGGACTGGAAATCCGCCATCTTGGACCGGAATGTGCAACAACTTCACATTTTTCAGTAAGGTGGGCAAAAATGTTTGTTAGACATAAGAATCACATCTAGATGAAAAAAAAATGCGTGTATGATATTGTCGTTCCAGTGATATTGGAAATTTGGAGTCAAATATTTAGGTACGAACATATTTTATTAACTTCGGACGAAAAAAAGCGTTCTTAGAAGTAAAAACGTCTGTTTATATCCGTGTATAAGTATTTGTAAAGATAAAGATAAAGATACGTTTATTGCATAACTGTGTACATAAATGGTGTTTGTATACAGGTTTGTGGCATCCTAGCGCTTAAATATACTTATGTAAGTAGCTGTATGTAATTACATATCTATGTAAATTTTTCTACATCAACCACTTGTCCAAAAATTTTAAAATAATATTAGTGTCTGTGGTTTGATATTTTTTTCTGGCGCTACTTTTTCTTGGTTTTTGGTATGAAGTTAGCCGCGAGTCCAGTCCTATTCTTATTTCAAACGCATAGTAATTCGCACGCGTGCCAATACTTGTACAATTTCTTTTAACAAATTTAGTTAATACATCATATTTTATTTCAAACAAGTTTTTATTTAAACACGTATTTTTGCTTTATCATTGAAATATAATATAATATAGTAGGATATTAACACACTGTCATCTGATCCCAAACTAAGCAGAGCTTGTACTATGGAAACCAGATAACTGGATACACTACATATACATAATACTTTTCTTTTGTAAATATATACTTAAATATAGATAATTACACCCAGATACAAGACAAACAGACATATTTAAACAAATGTTTGTCTCGGGTGGGAATCGAACCCACGACCTGCGGCGTGAAAAGCAAGTATCTTACCGACCACGCCACCGGCCCGTCAAATGAAGCATCATTACGAGATACACTGTCATACAGAGGTATAAATAAAACATAACTAAGCGTGACGTCATTTGACATTTCTGTTGGTCGTATCACTCATTAAACACATGTTCATCATTTTAAATAATCTATCTGACGGACAAAACAAATAAAAATGTCGTGATACCTATTCACATAATTTTTTGAAATGATATAAAATTTGTTTTTTTTTGTTTTGTAGACTGTACTTATATTCCTCCAATATCATTAACTACCGTGCAGTAAATGACGCGCCGACTACTGCCAAACACTGCTAAAAGGCTCAGTAGGGTTATATTTTGACTAGGCTAAAAACTGACACTAAGTACCAGTGACGAAGAGAGGAAATTTAAGGGAAGATGGGGCAAAATAAAGTTACCATGTTCTTTTGTAAGGAAATGAAAGAGATGAGAATAGGAAAGAAACCGTAAGCCGGTACAAAGCGAGTTATATATCTACGCTGCGCGACTTTCAAAACTTACTAAGAAGTGGGTACTGCATTGTTTGGTGCTATTTAAAACTTTTAGGCGTTACATTCCCAAAGGGAAGCCGGTGGAAATCGTGTTATAAGCAATCTTCGCCACAGCTAAGTACACAGGTCCTCAAAGTTTATAAGTTCTATATTATAGCTTAAAGCAGAGGTTTTCAACCTTTCTTACACAGCAACGAACTAACATGCTATTTACACTTTTACAAACTCATACACGCCTACATAGATCGTTTTAATAATAAATTTTGTAGAAATAAAAGGAAACGACAGTGCCCGGGAGATCGTGGAGTTCGATTCCCGCCCCAGACAATCTTTGTGTAACAAGATTTGTTTTGGTGTCTTGGTTGAGGGACTAGCCTCCGTGCCTCGGAGAGCACATTAATCAGTCGATCCCGATTGTCATTTAAAACATCTATGACTTTCATCAGAGGTGGTCATAAGCCTAATATAATCTGACACCTGGTCTAACTATCTTTGGTTACTGGTTCCCTACGGGCTTCAAGTAGGCTAATTCACGTAATTCAACAAGTTCAATTGAAGTGCAGTTGCAGTTAAGTTTTGATCAAAACAGCCCTTTTATTTTATCTCGTAATTTTGACAACCGCTGTCAGATAGACTCGCGTCAAGTTCGCGTCGCGCGAGCGCTTTATCCTACATATAACTGCTAAATAATTACAAGAATACCGTTTTGCACTAAGACGTAAACTTAATTACAACTGCACTGCAACTCGATTTACGCGTCAAGAAATTACGTGAATCAGCCTACAGGTCTGCTGATGGCAGTCGCTCGTGTAATTCAAAAAACAAAACAAAGAAAAATAGTTTGCAACAGTTGAATACCTATTCTCTAGTAGTTTTAAAGTACTTTAGTAGATCGATAAGCGCAATGCAAATGCAAGTTTAAATAGGTAACCACAAGAAACAATTTCCTAGGTCACTTTAAATTAAAAATATAGTATCCGAAAATTTTGCCGACAAACTTGTCAGATACTACCAACACACCACACAGTTGAGAACCGCTGACTTCTAGTGAAAAAAAAATATGTTCGTATGTTCATTGAGTTAAGATTCAATTTACCCGAGTTTAAAATGTGACATCATTTGTTAATGCAAAATGAACTTTATCGACTTTTAATAGAAGTTATATCTGTTTATCTAAAGGAACAGTCGAGTGAGGTAAATACAAAACCGTATTTATAATAAAAATCGACACTGAGTGCCTAATCTCAAAGTATTCTATAGTTAATAAACACTACAACATTAACTACGACTCAAGAGTTTATAAATAATCTTAAAAACTAATTAAAATGCTTCCAAAACATTTATCATAACAATACAATTCCAAAAAAAAAACGATTGCAAAACCCATTTATGTCACTTAAAAAAATCTAAGCCTATTTTGAGATAAAAAAAAATTTTTTTTATCTCAAAATAGGCTTGCGCTTGGCCACAACTTGCCTGATGGGAAGCAATGATGCAGTCTACGATGGAACGCGCTTACCCAGTAAATACCGATTCACTCGTCACTCGAAGACCGGCAGGTTAAAGCTAAAAAAATTGAAAGCACCCACATGCGGTACACTCCATTTATTGACCCTGCGTCGTAAATGTAGGTATGTCACTGGATCATTTTTCGAATTGTCAGATTATAATTTAATCTAGTGAGAAAAACAACTACTTTATACGGATTTGTTAGCGGTTTATTTCAGATTTTAGATTTTTTTAGATCCCGACGCTCAGACTTCACGCTCATGGGCGGCAGACGTATTTGACCTAGGTTTTATCCCAACTTATTAATTACAATTAATATCTATCAACAACCTACAAACATTATATTGTTAATGTTGCGTTCCGATTTAAGCAAACTGAGCTCACAGAGTCTTCAATTCTGAGTGGATTTCGCTTGGGTTTTGGTACAAGTGAATTAATCACTGGGTCTTAAGCAACATTTTCCAACCATTTTCTCTGTTGAAATTAGGAAAAGAATGAAGGCTGAAAAGAATTTGAAACGTCGAGATATAGAATCTAAAATAAACTGCAATAAAATACATTATAAAGCAGTTTCATTTCAACGTGTGATATTCGCGTGAATTTAAGAAAATACTATTTAATCTAGTGAGATTATAAACTGTCGGTAAATTGTATATGGACCAAAAAATGTATAATCAAACGCGTACATTGTCGTAAAATTGTAAACTGAAGACACGTCTAGCTGTCAGATTATAATCAAAATATTTATAAATCACAAATTAAGAATGAATAAATCAATTACTGCTACATGAACGAATGAATGAATTAAATGAGAATTATAATAAAGAAAAATTTTGTCATAAATATGGAACAGCTTTTTTTACATCTGTCTGAGTAAAACAAGTACATCAAACATTCGCAACAAACAGACAGACTGTACAACGTCAACTACGTATAACAACTAGCTCAAACAACTCTGCGATCAGACCTTTGTCACTTCTAGCCTTGCCACGGCGATCTGGAAGCAAAAGATACTTGTTATTACTTACACATTAATTGCAACACTATTAAATTAGAAAAAAAATAATGCACGTTTGGTGAGAAATTCCCGCGCTTTTTCAATGTATTTTTGTGATCTTACTCAAGAACTATTGAGACTCCCGCCCACCCTATTGTAAGAAAAAATAGGACAAGATCACCCCCCCCCCCTCCAATTAAATCGTCTTACGTTATAAATATAAGGCCACTCTGCAGTAGCAAACCTTTCGATATTCAAAAATCCTTTAGTCATCTAGATGCGATGGCGTTGTACAATTGCTACTGGACTCATGACCGAGACCGTACACAGACACCCACGTTATAGTATATCGGAGGATAAGTGAAATGCTTGTTTGCGTAATAGTAACGCCATCTGTTAGCGTTTGAGTTAACTTAGCTGATTAATCAAACTGACAACAGCTGTCATCGAGTCAGTAGATCAGGTTGTCTATGAACTGTCGTAAGTGATGTTAGACATCTGTCATATGCTAAGGTAAGACTAGTGAGTGAATGACACGACACATTTGACTTCCGGAGTTTGACCGCGCCGGTTGTGCGCACTGATTCTCTAAAACGGCGCGTATATGGCGGACACCGATGATGTCGCGGATAAAAATCCCTCTGCATCTCTCACAAGTATAAACACATACTTCTCCACGGTGGTTGCTACTCAAGCGATAGACATTCATCAACCACGGTCCCCTCAAAAGGTTGACACATATTTTCAGTTTTTTTTTTTTCAGTTTATGTATGAAACAGTCACACAATAATAATATGTATTACAGTAAAGTAAATTCTTATTAAATGTCACGATGTTAAATCATTATCTTACCCAACTCCAGTCACCTATATTCCCATAAACTTGTGCGCATCGGCCACGTGGTATTCAGTAGAACTGCTTGAGCTGTTCGTATGTGAGGAAGAAGATAATGTTCCAAGGTCCCATACGGAACCACGTCGGTATGAAGCCCTTGTACAGCGCCAGGAAACCTTCGTTGCGGACCGTCTGGAATACAGGAAATGATTCTTTAATAACCACGATTTTAAAATGTTGATATGTCTTAGTACAAAAAAAATGAAGACGTAAGATGTTTACTATAGATAGCGAATGTACTGTCACAGCGCTGCCATATCAGCTGTGCACACGCTAGGGTAACTGACCAGGCCGCAGATACGATACCCGGTCATGGTCACACATACCTGTGTGACTTGTTCTATCGACGCTACTTAATGTGTGAAAAGAGAAAACATGTGTTGTGTGGTATGTTTAACAATTAATCATTCGAAGACATGTGACATCCACCAACCCGCACTTGTCCAGCGTGTGTGGATTAGGGCCTAAACAACTAAAAACAAAACAGTAAAAACAGTTTTTTGGGGCAATGAAATATTGTAATGTTGTGAAATTTGACAATAAAGATAGATGTAATAATAATAATAATATAGTGGGACATTAACACACAAGGTCATTTGATCTTAAACTAAGCAGAGCTTGTACTATGGAAACCAGATAACTGGTCATATACTACATATAATACTTTTCTTTTGTAAATATATACTTAAACTAGTTTTCCGCCCGCGGCTTCGCCCGCGGATGTCGGTTATCGCGCTAAACCATTAATCTCTTTTTTCGCAGTCGGATAAAACTATCCTTTCCCGGGTCTCGAACTATCTCCATACAAAATTAGTTTAGTAGTGTAGGCGTGTATTTTGAAATCGGCAAGCACCCATAGGTATATCCATAAATCTATACGGGTTTCTTAAAAAATACTACGTCTCTTAGACCATGATCATTGTAAGTTTTTCATTCAATATTTAAGAAGAAATAAAATTTAAATTTCGAATTCTAATAATCGGTCTGAGTTATCAAACGACATTGTGTCAAAATAAAAAGTAATTTAGCTAAAAAGCACGAAGGAGTATTGATATCAACTTTGAAGAAAATCAAACTCAGAATAATTTCGCAGGCTTCTCCCGCGTAATATTAGGATAAAAATAAAAAAAATTGGAAAAATAAAAAACACGTGTTTCATTATTTGTTTTAAGCTTTATTTATACCGAATTTGAAATGAATCGGACCAAGGACTAAACAGTTATGGAATATTTAGTATTTCCAAAAAAACTCATTTAACACCCCCACCGGGGGTGTTAAATGAGACAATGAGAAAACACGTGTTTTTTATTTTTTGAAAAAATAAAAAACACGTGTTTCATGATTTCTTTTAAGGTATATGTGTGCCGAATTTGGAGTGGATCGGACTTCAGACTATACAGATACAGAGAAACTTTAATTTTTACCATTAAAACTAATTATCCACACCTCATAGGGGTAATTATGGAAAAATAAAAAACCCGTATCTCATTATTTTTCTTAAGGTTTATGTGTACCGAATTTTAAATGAATAGGACCAAGGAATAAAAAGTTGCATACAAACTTCACCCCTCTATTTAACCCTCTTAAGGGATGATTTTTGGAAATATTGTTAGCCTATGTCCTATTCTAGGGTATACATTACCTACATTTCAAAGTTCATTAAAATCGGTTGAGCGGTTATGGAGATAGGCGGTAACAAACCTTCACACACACACACACTTACTTTCGCATTTATAATATTATTATAGTAAGAAGTAAGATATAGATAATTACACCCAGACACAAGACAAACAGACATATTTAAACAAATGCTTGTCTCGGGTGGGAATCGAAACCACGACCTGCGGCGTGAAAAGCAAGTATCTTACCGACCACGCCACCGGCCCGTCACATACATGTATACTTACTCTCAACTCTTAAGATAGTTGAGAGAGGTTTTAGGTAGTTAAAAACAAGCATTCACATACCCGTAAAAAGCAGTCAACGGTTCCTTTATATATCCTCTCGTTCGAGGTCACAACTTGGTCCTTTAATTTTTTCTGATTCATTAATCTTGTCTGAAATCAATCAAAGTTATAATCAATAAATGTACAAAAATGCCAAGTCTGAGGCGTCAGTCATCTCCAACAAGTTTCACTTTTTGAGTTAATAATATTAAGTTTTATAATTTTTTTAATATACTTTTTTTTAATTAAAAGGAGAGCAGTAATTTTTCTGTGGGCAGTCCTAATAGAAAGTTATCTCTACCTTAGAGAATACACGCAATGTAATATCTTTTTCGTTGTAAGTTAGCTACGCCTGTCGACATCTAAAAGGTCGGTGAGGCTACGGAGACTGGACAACATCAGTTTGCCTGTATGTTTGTCGACTTGATAGTATAACAGAAGACTGATAAAAATGCCATGGATCGGTTCAACAATAATCCAACGGTACACCAAAAAAGTCCACTGTTATGTAAGTAATAAAGGCCTTTTCGTCTAATTGAATTAGGTCATCCGTAGAACAAATTTCTTCTGACTTAATCACTTATTAAGGCATTAATTTCAAAACATAACATAGCGTCACGCCGAACCCAAAGGTGTAGACAGAAGTGAACATCACCCACTTTCACCGGCTATGTTAAGGTCCCTTATGTAATAGAAGGCGAGCCTATCTTTCATGGGAGTAATTCCAAACTTCGAACTGCAACTAAGGCTCTCTAAGTACTTATATTAGAAAAGTCCTCGCGGTAATTAATCGACTTACGCTTTACACTGCACGAGCAGCAGTAACGCAGTGGTACAGGCCTCGCCTTAGAAAAATAAGGTCGCGGGTTCGAATCCTGGTCGTGCCCACAGGTCTTTGTGTGAATTGTTTCATCTCCGCTGCTCAATATCAGTGAAGGAAAACATCGTGAGGAAACCGGCATGTCTACAATCTAATCATTCGAAAACACGTGACATCCACCAACCCGCATTGGCCAGCGTGTGTGGATTAAGTCCTAAACTCTATCAACTCATAAGATAGTTGAAGTGGTTTTAGTTGCACATGCACAATAAAATACTCAAAACTCACTCTAACTACATCTAACGGAGTACTGGCAACAGCGCTGCCTAAGCTGGCGAGCAAACTAGACGCGAAGTGGTTGAGTGGCGTGTCGCCCAGCGGGCCGAGCAGGCGTCGCTTGGTGGCGTCGTACACCGGCAGCTCTACCGCCGCGATGACGGCGGCGCGCTGGGACGTCGGCGTCACGCCGCGCCATAACCCTCGCGTACCTTCCAGACGGTAGATGTCGATGAAGCATCGAACTAGGTTGCGTTTCTCGTCACCTACCTAGAAAATTGTAATCGTGTATTGAGAAATTGGATACGAAAAAATTTTCGAGATTTTTTTTAAGCAACTTATGACTTTTATATTAGGTATATCTAGATTTACCATTAAAGTTATACCTAGAACATCTCAATATTATATTTTATAAACTTGGCTATTTTCACACATTTTTATGTTAGGTTATACAGTATAACTTATCTATACTAATATTATAAAGGTGAAGAGTTTGTTTGTTTGTTTGAACGCGCTAATCTCAGAAACTACTGGTCAGATTTGAAAAATTCTTGCACTGTTAGATAGCCCATTTATCGAGGAAGGATTAGGCTACTTTTTATCCCACAGCTGGGCATGATATGTAGTTCACACGGGCGTAGCCGCGGCGGAAAGCTAGTATCGACTAAATTACTTTAACATTATCCGACTAATATTATCAACTCGGAAATTTGTAGAGGTGTGAATATTTGTGACAGTTTCACGCAAAAACTACTAAACAGAATTAAATGAAATTTGGCACAGAAATAACTATATTCGGGCAAATCCGCGGGCGGGATTAGCACTTAACGTTATGTAATAAATGTGTGACAAAGATTTGCTTGTCAAACTATACTGACAGGCCGGTGGAGTGGTCGGTAAAATACTTGCTTTTCACGCCGCAGGTCGTGGGTTCGATTCCCTCCCGAGACCAACATTTGTGTCGAGTCTGGGTGTAAATATCTATAATAAGTATATATTTACAAAAGAAAAGCATTATATGTATAGTATATACCAGTTATCTGGTTTCCATAACACAAGCTTTGCTTAGCTTGGGACCAGATGACCGTGTGTGTTAATGTCCCAGAATATTTATTTATTTTTTACTAACTCACTCCCGTGTCTAGATTTGATACCTATTTAACTAGCTGTAAAGGTTTTTCTACTAGAATAGCTTCTGTTCAAAACTGCTACACGTGGAGTTACAGCGTTGTGTGCACGTGCAGACTTCATGCACAATAAAACTTGTAGCATAATTTTGTTTCTTGAAAAACATACATTTTACTTGTAGATCTTGTTCACAAGGTGGATAACAATGTGATAACTATTAACAAGTCACATCACATCACCATTTATTACATTACTAGCAACCGCCCGCGGCTTCGCCCGCGAAATTGATCTCACTAATCTTATTTCTCCATGCAAACTTTGGAACCCCGTTTCAACCCCTTAAAAGGTGAGTTTTGAAAAATCCTTTCTTCAGACCCCCATAGACCCCATAAGGAACCTATGTGCCAAATTTGGAGTCTCCAGACCCAGTTGTTTGGGCTCTGCGTTGATATTTCAGTCAGTCAGTTTCTTCTTTTTTATATTTAGATGTTCTAACTGCTGAGCACAGATCGTTTGTTAAATCTAAGTAAAGCATTGCTCCCAAATTAATTTTGTCTACGTACATACGAAATCACAGACTTATTCGTAGTGGTACCACTTCAAAAAACACCACTGTCACTGTCAAGTGCATGCCGAGTCACGTGTATCTTAACGAAGAGATTGCTACGCGTACCCCTGGGGTGTATGCGTACCACAAAACGCTGTCCTAAAGATTTCTGCGCTAGTTTCTCATTCTCAATCCTTGTTTAAATTAAGCTATTGTTAATACTTAAAACCTCATCATCCTCACATCGGTTTTTTTTATTCTTCGATTGGCTGGTTGATGTGTATTTAAGGTAGTGCGCGGCGTCGCCGCCGCTGTTCGCGATGTACCTACATTATTTATATGTACTTTTATATTGCTCCGCCCATGTACGTTTTGTGACCAGCCAGTAATAAATCAGTGTTACACGCAAACGGAGGTTTCATTCATATCATTTGGCGACGAGGATTGTGATACCCACAAAATAAAAAAAATATATAGAAAAATTTGTTCGCGAGATGGCTTATTTAGGAACATTGCCTATTTTTGACCATAAGACTGGCGACTGGACGATTTTCAAAGGAAAACTGTGCCAATTTCAAAAAATTAACGACGTGAAAGAGTCGTACAAAGACGGGATTCTTCTCACGCACCTGACCGATGAAACTTACCGTTTGCTGCGCAACTTGGCATACCCACAAGATTTGGACTCGCTTAAGTATAATGACCTGATTGAATTACTCGAAAATCATTTTAAACCGAAACAGTGTTCTTTTGTGGAGAAAGCAAATTTCTATGGAGCGACTAGAAGTTCAGGCGAATGTTTAGCAGACTGGGCGGCGCGATTAAGAGGACTCGCAAGTTATTGTAACTTCGGCACCGCCTTGGAGACGAACTTAGTTGATCGTTTCGTGCTAGGCCTGGGCTCAGGCCCCGAACGTGTTAAGCTTTTCGAACAGAACCCATCCACTTTGACGCTGGCACGCGCGATCGAGTTAGCAGAGCAGGCGGCGTGTGCGAACGAGGCTAAAATGATGTCCAATAATGAACTGACCACAATTAAAGAAGAGCCAATGTATCGGGCAAAATTTAATGATCAAGCTGGACGTGCGAATAGGGCGCCTAGCGGTGGAGGTGACACGTGGACTAGGCGTGACAACGGCAACAACGGGTTCGCCGCTCGTTGTACAGTGTGTGGACTAAAGAACCATAGCAGCGTTAAGTGTCGATACAAAAACTATCGGTGCACGAAATGTGGTAACAAGGGGCATTTAAAGAAAGTATGCAGTGCAGGGAAAGGTTCTGGCGTGTACCACTTCGAGACTGAAAGCGACCATGACGGAGAAACTACGAAGATGCAGTGCGAAGAATGTCAAAATTTTAACATAAGGTATGTTTCGGACAAGCCCATACAAATTGACCTACGTTTAGGGGGTAAAAATGTGTCAATGGAACTAGATTCGGGGTCGGGTCGATGTGTTATATCAAAAGAAATGTATGACGAGAATTTTTACAATTACAAGTTACATAAAAATTGCAGTATTAAAATGTGCCTATATAATGGGCATAAAATCTCACCTATTGGCTATTTTTCTATAAAAGCAACTTTTAATAATATCCAAAAAGACATTGATATTTTTGTTATAGAAAATGGAGGACCGCCACTATTGGGCAGAGATTTTATGTCGGCGTTTAACTTGATAATTACCACAAAATTAAATTTATTGTCATCTAGCGCTAAAAATTCAGATCTTGTTAACTTGCTAGACCGTTACTCGGACTTATGGTGTGATGAGTTAGGTTCCTTTAATAAATTTAAAGTAACTTTACGTCTTAAAGAAAATTCATGTCCAAAATATTTTAAAGCCCGCACAGTACCCTTTGCCCTCAAGGTTAAAGTCGAAAATGAAATAAATAGGTTAGTTAATTTAGGAATTTTAGTGCCCGTAAACTACTCGCAATATGCTACTCCTATAGTACCCGTGATGAAAGAAAATGGCCAAGTAAAGATTGCAGGAGACTTTTCAGTTACATTGAACAAAGACTTAATAGTTGAAAAATACCCGATGCCGAGAATAGAAGAGGTATTCGCTACACTAGGTGGGGGCGAGCTATACAGTAAAATCGATTTAAAAAATGCCTATAATCAATTTGTTCTCGATGACGCGTCCCAGGAGCTCACTACTATCAATACACACAAGGGATTATTTAAATATACAAGACTTGTGTATGGTTTAGCGAATGCGCCGGCTATATTTCAAAAAAGCATGGAAACACTCCTTGCGGGTATCGATGGCGTAAGTATCTGGCTCGACGATATCTGCGTCACGGGCCCAACTAATAGCACCCATACTGAGAGGTTAAATGAAGTTCTTCGTAGATTAAACGAGGCGGGTTTGCGATTGCAAAAAGACAAATGCGCCTTTTTCCAAAAAAGCGTAAAATATTTAGGATATGTTATAAATAAAGCGGGCCTTAAAACCTGTCCGGATAAGGTACGTGCCATACTTTCCGCGCCCGAACCCACTAACGTAACGGAAGTTAAGAGATTTTTAGGAGTAATCAACTATTATAGGAATTTTATTCCTAACGCTTCGTCAATTTTAGGACCGCTCCATGAGCTACTTCGTAACGGCGCGGCGTGGGAGTGGGGAGAGAGACAGAAAAATAGTGTGGCGGCGGTGCGTCGCGAGCTGGCATCCGAGCGCGTGCTGGCACACTTCGAGCCGAGCGCGCAGCTCGTGCTGGCTGTCGACGCTGGACCGGCCGGGCTGGGCGCCGTGCTCAGCCAGCGCACGCAGGACGGCTGCGAGCGCCCCTTAGCGTATGCATCTCGATCGCTTACACCTAGTGAACGTAATTATAGCCAAATCCAAAAGGAGGCCACGGCTATTATTTTCGGAGTAAAAAGATTTCATCAATATTTGTATGGCCTACATGTTCCATTTATATTAAAAACGGATCACAGGCCCTTAGTTTCAATATTTAATAAAAATACTGGCATTCCAGTAACGACTGCACTCCGCCTACAACGCTATGCGATTATTTTGGCGGCGTATAACTATATAGTACAATACGTTTCTAGCGAAAACAATTTAGTAGCCGATTATTTTTCCCGAGCGCCCGCGCCGCCGCGGCGCCGCACAGTGCGTAATTTTCATAATCTAGAGGGACAAAAGTCTAGGGCCCAAACTGTAAACGTTTACTATGCGATAAAGGGTATTGAAGGAAATTTAAAGACATTGTCAAAGTTTTAGACATATATTACAACATTTTATACATAACATATAAAACAAAAAATGACAATAACTGCAGTGTTCTTCAGAAAATTTTTGTTTGTACTTATTTTGTTCCGCTCCATCACAACCCTATTTCACAATTATATCTAGACCTTTCAAGTTTGCTATAGTTTTCAATACCTCTTCTTGCACTTTAATCGTATGATCGTGTGATCCATTAGACTTTGTAACTCAACTTCGGCGTGCGTTTCCGTGACATTAATGCAACTAGGGTAGCACAATTGTTTTGCCGCTTTAACTCTATAGTAAGGAGGATACATTTTCTTATTAATTCCTTTAACATGTTCACGTATAGTATTATATTGGTGTGTCGAGAGATTCGCGTCAACCATTAATGCGAGAGCTTGATCTGCTGAAAGTCCAACTGGCTTTGAGCTCTCTAAACTCTTTCGCGCTTTCTTTATAATAGTACCTCTTCTAGGTGAAAACTGACAAAGTTCTTTTACGATTGCTGCTGAATCCTTTTTTCCTTCCTTGCGAAGCTGTACTTCGGTTGCCTTCGATATCTCTTTTAGACTCGATGTTTCAAGAAGATGTTGAATTCGTCGTCTTTTTGTTTTGGTGCTCAAACTTTCAAAATCTTTTTGCGGTCTTCCGAATGAACCCGAACATGTTTCAGGTAGTGACACACCTTTGAGTGCTTCATGAACAATACTAGGTAATTGCACGTTTCCTTCTAACCATGCAGAATTTGTGTTTAGAAAACGATCTCGATGTCTACCTGACTTCGACCATTTTTCTTCGATTTTTTGACAAATACTTCTGATAGTTACTTTTAAACTTCTTATAACGTCATCAGAAAAGGACGGGTTATCAAGTTCTTGCAATATGTGATATAACAAAGCATCCGTTCTTATTTGTTTTGCGTTAGCAAACCAAACGTTGAAAATTTTTCTACGTGAAATTTGCGAAGGCATTCTGAAAATAAAGAAAAGTTGTATGAGTGTCGCAAATATGCGCACACAAATGGACGTTTTTTCTGTAGCTAACATGTAGTTCTTTCGAAAAAATATAATAAGAGATCAGTATATTCCGATATAATGTACTAAAACTCAAGTATGAATTGACTTTGTAGAATTTTGTTTCGAAGATAAACTCTCCCTGTTCAAATAATGCTCGTGAATAAGTTTTAGAACATATTAAGAAATATATATCTGGAAACTTACCTTCAAACTTCCAATAAAATAATAACAACACACAATCACTAGTAGCGCACAAACACACAGTATATTCAACGAGCAAACTCAGCCGAATGACACGAACACTTTGAGAGCTTGGTCGACGCAACTCAGGTAGTCGACCGTTCAGACCCTTTTTCTATTGTGTGGTGCGAGTTCTTCGAAAATAAACCTTAATGACACGTAAAATGGTTTGTCTTTTTTATATATTAATAACTATTTTAGCTGTGTAGACTAGTGAAGAATTTGACTTTTGTCCCTCTAGATTATGAAAATTACGCACTGTGCGCCGGTCGAAAGCGATAACAGGTTTGAGTATACAGCTGAGCGCGCAGATATACAATATGCAATTAGATTCTTAGACGAAGCGATCCCGGCTACCACGATTCATGACGTAGCGACAATGACCGATAAAGACCAGGAATTAAATATAGTGATTAGGTATATGATACACGGTTGGCCCCGTAAGATTAGTTGTAAATCTATTTTACCATACTTTCAATGTAAATCTGACTTACAATACGAAGAAGGGTGTTTATTTAGAGGTCATAGGATTGTCGTACCTTTAGCGCTAAGAGAGAACATGTTACGTGAGTTACATGAGTCACACTTAGGTATAATCAAAACAAAAAGTAACGCGCGAAGTAGAATGTGGTGGCCTGGCATCGACGGCGACATCGAGCGCTGGGTAGGGTCATGCAGTACGTGCGTAAGCGCGCGGCCCGCGCCACCGCGCGACCCGCCCGCGCCCTGGCCGCGCAGCCTCGTCCCCTGGCAGCGATTGCATATTGATTATATGACCGTGGGGCAAAGGGTATATTTAGTGGTGGTCGACGCTCACACTAAATGGTTAGAATGTATATACATGAATAACGGCTCGTCGACTAGAGCACTGATCAACAAATTAAAACATTTATTTTCGGTTTTCGGGATACCTAACGCTCTAGTTTCGGATAACGATGTTAAAATAAATTCATATGAGTTTAAATCATTTTGTTCTAGTAACGGTATCAAATATATGACTTCGCCAATTTATCATCCACCAAGTAACGGACAGGCAGAGAACTCGGTAAGAACTTGTAAAAAAATGTTAAAATGTATTTTACAAGACAGTTTATCTCCTTATAAAATAGAAGAAATGTTATTAGGCTACTTATTTAACTATAGGAACACTGTGCACTGTACCACGGGAGAAACTCCAGCCAAACTAATGTTCGGCAGGCAGTTGCGTTCACGACTCGATCTAATATTGCCTACGAAAGAAACATACGAGTTAACAGAAGTGCCTATTAAAAGATGTTTTGATGTGGGAGAGGTCGTGTGGATTAGGTGGTACAGCTTAAGAGTAGAATCGTGGCAACTTGGTCAAATTAAAGAAAAAGTTGGCAATAAAATGTATAAAATATTTGTAAGAAAATTTAATGTTGATTGTATAAGACATGTAGATCAAATAATTAAATGTAAGGGTAACCAAAGTAATCAAAGTTTAGATGTTATAAGTAACAGGTGTACGCCTCAACAGCATTCCTTCTCACAAGCAACCAATAGAGTAGACTCATTGGCACCAAATAATGGTGATTCAGAGCCACTTCCTCCCCTGACCACGGACAGCCCAACTGTTCAGCCCTCGGAGCTGCCGAGATCGGGTGAGGATGATAATGAAGTATGGGGTGATTGTGAGACAGGAGTAGAGGAGTGCGTGCGAGGGAACTGCTCTGTCAGTGCACCGTTGGAAGTGTTGTCGCCTTCTGCGACGCCACAACAACGGTCTGAGGAGACACATTTGGCGGCACCGCCCTCGCTCTCAGTCCCAGTACCGCGTTTAAAGCGCCCGAGGAAAAATGTAGATTATAAGAAGTATTTTTAATGTTATTGTTAAATAAGTGTGGAGGAATGATGTGTATTTAAGGTAGTGCGCGGCGTCGCCGCCGCTGTTCGCGATGTACCTACATTATTTATATGTACTTTTATATTGCTCCGCCCATGTACGTTTTGTGACCAGCCAGTAATAAATCAGTGTTACACGCAAACGGAGGTTTCATTCATATCACTGGTGCTTGACTACAACTTGCCTGATGTTAAGCAATGATGTAGTCCACGATAGAACGCGCCAGCCTAGTATACCGATTCACTCGTAATTACGAATGATTTTCGGTGTGGTAGCAGTAGAATAAGCCTCCGTATGGTTAGAAACCTTTTTAAGTTAGAAACCTGTAAGAGCAACAATTCCGACGCACCCATGGTGTCACCAGACATCGCACCGGAACATGGCAAGGCCGCTTGGCGGTGTGGCTTTGTCTAGTGGGTGGTCACTAACCACAGCCGAAGCTTACCACCATTTGATTGTCACCTGATTTGCACAACCCGGGGACCACGTGTGGGGATTCAATTAAAGGTGGTGGCTCACCCATGGACGAAGGTGGCTCAGCCCCCAAAAGTTTCATCATTCATTATTCAGGATCGTGTTGCCTAGGGCATTGAGTTATAATCAACTAGCTTTCCGACAGCGGCTTCGCCCGCGCGTATGTCGGTTATCGCGCCAAAACATTACCTTCTTTTTGCGCACTTGGATAAAAACTATCCTATGCCCTTTCTCGGGTCTCAAACTACCACCATACCCAATTTCATCCAAATCGGTTCAGTAGTTTAAGCGGGAAAGCGTAACAGACAGACGGAGTTACTTTCGCATTTATAATATTATATAGTAGGGATTAATGAAGCCGTTATTTACCAACTGTATTATCTAAATAAATGTGAATCTGACCTGCATCCTAACTTTGAGTACATCAGTAGGATTGGCAATTGCACTGCTGAGACCACCAGCGAACGCCGCACAGAAGGTGTTAGTGGGCAGGTGCTCTTTGGTGCCACCATCAGCGCGGTGCTGCGCGATCCAGTCCTTCATAGAGTAGTAGGTGCCGAACTTGATGGTGCCATAGGTCGCCTGACGGAGGACTGCCGGCCATATCCTGGAAATTACACACAAAATTTCATCTAAACGAGCCACCCATGAAATCTATCACACCTCCGGCATCTCTGTTTCCCGATAGCTATAATCTACCTGTCTTCAAGTCACGAGTGAATCGGTATTTACTAGGTAAGCGCGCTCCATCGTAGACTGCAACATTGCTTCACATCAAGCAAGTTGTGGTCAAGCACAAACCTAATCTAAATATATAAAAGAAGAAACGGACTGACTAACATATCAACGCAGAGCCCAAACCGCTGGGTCTGGAGGCTCTAAATTTGGCACATAGGTTTCTTATGGGGTCTAGGGGTGCACTAAGAAAGGATTTTTCAAAACTCACCCTTTAAGGGGGTGAAACGGGGTTCCAAAGTTTGTATGGAGAAACAAGATTAATAAGATCAATTTCGCGGGCAAAGCCGCGGGCGGAAGCTAGTATAGAATAAAAAAAAAACATGTCAAGGGGGTCAATAAATAAATATTGTGTGACAAAGAGTTTGGGGTACCAAATTTTGTAATGTACGTATGTGACATCACAAAAGAAATATTAACAGAACAATTAAAAATTCTTAGTTATAATTATTGTGAAATATCATTAAGTGACGTAGTGGGTCTCACGAGTGCGACCACCTGTGACAAGAACTATGGGGAAAGTTCTCAGTGAAGGAAATTTGTCCCAAAAAATGTACCACCTTTCTAGTTAGTTGTGCTATAATGCAATTTAATTTTGAATTTAGAAAAAAGTTTTTAACAAGAACAATTGTAGTATAAGAGCTACATGTGCTTGCTACGTGATTTTATACAATGATAAAATAGGTCACAGTTCATTCCCCTTGCTTCTTTCCCATTTCTATTGGGGTTGGCTCCCAGTCTAACCTGATGCGGCTAGCTGCCACAATTATACGAGCGACTGCCATCAAACTCGAGCCGAGATGGTCAGACCAGGTGTCAGATTATATTGGCTTCTGACTACATGTAACGCGTCATAGATGTGTTAAATAACAACCGGGACCGACGGCTAAACGTGCTCTCCGAAGCACGGAGGGTAGTCCCTCAACCAACCAGACACCGAAACTAATTTTTGTTGTTGCACAAATATTGTCCGGGGAACCCGCGACCTTCCGGGCACAGTATAGTCCAATCGGACGGCTTACACCGCTCGACTACCGAGGTCGACAAAAATAGGACACAGGGTATAGGGTATAGGTAATTAGAGTAAAGATAAATAAATGCTTATAGCTGACCTTCGGAACAAAACTGGTAGAGACGTCTCGTATCGAGATTAAGAGGAAAATTATATGTGAAATTCCGCATGAGTAAGACGATTCCACACAAAAACGTTCAATATTATTTCGTACCGCGCATTAAATGACGCAGTAATTATAATAGATATAACCTCACAAATAATCTAAATATATAAAAGAAGAAACTGACTGACTGACATATCAACGCGGAGCCCAAACCGCTGGGTCTGAAGACTCTAAATTCGGCACATAGGTTCCATATGGGGTCTAGGGGTGCACTAAGAAAGTGTTTTTCAAAACTCACCCTTTAAGGGGGTGAAACGGGGTTTCAAAGTTTGTATGGAGAAACAAGATTAGTGAGATCAATTTCGCGGGCGAAGCCGCGGGCGGAGGCTAGTAACAAATATAAACACAATAAAACAACAAACATGTTTGTTTACATTCAGACCTTTTTATCTATTGTCCTCTGATAAAGTAATCGCAATGATCAGAGTTATTGCAATTGACTGGCCTGGTGGCGTAGTGGTTAGTGACCCTGACTGCTACGCCGAAGGTCGTGGGTTCGATTCCCACCCGGGACAAATTTTTGTGTGATGATCACGGTTATTTGTTCTGTGTCTGGGTGTAATTAATCTATTACCTACTAGCGGTCCCCGCAGTTTTTTTTTAAGACCGATTCTCAGACCTATCGAATAGGTATATGTAGATATATAAGATTCCATAAGAATCGTTCAAGCCGTTTCGGGAGATTGTTTTTTTTTAAGTTTTCTCTGCGTAAGAAACATGCTCGTAATTCAAGGAATATTCTAAAAAAAGAATTAACGAAATCGGTCCAGCCGTACACGCGTGATGGCGTGACCGAGGGAAAAGGGATTCATTTTTATATTACACACGTATGTATTCATACAAAAAAATGTATTTAAGTACATATTATGTCCGTCCTTAGTACCCCTATCACAAGAAATATAATTACCTAATTTGGGACTAGATGGCGCTGTATGTAGGTATGTGATATTTTAAAAAAATTACTAGTCTTTAGTAAGTCTTTCCGCCCGCGCATGTCGGTTATCGCGCTAACCCAATAACCTATGTCCTTCCCCGGGTCTCAAACTATCTCAGTACCAAATTTCGTCCAAATCGGTTCAATAGTTCTGGAGTGAAAGCGCGAAAGACCGACAGCCAGAATTACTTTCGCATTAAGGCCAGGTTTTAGCGAAAATCCGCAAAAACATGTATTTTGAAACACTTTTTGAAGCAGTGAAAAGCAAAATAAAAATCTGAAAAAAATGTATTCATATAGTCGAGAATATAATCTAAGGAATATGAGGACTGGAAACACGATTTGATAAAGTTGGCTCGATAGAATAAATTCATAAAGACACCTCTTCTTCTGTAATTTAATATTCTTTTTTCGGTTTTATTTCCAAAATAAGTGATTTGAAATCATGTTTTATTTTTTAAAATAAAGTTCACAGGTACCTTTAGGGATATATGAGAATTGATTTTTCCTACTGCATTTATAATTTTTTTAATCGATCTTTTTAGTGATTTTTGATTCGTTTGGCTCTCGCCAGTGTCCCGCGGGACGTTGCCGAGGTGAGACCTATGCCAAATTTCTCTAGCGAGCGCTTTTATTCCGCTACGTATTTACCACAGTATAAATAACATCAGTAGGTGTAAAAAGAAGAAAAATAAAATGGTTATGCTCAATTTCTGTAACTCAGTGCCGCGTTGATGAATGAAGTTGTTTATGCTTTTAATATACCTACTATAGTCTGGCAAACGAAAGAAGTCACTCGAAAACCGCGGCAAATTTAAAAAATCCTCGTCTTGCAACCCTTAAATTCAAAGCACACTTGGAGTGGCCTAGATTGATACTTTGATTTTATCATATACTTTTATTCAATTTTATAGTATTAAAAAAAGAAATAACAGTTAAAATACATCTATTCTATAGCTTTCCGCCCCGTTAATTTTACTGATATTCTACCTCTTTGTGCACGAGTTTCTTACATTGCCTTATATTATCATCCTATGTCTAGTACTTTCAGAGATTTTTAATAGGTACATGAGTAAATGACAGTGAGAGACCTTTGTTTTTGAAAAAGAGTGGCCTTCTGAATGAAATATATTACTCCATCTATAGTAAGTATATTTATTCCCACTCTGCTTAGTTTTATTTTAAAGATGGACCGAACTCGTAGAAGTTGCAATAAAACCACTCGGTCAGACAGAAGAGAGAGGCGCACTTATAAGGAAAGGATAATGAGGCGAGAATGAAGAAATTAGGGAGTGGTGACAAAAGTGGTGCGGTTACTTTATAACAGGGTTTATTTTTGTAAATACTCATATAATGACTTTTATTTGTGAAAATCTTGCCAAAAATTCTTCTAAAATTTCTCTTACTTATCATGCAGTTTTAGAAATGTTAATCTTATTTTACATGTTTCTTTTCTTTCTTGCCTTTTTAACTTGATGTAAAGCAATGGTGTAGTCCACGATGGGACGTGCCTGCCCAATATACTGATTAACTCGTGATTACGAGTGATTTTTGGCAGGCTCCATATGGTTAAAATCCAAAAATGAGTAATAATTCAAACCCACCCTCTGAAATGGTTTCACCAGACATCGCACCGGAACACGGCAAGGCCGCTTGGCGGTGCGGCTTTGTCTGGTGGGTGGTTACTTTCCACGGCCGAAGCCTAGCAGTACACATTTACCAGTTGATTGATTGTTACCTGATTTGCCTGTTAAAAACGCACTCGATGGATAGATTTATCTTATTGATTAATAACAAAGCGCTCACGCCTTTATTAACTGAAGATGAAGACAGAGGTGAATGTTACCCACAATTTGTGGGCTATGTTTTAGCTCCCATACATAAAAATGACCTATTGACATTTAACGGCCACAACCACAAACTTCGAGCTGCTATACTACGAATATTTATTTTAGGTACCGTATCTACCTATTTAGCACTGACTTCAATTACCAGATGTGAAGAATTAATTTTTACTCACAGATAACACTCGTAGATAAACAGTAGAAAGCCAAGGTGTATTCTAATCAGTTTTAAAACTAATACATAAATTTGTATTTTTTTACTCTGTATTTTATTTACCTTATTAAACTGTATTCCTAAACTTATCATCAATGTAAATGAAGATAGACCACGAAAATAATATCTAACGTGACATAAAATACCTTACCTACTACGTGTCTACACTGTGTCGCAATACGGACCATGCTATTGCGCGCGTGATTAAAAGAACACTAAATGCCTACTTTACTCGAATAAGACAGCCTTAATAATATTAGAAGGGAAGTAAGGGTTGCGAGGTGCAGCTTGCTTGTTTTATTCTTATCACCTCACTGATAAACACCTTGACCTATTCTGTTACACTTTATATCAAGAGTACTTATTCTACTTTCCTTACTGAACATTTGAACCCAACAAAACATGTTACGAGCAATCTCCCTTTCTACACATCCCTGACCGACAGAGATGAACAGTGTTTGCAACATGTCCCCACATTAGATAACATAGATAGCGCTTATAGTATTACGCAGAGGTGAAGGTCCCATTCGTAACCTCTTATTACCTAGGTCGGTTATCGCGTCTTTTTGCGCAGTCGAATAAAAACTATCCTATATCCTTCCCCGGGTCCACACTATCTCAACACCAAATTTCATCCGAATTGCGTCAGTAGTTTTAGCGCAAAAGCGCGACGAACAGACAGAGTTACTTTTGCATTTGTAATATTAATTATGGAAGTAAGGATTATGAAAGTATTTTGCTCAAGCTGGGAATCGAACCACTGGACCAAATTAGATTATTACGCGAAATAAGCGCACCAATGATTGCTTGCAACATTTGCGGAATTAAATCCTACTACAATCAACAGTCCTGTACAGTGTACACCTTCCCGGTACAAAAGAAACTTCCGCCTCATTAGTCCAGCGTATTTGATTAAGAAAACATATTATGTATCCACTAATTTAGAAAAATGTTAGTAGGAGCCAGTGTTGTTTGTACGCGATAAACGGCAATAAACTCGCCTCTTTACGCATGAGACTTGTGAGAAATGTGGTTCATAGGTGACTGAATATCAACCACATTTCGCAGAATAGGTTTTGGTACGCGCGCAATACCAGTTCCGTGTTAAATATTCTAAACCTCTCCCTCTAGACCTCAGCTAACTGCCTCCGGGCTGTCCATTAATCACGTGATCTTTTTTAAACATTTTGTAACACCTCCTCCCCCATGGTGATACGAGTACATAGTGAGGTTTACGACTAACCCCCAAAACATCACGTTTATTTTTAGTATCTACAATAAATCTTAAATTTTGTAGATATAAAGTATAATCTTATTTTATTCTGAAATTAAGGACCATGATAAAAATGTGTAGACAGAAAGGTTGCAGGTTGTTTCGCGCGTTTGAAAAAATAAATACACGTGATATCTTACTACAACCCCCCTCCCCTTTTCGTGATATTTGTCACCCCCCCCCCCTTCAAGCTTCACGTGATTAATGGACGGCCCCCTAGAGGCTTCAATACCTAAAAAGGTGAATAGGATAGCATCCTCTTATATTACTTCATTAAATGAAGTAATAATCTAAATATAAAAGAAGAAACTGACTGACTGACGTATCAACGCAGAGCCCAAACCGCTGGGTCTGGAGACTCTAAATTTGGTACATAGGTTCCTTATGGGGTCAAGGGGTGCACTAAGAAAGGATTTTTCAAAACTCACCCTTTAAGGCGGTAAAACGGGGTTCCAAAGTTTGTATGGAGAAAAAAGATTAGTGAGATTAATTTCGCGGGCGAAGCCGCGGGCGGAAGCTAGTTGAATGATAAATATACAACTGATAGTCGTCTGACGTAAAATAACATAACATCTCACTTTCATTAACACGTGATTCGCACATGTTTACTGTGGGACTAGTGTTATCCGTTATCAACAGTATTGTTGTAAGTCTTATCTGCTTTGTCTGTGAATATTTGTACACAGGGACGAATTGAAATCATAAAACTTGTGTGTTAGTAGTTTACTACATTTTAGGACGACCTCGGTAGTTGAACGGTGTAAGCCGTCCGATTGGGCTATACTGTGCCCGGGAGGTCGAGGGTTCCATTCCCGCCCCGGACAATATTTGTGTAACAACAAAAATTTGTTTCGGTGTCTGGTTGATTGAAGGACTACCCTCCGTGCCTTGAAGAAGCACGCTAAGCCGTCGGTCCCGGTTGTCATTTAACCCATCTATGACAATCGTTACATGTAGTCAGAAGCCAATATAATCTGACACCTGGTCTAACCATCTCGGCTACTGGTTCCCTACGGGTTTCGAGGTCTGATGGCAGTCGCTCGTATAATACTGGTAGCTAGCCATATCAGGTTAGACTGGGAGCCAACCTCAACAGAAATTGAAAAAAGGCAAGGGGAATGAATGAATGAGTAGCTTACTACATTTTAGCACAAAATATTTAGGGTCGACCAGACATTTCATGTAAAATTAATAATTTTATTGAGGCAAAGCATAGCATGGAGATACGAAGAATGACGAGCAGCTGTGGCGCAGCGGTACCGATCTCGCCTTTGAAATATAAGGAGTTTAAACATAGTGACTAAACCTACATGTCTAAGAACTAATCATTCTAGAACACGTGACATCCAACAACCCGCACTTAGCCAGCGGGCATGGAACTCCTTAACATGAAGGCCCTAACTCTCTCAGCTCGTCAGATAAATGAGAAAAGTACCCAACAAAGTCACTTAAAAAGGGGTAAAGGAGTGTAGAAGAATGGTATGTGCGTAATGAACAGGGTTTCTCAAACTTTTTATGACACCTTTTACAGTAGCCAAACCAATCACCTGTTTCTCACTAGAAAGAGCAGAAAACAAATGAAGGATTTTGAATGTTTTCACTATTGCACCATTATTTGCTTTGCATGGTCATTTCTATGCATTATCTGGCAGATATTGTGTACCTAGCTATTTATTTTGTACATTTATTGACAGTCTTCCACTCCAACCATTAAACAGCAAACCCTTAAGGTTCAAAGCTAACCCTTAAGGTTCAGATAAGTATATAAATTTCTCCTGTTCTTAGATTATGGTTACCAGAAGGCAGATTTATTATGTTAACTAGATTCCACCCATGACTGTGTCCGCATGGTATTAGGATAAAAAGGAGCCAATGTGCTGTTTAGAAAGAAAGCTGTTGTAAAGTGTAACAAACATCCATATACACACAAATATCCATACAAACTATCACATTTATAATAACAACTCATTTTAAACACCCCTGGGGATAGTTTTGGAAAAATAGAAAACACTTGTTGTATTATTTGCTTACGGTTTATTTGCACTGAATTTTGAATGAATCAAGCCAAGGAATAACAAGTTCCATACAAACTTCATCACTCTATTTAACCCTCTTAGAAGATGATTTTTGATAATATTATTCGCCTACATCCTATTCCATAGTTAACACCACATACATTACAAATGTCATTAAAATCAGTCGGGTGGTTATGGAGATATGTGGTAATGGAAACAAGCATTCATACATCTTCTTCTTTGTCTTTCCGCTCTTGTCAGAGTGGTCGTGGTCACATTGAGTCATCCACATTGGTTAGAGAGGTGGACACAGCTCTCCGCACGCTCTCCCGCCATCTGTGCCTATTGGTAGAGTGTCTGGCACAATCATGTAAACTGGTTTTTTTGGCGGATTCATACATACACACACATTATTTTCCCATTTATAATATTAGTAAGATAAGATTAGTAGGATTAAAATATTGTTACATTTGTACTGTTTTGTAAAGTACCTATGTGATTGTTTTGTGGATTACATATAAACCTGTTCAGAATAATCTAATTTATCAATAACCAGTAAAAACTAGCTGAATGAACAAGATAACATGTTAAATGTGTAAAAGTATTATCTATAGGAATATTTTCAGTTATCTTAGTTATCTATGATAATGACTGCTGTGCACATTTGAATACTTTCGAGTGTCTACAGGGGGGTCTACAAATTTTTTTTTAAACAAATTGGTAAATATTCTGGGACATTAACACACACAGTCATCTGATCCCAAGCTAAGTAGAGCTTGTGTTAAGGAAACCAGATAACTGATATTTATTATACATATAATACTTTTCTTTTGTAAATATATACTTAAAATAGATATTTACACCCAGACTCGACACAAACACAAATGTTCATCACTAATGTTTGTCTCAGGTGGGAATCAAACCCACAACCTGCAGCGTGAAAAGCAAGTATCTTACCAACCACGCCACCGGCCCGTCAACGTTTGGCAGCTTCACACTAGGTTGAGCCTGTATCGTGAAGCTCTGCAATGGTTTTACCAAAATACACAATTTCTAAATTAATTTGTAATTAATAGCTAACAAAATATCCCCCAAATTATAGGACTCTTGTCTGTCTGTCTGTCACACTTTCAAACCAAAACTAGCTGAGCTGTATTTTGAAAGCTGGTTTACTATATTAAAAAAATATATAATATCAAACATACCCACAGTACAAGGCTTTGATGCCCTCCTGTTGTGATGTCTTAACAAAACAGTCAACCATCCCAGTGTAACGGAGCTGCACATGGCGGGGGTCTATTGTCTGACCTTGGATCTGAAGCCGAGTCTTGGTTGTGTCTATTGGAAATGTGCCTGCAGATCAACAATTTCAAAAAATGTTACTTGACTATGTAATGGAAGGGTTAAGGGAAAATAATAGTTTAATTACAGTTAATAACTAGCAGTTCAGATATGTAAGTGATCCCAAAATTCAAGATTGTGATCTTAGACAGTTTTTTTTATGCTATAGTTGGATTTTTACAACTTTAAAATTTATAGGTTATGCGATATTTTAATTAAATACACGATTTGTTACTGACCAAATTCAGCAACGATTGACGCCAGGCCGCCGTAAATAAACGGTCTCCAATCTCTTTCTCCCATTACACAGAAGATATTTTATCACAAACTAGTTTCCACTAAAACCACCGGCACTGAATAATAACAGCATAAATCACTATCACAAGCTTAAATCAAAATAAGTAATAAACACGAGTATGTCATGGCTCTATGCTTTGTAACTATTTTTGTTTCTTTTAGCAAAATAGTGATAAATAAATGTTTCCAAGAGGTTAACTTTGTCTTCAATTTGAAAGCAATGAATGCAAGTACTAAGTCTCTCGCTCGACAGCTCGAGTGCTCGACTGGTCTCGAATCTCGATTAGTCCGCAACTTCTATACAAACTTTTGAATGTTTACAAATTGTGCGAAAATTAATGGCGGCGTTTTCTGTATTACAATTTACAGTCCATCAAATCCAAGAAGTACCGTTTGACAGTTCTAAACGTAGTACTTACAGAATTTTATTTTTTGTATGAAAATTGTATATGTTATGTTAAAATAAAAAAAGATTCATAATTCAATTAATTTACAGGAAAGCTAATAAAAATAGTGTGAATTACGCCTCTTTAAAGCTAATTTTATAGAAAACAGTGAAACGTCAAAAGGTACTTCTTAGATTTGATGGACTGTACTCTAAACTTGTCTCTGTCTTAGAAGAACGTCAACATCATTGTCATACATTAAATGCTGTCGATATTTGCTATAGGGACCGGCGCGCGGTATATAGAAGTAATTCTTAATTTTATTAAAGAAGTTTAACCATGATATGATGCAATACGTCTGATACCAATCATTAATTAACTTGTATTATATCAATAATTTATTAATAAAACTAATTATTATGCATTAATTTATGACAAAAAACTGACCAGTCTTTGGGGACTGCCAATAGATGTGAAAACTGAGTAACTTAAAGCGTCAGTGATGATGATTCCATGACACCCAAAAAGTGCAAAGCACCTAAATAAATTTTTACTTTAAAAATAACACCACTGACTAGAAAATTTACTAAACTGAATAATAATTTCAATATTTAAGTAAATCATGAAACTAATGCCTAATAGAGCAAGAGCCTCTGAACGCTAGACCTTTTTCCTGACCTCCTTTAATGAAAGCTGAAAGTTTGTCAGAAATTTATTCATAAGTTGATATTTTATTACGCTTTATGAGTTTGCGTTTTCGAGAAGATAGCTAAATTACTGAAAAAATAAAATAAAAATATAAAAACACAGTAAACTATTATTGTAAAAATTAGAAAAAAAACAGTTAAAATGTTAAAAGTGAATTAATATTTACTAAATGTTTTAAAAACCAAAATCATTTAAATCAAAATGAAATATCACAAACTCACATTTCTCTGGTTTAGAAATATTATAAGTCACATGAGCAGCGTTGGCGCAGCGGTATATCAGCCTCACCTTTGAAATATTATAAGGTGGCGTGATCGATCCCCGGTCAAGTCCACACACCTTTGTGTAAATTATTTCATAGGCCGCTACTCAATATGGGTGAAGGAAAACATCGTGAGGAAACTAGCATGTCTAAGAAGTAATCATTCGAGGACATGTGACACCCTCCAACTCGTACTTGTCCAGCATGTGTGGGTTAAGGCTTAAACTCTCTCAACACGTAAGATAGCTGAGAGAAGACCCGTGGGTCCCCAACAATGGGTCACTAAGAAAAGTTGTTGTGATAAATATTCATTGTTTACTTCATTGTCAACCTCTGTAGGTAACACCAATGCTAAAATAAATAAAAATTTTGAAATTGATATGTTAACGGAAAGTTATATAAGGTATACACACCTAACAAAATGGCGTGAGTGTGTTATAAAAAAAGAGGTACCAATAATAGGCAAAACAATATTAAAGAAATGTGAGTAATTTGTTTAAGTGGAATCTTGCAACTCTTTTGAAGCTGATAACTTGAATTGATTAAGCTTTGTATACACGCTAGGTTTGGTAGACCAAGCATTTTATATTATTCTAATGTCATAAAAATCATGTGTCGATCGTGTCGACAAAACTTTTTTCCCTCGACGGAACAACACTATTATGGAAATATATAATTTACAGAATAATTTTTAACTACTGTTTACTATTTTTAAATCGTAAACCACCAATAAAACGTTATATTGTAGTAGAAATATAATGTACCTAGCCACGTCCAATGCAAATTTCGCCATAAATTAACTTTTTTCATGTCCATTGCGCCTACACTTCACTCTGCATATTCTCAACCTTTATAGTACATATTTACTCAGAAAAATGCATTTGGTTTGCAGTTATAAAAGTTAAATTAATTTATTTTCGTTTGAATTAATTAAGCGTCGACTGATGGTTAACAACAATGACGGGAGAATAAATTAATTTTCGCACAATCTGCATAGATTCGAAATTTACATAGAGGTGGCGTCAGACTGGCACCGATGGCAAAATAGACAATCTGATTATTTCTTACGTGCTAAAGGAATGTGTCAGTGTCAAACAAACGGCTTTTAATTACTCACCACAGATAATATAATACTTTACTCACACAGTAGAAATCATTATTTTAGGGATGCGCGAAAAATGTATATAAAATCTAAAATTCCACGAAATATCGAAATATGCAAAATAAAATTATATTATATATATTTTGGTGTATCGATATGTTACCCCTAAGCGCGATTACGCCAACTATTGGCAAAAAAATTAAGTGAAAACACATATTTTCTTTTATTACTTTTATCATGTAATCAGGTAAAATTTTGTATAAACATTTAAAATTTAGGGGGCAAGCCTTTTGCCGTTTATTGGGCACAGTTTCAAACTTCGAACAGCAACTATGATCCTCTAAGTATATTGGGAGTCTTATATTTCGACCTGGAAATCGAACCCAGGACATGAATTATAAAGCTTTGCTTATTTCAGCTTGATATTTTAATGCTTATTAATAAAAGTGTTTGTGAGAAGAATAGAAATACTAAATACGATTCATTTTCGTTTAAAATGTATAAATGTGAACATCACATAAGATAAGCTCATGTCAAACATGTGATTATAAACCAACTAGACCAGTTAATGGTCAAAAACTCTGTAAAATATATCATGTGTAGTAGGTACGTGTCGAAGCATAAGCCACGCCAAGCGATACCACTCTCCGATGCAGACACAGCTGAGGAGCAGAGAGAAAGAGACCATCCGTAGACATTATAACAGCTGCATTTACAATGTCATTAAAAAAAATACCTTAAAAAAAGCTCTGCAAAATATCGAATTTTATATTCAGAAATAAATATCGAATATCAATAATTTCAAATTAAAAATAAGGTAATAACAATAATTTCACACATACACACAACGCCATTAGTCTCTAACTAAGCCATTATATTTGCTTGTGATATGGGTACAAGCAACGGATACTTACGGATACTTCAATACATTATGTTTCTGTAAATACATACATATATTTTACTTAAAAATCACACAAAGATGTGGGAATCCTGGGAATCGAGAATTGTTGGAATTGAACCCATGACCTTCAGGTTAGTAATCAGTGACATTAATTACTCCACCACCTAGCCAGTCGATGATTTATATCGATTTCTAGCTTCCGCCCACGGCTTCGCCCACGTGGTACCTATTAGGATAAAAAGTAGCCTATAAGTTAATCCAGACTATAATCTATCTCTGTGCTGAATTTCATCCAATTTCGTCAAGTAGTTTTTGCGTGAAAGAGTAACAATTAACCCATACATTCTAACAAACTTTCGCATTTATAATATTAGTAGGATTTTTTATCGATATTTGGATATATCGACATTTTTAAACATCCCTGTGTTATTTTGTGTGAAGTGAATTGTGACATTTGTGACTGTAGGTAGGGGCTCGTTGTTTGATCGTTTGTTTTATTTTCTAAAATTAATTTATTAAGTTTATTCTACTGTGTTATGTGAGAATTTATTACTGTGCTTTTAAAGCATTGTTACTTACAGGCTTTCCTTAGCGCGTAAGTAGTAATATTACCATAAAATTTTCAATTTTTTGGGTGTGTCGATTAGCCGCATTAACCGTATTAATTTGTGAAAACACCTTTATGTTCCTATTTAAACGATTATGATAAAAATTGTAAACGCTATTTTAGTGACTTCTGAACGTAAATGATTGTGGGATCTATATTTTTCTATATCTGTTTTCTTTTTAGTGTATTTCAGACAAATCAGCACAGAAAATTTATTTGAAGGAATAACTAATTAACTATGGCATCTTACGCTAATAACCAGTCGTCTCCAGGCGAACAGCCTACAAAGATAGTGAGGTTTGACCGCAGCTATGTGCAGTCTCTGCCAGGCATGCTGAAGCTTGTTGAAATAGTGAGTACTTACATATTTATCAGGGTATTTGTTTTGGCCCTTCCTGTCTTAGTCATAGTAGCAAGGATCATGATATGTTTTTACTGGGTTTACTGTGGCCGTGACAATGACATAATGAAATAATAGCTTGTACTGTGTAGTAGCTGATTTTTATATAAGTTTATGAATAGGTACTAACCTCACCTCACTATACCCCGCTTGGCTAAGCTATATGCCACTTGCTTTAGAGGATACTAATACGATGTGTATCATAAAAATTCGACAGAGTAGGTCATTTTTCTGTTTAATTAGTTTCAAACATTAAAGTCTGCCTGTCATTCCATGTCTGCATTGAAGTGTTATGATTGTGTGTTGTAATTAATCTGTATTTTACAAGTTATAGTATTAGTATTCACAATAGCGAATTACTTACCCTCACTGACACAAAAGGTGTACCTAAAAAAAGCTGTCACTATCATATCACCTCAATGGAATGATGAGCAGATTCTGATTAGCATAGATTATACTATAAAATATTTTCCTTTTCCAGACCGGCAATCTCATAGGCTTCATAGCTATCAAAGTGTCATGGACATTGGTGTCAGCCATATTTTACAACATACTCTACTGGTTCGCTATCATAGTATCGTCGTTGTTGTTGTTCATGTACACATTCCACTTTGTAGAGAAGTTTGACAAGCTACCGTGGCTGAAGTATGAGTTCTTTTACTGTGGACTTATTGTTCTGACTTATATTGGATGTTCTATATTTGCTACTACTATTGGAGAGAGTGGGGGGTATGTTGTTGCGGTAAGTAAATTTCTAGTACTTCATCGAAATATAAAGAACTGTCTTGTTCGTTCAGCAGTTAGTCTAACTACTGGACCAATTATCCAGCCAGAGACTTGACAGAACACACTAATTAAATCTGTTTTCATAAATCCCAGAATTGCATCAATTTTTAAAAAGACAATTCTGTAAAAGTATCGATTTCTATTATGAATTTTTATTTTTACCCCTACCTGTATCTTCAGACAATATATAAGTGAGAGCTGCTTATGTAAAATACTTAAAGCATTCCATGGGAGCACATTTGCAATAAATAAGTCATATGTTGTACCCATTCCTGGCACAATCTTGTGCCAAATTTAATCAAAATCTTGCTTGTACATTGTATTGGTGTTATGGAGGTAAAATATAGACATCCCATAAAACACCTGTGGTGTAGCTATGGTTTTGCACCTAGAGTTATTTCTTCAAGTTTTAGACTTTTTTTTATCTAGTCTGAAAAGACTGAAACATCAGGATCTAAAATCTAAAATAAACTGCGATAAAATCCATTATAAAGTAGTTTTTTTTGTTCTTATGTAAAATGGCAGACCGTTTAAATTTTACTTAATAATTCATCATAATTAATGTTGTTTTTCAGTTCTTTGGATTATGCACAATTATAGCATACAGTATTGATGGATATTTAAAATACAAGGCGTGGAAGAGAGGGCTTCCGGCACAATAAGAAGGAAAGAATTTACCTCAATGGTTTTATAAAAAAGACTAAGTCAATGAAAGATGTGTATTTTTTATGTATAACTAATTTGTACTAAGACTTTCAAAGAGAAAATTAAGTTAAGATATAAGCAGAAATTAATTGCATATATTGTATGCATTACAATATAATTTGGAGTTGCCTATATTTAAGTTCTAAGTTAAATGTGAATGGTGCATATTTTCTTGTTCTCTATCCAAACAAAAATTCGAGAATCACTAGCAGAGTATGGACTAAGTGAGATGTGAAGCCAGTTAGTCTACATGCTTTTTCGTGTCATTTTTTAAAACTTAACCTGTTTTGAAAACGAGAAATTTTGTATGTATAATTAACTGTCAAACTATTATCCATAACGTTTTCTTTTACTCATTATGGGTAATCACCCTTTCTGTCTCCCAAGTGTATCTATAGCTAGCTTAATACTTTCTATATGGCCAATGTAGGTTGGCTAGTCTGAATATAGGCTTTGCGAACTTAAGCGCATGTTCGACGCCTCTTGTCACCATTTGGTTCCTGAATAAAGTTACTGCGCACTTTCTGCACATAGTTTAGGCTCTCTTAAATACGTCGCCGCGTCGGCCATATTGGAATAAGGTTACTGGTTCATTTATGTACTAGATTTAATAATTAATTAATGATTTAATTGAAATAATTACTTAAGCTTGTTACTGTTAAAGTTGATAACAATTTAGATAAGTACTTTTATTTAACTTTGTCTGGATGGACGGTCTGACTGGTGTATTCATTTTGTATTTTATTATTATTTAATGTTTTTTATTTTGTTTTTTATTTTATTTTTTATTTTAATCATAGTAAAAATATTACAAAGTATGTATTTCGAGAATTTATATGTATATTCTAAGAACTAGGCGTTATTCACACCAAAACACAGCAGACTATGTAATACCGTATCGGTAGATATCAGTGTGAGTGTGAAAATCCGATAAACTCACAGTCAGCGGCCGATAATCTGTTAGGTGTGAACAATGCCTTTTATTCAGGTTTTGATAAAAAATATATATAATTGTATGGCATATTTTTGATCAAGCTTTAGAACTATACTCAGCAGCGGCGTTAGGGCCACTGACACCCCGGGCAGTAATATTTAGGCGCCCACTTAAGGAAATCATTATCGAGTATTAATTTTTTGCTGACCCAATTTGAACGTAGTTTATGTTCAGATTTGTGAGGCAGATAAAAGAAACGAATAGAGTGATGTATATTTATTATTATTTAGACTAGATACGATGTACTTCGATGTTCGTTGCCCCAGACCTCAGCGCCCCCCAAATTTGGCGCCCCGGGCCGTCACCCCATCGCCCCCCCCTAACGCCGGCACTGACTATACTAGTATGTAACTTGATAGTATATTACTTATTTACTTACAATAGTCATAAATACATTTCCAGATATTTGTGAAAATATTTGCCAATAACAAAATATATTGCAATGTAGGTACTTAAATATTCTAGTTAGCGCCGCCCAACACATAGGGCGTACGCTTCCTTCAAGCAAACGAACGATGCGAGGCCACGTGAAACAGAGATATTGTATTCCCGATTTCCTGCGGTTGTGACAGAGACGACACGCTCCCGATTGTGGTCGGTGCAAAGTATACTAAAGAAGTAGGAACTACACGTGCGCAATAAGTTAAGACCAGGGGGCAGTGACGTCACAGACGCTCGAGTGTGCTGTGCATAAAAAAATATCATAAGGTAGACTTCGTCTCTGCTATTTTTTTATTCCATACAATCTCTTTTTACTGCCTGAGCAACAGGTGAACAGAACTGTTTGTTCCGTTTTTCGTTTTCAAAAAGTCTAACACTTTCAACACGACGAGATTTCTCTTTCCACTATGTAAAGTTTTGCCCTTCATTGTAACAATAAAGTTAACACAAAAAATAACAATAAAATATAGCAGTAACTCTAATAACTATTAAGTTATCAAATAAGATTATAAAATCGGACCGCGTCATCGTTGCGTGACGTAAGCCAGTACGAGACTAAGATGTTAAAAAAATGGCGTTGCCTACAGTACACCACGGAAGCTTGAGAGGAAGTTACAGGGCGGATAGTTATATCACAGGCTAGTCTCACAACTTATGCGCACGGGTAAGTAGGTAAGAAGAGAGAGAGGTGAATTCGCTTCATACTTCACAGAATTTAGCAACTACATGCAAGCATTTGCATGGTGACAATTAATGTGAATTCTAATTGATCTATTACTAGTTTATTCACTCGAGGAACGCGTACGCTCAATGTTGCTTAGGCCATAGCATCACTGAATTTTTTTTTACAAATATCTGGGAACACCAAAGTGCCTCCAATGTGTGCCTGTAGATATAATACCTAGCTAAACCTACCGATATGATAATAACAGAGGCATTATTGTTACACAACTTGAGCAGTTTATTTTTTTATTCTTGTATTAAACCTTGTCTCTGTGCATTTCTACATCTAGTGTCTCATTTTTCTCCACACAAACTGGATTAGGACTGAATATAGCTCTAACTTTGCCCTGTATAGTGGCGAATGCAATAATACTGCAAATTAATTGCCTGAAAAGTGTTTAAAAGTCTGAACGCACTAGCTTCTGAACGGAATGCTGCCAGCCGCATGCTGTACAGCTCAGTATGTGCGGCGTTCCGCAACAGTGCGTTAAGATCAAGCGTTTCATATAAAAAATTAAACGTTAGTGCGTTCAGGCTCACTCGTAGATTCGTCAACGAAAAACTTAGTCTAAAATTATAATAATGCATTGACGCATGCTGTTAGTCTGTTAGTGTTGAATACATCATGTTTCAAATTTCTTTTTTCCATAGTTGAAGTAATATGTAAACAGTCGTTCGTTGACCTTGAAGAAATAAATTTAAAATATTGCATTCGCCGCCATAGATTATATAATATTGAAACTATGTTTTGTGTGTTATGATAAGTGAAATCACAGCAGATAATGTAAAGTTTGTATGGAAAACATTTTGTATTTATTACTGTGGGACCTGTATTTATTGAGGTCTATTTTTTTAATAGACATCTTTTACCTAAGAAACAAAATAGATTTTTTTACTATATTTATTCTGCGTACTATGACGCAAAATATGTCAAAGATATCATAAGTATTCTTAAGGTACCTACAGTGCGACATAAAAGAGAAAAACTCTAGAACAATATTATATTCATTTCGTGTGCCGCTCTCATTGGTTAGGTACACTACTTTACAAGGTTTTTTACCCAGAGATGTAACTGATATGTATCAGTTGAGTTATAAACCTTACTTAAAAACTGAAGTTTGAAAAAATTATGACGTCCAATTTTGTAAATATTTATTTTTTATAATTTTTATACATTTATGTCACAAACAAATCAAAAATGGATTATGTTTCTCTTTCTTTAACACTGATTAGTATCAGTTTCTCTTCTTATAGACCAGCAGTAATCCGCTAACATATTTTTATTCCAAAACCGTACCTTTCCTTAAAAACCTTCAAATCTTGGTCAAAAGTTCCCCATGCTCATCACTCACGATTCCGATGTTCTCAGGAAAAAAATCCAGTGAGAATGCAAAAAATGAATTTTTTGAAATTTACATTTCACTCCCATTCTTTGGTAATTTCTCAATAAATTGGAAACAATTTCTACATAATTCTCGGATTTATTGTTTCAAAAGAAATATTTAACTATCGCTTTAAATAAATACTAAGCTTCTTTTTCGGCGCTGTATAAGTGACCATCAAAATTTTCATTCTTTAATATCTATGTATCTTCCTTATTAGGGCCCCATAAATCTTTGAGTTTTGCATCAGACTCGGAAAACTGGTTTTTAAATGCTTAAAAGCTGGTTTATCTTTGTCCAGTGCTTGACAAAGTGTTTCATTAAGGTAAAATCACGTTTTTTGGATCTATCAGAGGATTTTTTTTAACATTCATTTTGTTTGGTAAATGTTCATTGCTTATATAATTTCTAGTAATACTTAAACGCAATAAAAACAAACCAGAACCACAAATACGACTAATAACTTACTTAGATTAATGTGGGTATATGAAAAACGTGACGTGATAAAACATCCAATGTGAATTATCTTTGGGTAAAAGAAAAACTTCTGTTTTGTAAAGTAGTGCTATCTACTCTTATAAGCAGAGGTTGGAATTAGGTACAGTTATTTATGTATTTGCATCGAAATGTTGATATTAACATGGATCTTCCCAGGATTTTTAATTCGGACATCCGATGACGCGATGTAAGTTTGGCAACGTAGTGCGTAAAGTAAATTGGAGTTATTCTGCTCTTTAAAATTAATCTCGGGATGAGGCATAATATCCACTTTATTCTTTCGCTATATGAAAGTCGGTGTAAGTACTATAATACATATAACTAATTAATTTTCACCTCTGCTTGTAAGTCGTACTGTAAAAAGCTCTGGCCACTGAACAAATGGCTCTAACAGAATTTAATATGTCAGAATTCATCTATGTTACCTATGGGTCCAAATGTTTTATAAGAGTTTTATCAAACAAAGCATTTTTGTGTAGTAAGTACCGATAAAATGTAATCAATCAATAGAGATAAGAACTGTATGTACACAATTTTCAATCTAGAAACAGTAAATACGCGTAACTCACAAGATAAAAAAAAAAAATTATTGCATCTTCATCCGGGAGCATTGCACCAGAAGATGAAATTTGGTCTATTTGAGATTAACATAAATTGGGACTGCAGTTTTGTTAAATAATCTCTTTAATGACTGAGTTATATGTCGAACCATAAAAACTCCTTTTTAACCGACTTCTAAAAGGAGGAGGTTATCAATTCGACTGTATGTTTTTTTATTTTTGTTACCTTTGTTACCAGAACTTTCGAATGGGTGAACCGATTTTGATAATTTTTTTTTAATTGATAACTGATGCTTCTCGTGTGGGAACCATGAAGTCGGTTTTTTTTGTTAATATTTTAACTTAATATTATTAACGTCTAACAATAACCGCCTGTATAATTGTTACTTACATTTCCTACTTCTCTTTTATGTTGCATGTGTATGTCGCTCATTTATCGTTTTTTTAGTCTGTTATAAAATAATCTAAACAATCTAGATTACAGTGACACCCAAAACGTCACTTTTAAGGTGCAATTCAACCATGCCTAAACAAAAAAAAAAACATTTTTGTGGTACACCAAGGCTTAGATATTTTAATAGGTTAAGTTTTTTTAATGTAAATATTATAAGTATCGACAATTTAGTTCACTGTTACACCTGAAAGTATATTATTGTTAAGTTCTTATTTTTGTATTAATATGAAATAAAGGATCATACCTTAATATTACAAAATAAAACAACTATACGGATTTAAAATTTTGTTTTTTATTTCACGACAGCAAGTTATCGGAGTTGTGATTAAAGTAAAAATACATAAAAATTGATAAAAACCCAATAAATTGTACACAATATGTAAACATTCTTATAATTAAGTGATTGTAACGTATCTAAGTTATATACAGTATTATATACAGTAGGTATAGCCGACGATGATTCGCTGAAGTTCTATTCAATGGCATTAAGACGTAAGTGCTGTCAGTATGACGGAAACATTTACCAATTTTTTAAAACTCCTTTTTTTATTTCCTTTTAATTTAAGCAGAAATATCAGCTGAAAGATTAGTTTCAGAATTACACCGCGGCCCAGCGCAGAACACTGGCTTGCTTCGGTGGGTGAACACCGTTAAGATTTTTTTAAATCTCATTAATCGAATGGGACTTTGTTCTCATAGAACATGTCAGTCCATTCACGTAACTTGTCTGTTTTTAAACAAAATTAAATCATTGTACAATGAATATAACATTTTGGCTTCCTGAGAAGCAGGAATAGCCAAAAGACGAGATGCATTGCGTTGAACTCAACTCGGCCATAACATAATAAAGGTCGTCCAACAAAGTGGTACCAGTGCCACTTATCAATACAATCTTTGGAACTGTATTCAGTGAGTATACATAAACAACAAATAGCGGTATATTCTTGCAGAATAACATAAATGATTTATTTAAATATTGATTTATCTATTGACTAGTGTTCATTAATACAATGAAAATATTTAAATACTTATATCTAAAACTTAAATTAAAGTTGACACAGTGGGCCTTTATTTTTCGTGGTGAAAACCCTTAATGGGTCCCCACTATTGGGGGTGCAGCGGGTTATGTAGGAGTCTCTGTCCACACTACTGGGCACGGGCTACCTATAAAAAAACACCACGGTAGCCAGCCTCAGGTGCTTGAATGATGGTCCAGGGAACTGTTGCCTATCAGTAGGCTCATGCAGTTTAATAATTTAAATTTGCGCCTTATTTATATTGGCAGTCTACGGGTACAGCACACCACCTCTACCCAGGCTAACATTCAAGGGTCGGCAGAAGTCCCCACTTAACACAGTGGGCCTAATTCCAGACGAGGTTGAAGCAGTCTTATAACAAGTTTTTAATCTTAAACACCGTTTTGGAATATTCGCATATTTAGGCTGCCTGCACACGGCCGATTTTCAACCGGTTTTGTGTAACTTATCAGTAGACTCAAGGCCACGCGATGAGTCGGTCACAAAATCGGCCGTGTGCGGGCAGCGTTTACATTAAGAGCAAGCGCACACTAGAATCAAAACAGTCTTACGTCAGTCTTATAACGAGACCGTTTTGGGACGTTCTCGCATGTTAGCAAGACGGGAAAGAAGCATACCGCAACGGAAATTCTTACTTAAACCAGCGCCATCTGCATTTGTTGTAGTATGTGCACCTTCAGTCATAGTTTCAGTCGCAAGACAGCCTTGTGTATAGTGTGCGCTGGTATTATACCGTATTCAAAGAGCCGTGAGATAAAAGGTAAATTAATGCTACAATATTATAGACCACAGATACTGCAAACATTTTACATTATAATGTGACATTTCATTATGGGTCGGGTTATATCCGCCATCTTTAATATCGATCAACTTGTATGAGAGACCTAATTTTCTTTGTTTACACTTTATCTCAAGCCCAAATGAATAGGGTACATATTGTACTTGGGCCTAAGTAATAGTTCATTTATGTTAAGTAAAATACAATTGTGTAAATAGATGTGTACAGTCAAGTAATTATTAATATCAAGGGAGCATAATTCATTGAATACGCTTGCAAAGCGTGACAATTTGACACACATCATGAGCAAAGCTAATGGAATAATGGACGGATCTTATTAAATAACACACGCACCTGCATACTCTAGGGAACAGCATTTTTTTAATAATTCATTATGAAATTATTATAAACTAGCGATTTCTAAATCGGGTTTAAAAAGATAGAAAGATAAAAACGTGTCTAGTGACGTTATAAGTTTAGAATTGCCACATACGCTACAGATTGAGTTGTTTTGTGAAGAACTAAAAACATAAATCTATGCCCTTTTTTTAAGAAACAGCTGAACCGATTTTGATGCGACTTAAAATTATCCTTAAGTTAAAAGATATTGTATAGATATAACAAAAAAAGAATCATCACACTTTCGTACAGGACAAATTGATAAACTTTTTCTTAAGTCAGTTCAAAATAGGCACAATATTGAGTACCTACTATGCGTTTCAAATAAGAATAGGACTGGACTCGCGGCTAACTTCATACCAAAAACCAAGCAAAAGTAGCGCCACTAAAATACAAACCACAGACAATAATATTAGTTTAAAATGTATGGAGAAGTGATTTATGTAGAAAAAATTACTTAGGTATGTAGCTACATACAGCTACCTACCTAAGTAAATTTACGCGCTATGATTCCAAAAACTTGTGCACAGATACATAAAGACGGATATAAACTCACGTTTTAACTTATAACATCGGTTTTTTTCGTCCGAAGTTAATAAAATATGTTCGTACCTAAATATTCGACTCCAAATTTCCAACTTCACTAAAACGGCAATAAGATATACTCATTTTAATTTATTTTTAGGGTTCCGTACCTCAAAAGGAAAAAACGGAACCCTTATAGGATCACTTTGTTGTCCGTCTGTCCGTCCGTCCGTCCGTCTGTCAAGACCCTTTTTCTCAGGAACGCGTGGAGGTATGAAGCTGAAATTTATATCAATTACTCAGGTCTACTGTCCCTTGAAGCTGTGAAAAAATCAAACTTCTAAGCCAACGCAATCAAAAGATACAGCCGTTTATGCCGCAAATTTTCGACACTTGCAAGGGAATCAAAACCTACAGGGTGCTTCCCGTGAACTCAGAATATTGAAATTTGGTACGAAGCAACGTCTTATAGCATAGATAAAGGAAAAATTACGAAAACCATAAATTTTTAGTTACATCACATAATATATTTTTTTTTAATAATTTTAAACTTACTACCCATTTCCTCATAAACGCGTAGAGGTATTAAATTGAAATTCATACCAAATACTCAGGTCTATAATACCTTTAAGCTGTAACAAAATCAACCTTCTATGTCAACGCAATCAAAAGAAACAGCAATTTAAGCTGCATATTTTGAAACTCGCAAGTACTCGCAAGGGAATCAAAACCTAAAGGGTACTTCCAGTCGACCTAGAATCTTGAAATTTGGCATGAAGCAACGTTTTATAGCACACATAAAGGAAAAATTCCGAAAACCTTAAATTTTTAGTTACATTACAAAATATATATTTATAATATAATATACAAAATATAATAAAAATACCATAGTTATGACTCGATTGTCGTAATGAACGAACTTTGTAAACCTTGCAGGTTTGTACGGAACCCTCGGTGCGCGAGTCCGACTCGCACTTGACCGGTTTTTTTCATCTAGATGTGATTATTATATCAAACAAACATTTTTGCCCACCGTACTGAAAAAGTTGTTGCGCATTCCGGTCCAAGATGGCGGATTTCCAGTCCTATTCTTATTTAAAACGCATAGTACAAATGATATCCAATATTTTCTGTATATTTATATTACTTATACAGGCTGACATTTTTCATTTTTCATGGCACTTATTTTCTGATCGTGTTTTTAGATAATTCAAATAACTACTTAATTCGGTAGCAGTGGAAGAGCCAATTACAAAATCGCTAGTCGGGGAGCCCGCCTATTGTAACATACATTTGACACATAAACACCACGGATATTTATCTAAACATATAATAAATACTAACGCCTTTATTCCCTGAAGGGTTAAGTATATTATTATGTGAATACTGAATACAATCTGATGTCAGATTTATCATGACAGGCGTTGATAAATTGATTCAAGACAAAGCTTGAAATATTAAGGTGGGTAAGATGATGGAAATAGAAAATACTTACATTTACACTAATATTTGTAAATATCGTGCTGTAAACTCACGCCTTTAATAAAAAAGTTGAAAGCAGTGTTAAAAACTGCTATAGATTTATATAGGTATATCTACTTTATTGACTATGGTCCACATCAGTAAATCAAGTGAATATAGACCATGGTCCCGGGTCTCACTATTACCTGAAAAGCAAAAGTTTCGGTTTGCATGTTTGGCAGACCAGCGTAAATGGTTAAATTAATTAATTAAACACGGATGGTTTTTAAATCAACATACACAAATAAAATTGTTGCTCCTTTATGGTTTCTAACTATATGAAGCCACATTCGACTCCCACTTTCTCATCTCATCAAAAATCATTCCTAATCACGAGTGAATCGGTATATAGGACAGGCGGGTCCTATCGTAGACAACAACATTGCTTAAAAGATTTAATAGCGGTCATAATTATCCTAATTACCTATTCCACCAGCTGCAATATATAAAAATATATTAATAGTTAGCAGACCCGGGGTCACAATCCTAAAATCCAGGGCTAACAGACTGATGGGAAAATGTAATATGATGACAATTTATAAATAAAATATTGTGTTTTCATCATTTAACCTTATAGTGACCTGACGGGCCACAAGTGACAATGTGCAGCGTGAGAAAATACAATTAACTTATTGTCCTCACATGGTATCTACTTAGTTATTATTATAAACATTGTATACCTAACCTTTGAAAGTTTAAAACACTGTTTCAAAATTTTAACATATTAATAGTAATAGGTTCGAAAACATGAGCTTAAAATCTGCTAACGTAATATGTATCAGCATAATTGTCAATCACTGATTTCAAAAGTTGACTTTTAATTTTGATTGGTTCGTTTGAGCTCTTGTCTTTGAACGAACCAATCGAAATTGGCTTATGGTATTGGTACGACTAGGGTACGACATAATTAGGCGAACGCGGGGGCACAGCGGTGTCTATAGGTATCAGTGGCGTATATCACGATTCCCACCGGCTTCCCTTTAGCAATTTGCCAATATAACGTAATTTATCAAATATTATGTAACGCCTTCAGTCCATCAAATCTAAGAAGTACAGTTTGACAGTTGTAAACGTAGTACATTTAGAATTTTATTTTTTGTATGAAAATTGTTTGGGTTATGTTAAAATAAAAATAGCTTCACAATTCAATTATTTTACAGGAAAGCTAATAAAAATGTGTGAATTACGCCTCTATTAAGCTAATTTAATACAAAACAGTGAAACGTCAAACGGTACCTCTTTGATTGGTTTGACCTCTATTAGTTCGAAATAGCATCAAAAATGCAGTACATTATTCTTAGTAAGAAATACTTGTCTTTTAATTTGCTCCGTCTTCCCATCTTCACATTTCTACCCTTTTCCACTGATAGATATCAGTGCCGGTGGTGATAGTGTTCTTGAAATTAAAACATTGAATGAAACAATTTCCTTCAGAGGACGACTTGTGATCACAATTAATATCCTTTTTTTGCTAAAAGTAGACTTTTCAGACAAATTAACTTAATGATCAACCTGCACCGGAAAGGCATTTCTATGCTTGTAACCAGACAATCTTTAGGTCATTACATTACTAATGATTATTTGAAGTCAGTTTATTTACATATTATTTGATAATTTTCACAAAACTTTCGCATCGCGCCACCCTTATATCTAATATAAAATTTGACAAATGAATAACAAATGGCGGTTTAGGGACTACGCACATTTATTCAGCGTTTTTTTTTATTCTATAATAGGTTTGCGCTTGACCACAACTTGCCTGATCTGAAGCAATGTTGCAGTCTACGATGGAACGCGCCTACCTAATAAATACCGATTCACTCGTGACTTGAAGACAGGTAGATTATAGATATCGGGAAACAGAGATGCCGGCAACGAATTCCACAACTTGGCGGTTCGCACAATAAAAGTGGAAGCAAAGCGCTTTGTGCGTGCCCGTGGAATTTCCACCATATAACGGTGGCGCATAGCCGTACCTCTACTTGTACGATGGAAGAATGGGGATGGGGGAATAAGATTGTGTAATTCCAACGCACACTCTCCGAAGTGTATCCGATAAAAGACCGAAAGACTAGCTACTATGCGGCGATGCTCGAGGCTCTGCAACTTAGCCTTGATGAGGGACTCGTTGCCAATAAGCCTCTTAGCTCGCCTTTCAATAGCTCGCCTTTCAGCTCTATTCAAAACGCTGACGAACGCTGAATAGAGCTGAATAAATGTGCGTAGTCCCTATTCAACAGTTAGGGTTGTCTAAGAAAATATACTGACAAAAATTATTTGTTCTTATTTATTACATTTTAAACGTCAGAATACAATTGCAAATGGCTCAAACGTAGAATTTAAGGTATGATACAGCCTTTCCGGTTCACCCTGTATAAAGTGGACTTAGAGAATCACAGCAATTTCTATAGAATGTGGTTGTTATTATTCGTCTGTGATCAAATGATTAAAACCATTAATATGAGATCAGTGATCAACGACCATGAAAATATTACGTTAGCAGACTCAGAATACAAATAATGTAGGTATATATTATTCTAATAAATTAAGTATAAATAGCATAAAGGAGACGTTCAAAAAATGTATAGAGCCTGGGATTAAAATAATTGTAAATTTGAACAGCAATCTGAGTTACATAGGTTAATAGAGCATAATTAATTAAATTTTTTGGTGTATTTAAAATAATTTTACAACCCCCCGTTTTTTAAAAAATTGAAATTGAAAATAAGAATCCTTAATGCAATATTATGATTATTGCAATTGGCAACCCCATGGTCAAATGACAATTGAGCAACCAAAAAAAATCAAAATAATTTCGACGCTGTCAATCAAACTGATCAATGACAATGACATCATGACGTTTCCCGTAATTATATTTTTTTCCACGCGTTTTGTTATTACACTAATAAGATAACAAATATTTTTCGTCATAATTACATTAAGCTGCAGCTAGAATAATATTACAAGAGAAAAGTACTGTAACAGAATGCAATTATTGACGTGATTGCAATATTTATACTGCTTAGGAAACGGATAATTAAAGGTAATGTGCGTTTTGTTTTTCTATTACATTTTTTTGATTTTTACAAAAATGGTTGCTCCTAAAATTCGTGTTTAATTAAATTCTAACAGCTTATTAAATAAGCTTTCCAATGAGGTATATCACATTGGTGTTCAAAATTCTAGCCCACTTTTGACCTCTCCTTTATACAAATAGACACTTATTAACGTTAGGTACACTTAATATATTAAGAGTTATTAAAACTAAATATTCGTTATTATCACAATTTAACTTAACTAAACTGTTTGAAGCGTGTGACCCATTAATCTAAAAACATTTGATTTGACCAATGGTTAACTTTTAACGGTCAACCGAATAAGATAACATAATTAAATAGACATTTAAGTAAAATATATTTTTTTTACAAAACGGTGTGTTAATAATCTCATCGCGAGAGGTCCAGTTGCGAGTTTTGTTTGATGAGCCATGCCATCACACACGCTAGAATACTGGTAAAGTCTACCTGTACTAGTGTTTCTGCGCAGCTAGACCGAAGCATGTGTTGAGACAGCTACAAGATAATAAAATATTTTTTCAACGGTGCGCGTTGGTACGGTGAAATTAATTCTTCAACCAATGCCATAGCAAAATGATGGCGCTCCACTGCTTTGGAACGTCTCTAATACAGTGTGGCAACGGCGACGACCTAGTCACTATAAATCATTCTGTAAGGACCATACCGTTCTAAAATAATATGCAAATTATTTTATTTAATAAAAAATCGACATAATATGTCTATTAGAGATAAATGTCTAAAATGCGAAAATCGGGGCCCAGTAGCTGCGTAAAGTCGACACAAAACGCGCGCGCGCGTGCGCCGGGCGGCGCGACACATTGATAAAAAAAGCGGCGCCCTACCGCCCGACCGCTGCCAGTTATTTTGTTCAAAACATGAGTTTTTGAAGTGAAAACTTCTTTAGCGGCGTTGAGCACTTTTTCTGTAATGGGTATAAAATCTTAAACTCGCGTCAGGACACGTGACCTGATCGAAAAAGCGTAAGACGGATGGAGACGCAGGGCGCTTGCGCGAATGTTCGTGTATGTTACAGCGTGCCACGCGCATCCATGGATGGTGACAGAAAACAGTTAAATTTTTAATGTAATATAAATTGTCATGTTTGTGTACGATAGCGCAATAAATGAATATTGTATTCTACCACATAAATGATAGTACTTTTATACTGATAAAGCAATTGGTGCAAAATTATTTCCTAACCATTCCAAAATATTAAACATGCTCAACGTTAATAATCAAGTTTTCACTTCTGCCGGCACTCCCGGAGTGCAACCCGTCGTTTTTTTTTTTATTGAAATATCTTTTGTTTTATTTAAAACTATTATAGCAATTAGTGGTTGACGTCGCCACACTGTATACAACACCACTGCAAAGTTGTAAATTGTAACATCTCCAGTAAACCGTAGCGTGTATTATATTCGTCAAAAGATGACATAAAGTGTGTATGTGTCCTTATGAACCTAAATTATGGAATGTCTAATTTCGATGTCATAGTGGCGAATGGACCGAAGAAGTGTGGTTCCCGGAATGATTTTTTATTTCATCCCAAACAAAACTCACGACTGTGACCTTTGTTTCGCAGTTAATTTCGATATTTGTATTGGTAGTAGGTACTATACTTACAACTCCACATTCAATTAATTAACTAATCTCATTTACAATACGCAAATCGCGAAATTACAACTTTTCGCCATCAATTTGGCTTACCGCCATTCGCCATCTTATAATTGATCGCCATCCGCCATCCACCATCTTAGTCTTTCGCTATTCGCTTACCAGTTATGGTAGTGCTGGGGGCGTGGTGACGTGCGTCTGTTTCGCCACCACTCTGTGACCTTGTGCAAGTTCACCTGCTTTTAACGCTTTGTACTTCAGAAACGCATCGCCACCGTAAAGCACCATCGCAAGGTAGCCGAAGAACTGAAAAAGAAAAATACAATCTAAATACCTACTTACAGAGAACATAATCAGTTTTACTCTTTAAACGAGTGTGGATTAAGGCATAAACTCTCTCAACTAGTAAGATAGGAGAAGACCCGTGTCCAGCAGTGATACACTAAAAAGGTGATAGATGGGTAAACACGGTCTGCACGTTCTATCGTAGATCACATAAGCGCATAAAAACCAAGGTGTGGTCAGTTGCAAGTCGATATTTGAAAAAAAAAAACAGCAATGATCACTTGGTTTAGTAATTAAAATTCTAACACATCTAAAGAACCTATCCACAACGGCCACAACCAGAGATGGGTAAAGACTCAGTAAATACTGTCACGTGAGTAAATACTGAGTAAATACTCTTTTATACTGAGTATTTACTAAAAATCGACAGTAAATACTTTTTTTCATTTTTTATCACATTAGTTGGTTCTTTCCAGGAGCTTGACATAGAAAATACGACCCATTGAGGATAGGACCCGCTAAGGATTTAATTTCTTTAGCTAATTCATACAAATGCCGAACCAATGTAACTTTTCCTTGTAATTTTTCTTAATACCTAGTTGGAAATGTGCTTGAAAATAGATAAGTTAGCTAGGTATTGCTTAAATTTGATAATTTCGTACCCAAAAATATGAAATAATTATAACACACTAAAGTCCATATCACCAACCACACTAAGGGGCTACTTAGGTAAGGTTTCTTTGTTTTACATTGAAGGGATATAATGTTTTGCATAAAACAAAAGAAGGTGTGCGACTTGCTATTAGTTTCTCTGTCACTTTTTTGGATGAAGTTAGAAAATAATAGAATGAGAGGCAAAATCAATCAAACATCAAGGACATGCTTATTCGTGTTCCTCAGTCATAGAGTGCGCTCGTGTGTGTTTACGTTGTAAATCCATTTTGAATTTGGCTTATTCTTACGGATCCTATTCTGATTTATTGATTCTGTAGGCATAGGTACTTACATATAGGAATAGAGCAAATAATTTTAATTGAACTATCATAGAGTCCTGAATAAGACCAACTGATTAACCGATTCGAAAAAGTAGGTAAATCTAATTTTAACACACATACACACGCGCAAAAATATTTTAAAATGACAAAGTAACAATAATTAAGGTATGCAACAAATTTAATATTTTCTTTTTCTAATAGTAGGTATACTAAGAACTAGAAAGCTACCTTTCCGAAATAATTAGATAGACCTTACGCGGTATGCGGAAAAGGGCGAGGCGAGGTAGCTGAGGCAGAGCAAGGTCCATCCTCTCCAAGTTTTTGCAATTAGATACCTAAATCGCCTCGGACGGGAGAAGTCACCCGAGTGCCACCAGTTCGGGGCTGAAGAGCATGGCGCTGCATACGCTGACCAAGTGCCCGATGTGGCCGTCATAGACTGGTCGCGATGGCTGGGAAAGAAGAGAGGGTGGCAAACATCGTCCCGCTCCGCAGCTTCAGATGCTGGCCGGCGGGTTAGCCCACCGCCAAAGATTTTAGGGGGTGAACCGGGCTTAGCTGCTTAGAGCTGGAAACCCTGCTGGGTCTTGCTCACCCTTGCTACAAACAGGAGTACCACTCCCCCCGTGTCTGTCCAGGGCGAGGAGATGCTAGAGACATTTCCCTTTAATAAAAGAAATGGCTGAAGCTGGTTAGGAAATGGAATGAACTACGTTTTAACATAGCACAGTTGTAGAGAGCTATATGTCTAGGCCACTTGCCAGTACGGCTGAGATCTAGTCCCTTAGAGAGGCCATGGTTGAGCGCTTAAACTTGTCTCTTAATGCTGTTTCCGACTGGGGTGACGCCAATCTAGTCAAGTTTAATGCTGCTAAAACCCAGGCGTGTCTATTCTCTGCTAAAAAAAGGCCATTCAATTGGCTCCTACTTTTCAAGGTGTACACGTGCCTATTACAGACCACCTTGAGCTTCTTGGCGTCGATATGACTTCGACCCTCATTTGGTCCGTACATTGAGTCCATGGCCTAACTAGCTGCCAAAAAGCTAGGTGTCCTCGCGAAGCTGCGTCAGTACTTCAGGCCGAAACAGATGCTCGAGCTATACGAAGCACAAGTTCGTTCATGCATGTACTGCTCGCCTCTTTTGGGTTGTGTCAGCTAAATACCAACACGAGGCGTTAGAGTCTATAGTAAGGCGAGCCAAGAAGCTTATTGGCAACGAATCCCTCGTCAAGGCTAAATTGAAAAGTCTCGAGCATCGCCGCATAGTTTCTAGTCTTTCGGCCTTTTACCGGATACACTTCGGAGAGTGTGCGTTGGAATTACACAATCTTATTCTCCCATCCCCGTTCTTCCATCGGTCAAGTAGAGGCTATGCGCCATCGTTATATGGTGGAAATTCCATGGGTACGCACATTGTGCGAACTGCCAAATTGTGGAATCCACTGCCGGCATCTATGTGTTCCAATAGCTATGATCTTCCGGTTTTCAAGTCACGAGTGAACCGGTATTTACTGGGTAAGCGCTTTCCATCGTAGACTGCATCATTGTTTCACATCAGGCAAGTTGTGGTTAAGGGCAACCCTATTTTAGGATAAAAAGAAAGTCAAAGTAACTGAAGGTCACACATAGTATAAGTTGTTTTGGTGGTTCATCATCATCATCGGCCTGTTGCAGTCCACGGTTGGACATAGATCTCTACCAATACAATTCATTTCACCCTGTTATCGGCTTGCCGATTATCTTTCGCAGATCGTCACTCCACTTAACTGGAGGGTATGCTATACTACGCTCTTCAAAACGCAGTCTACTCAGATTGCTTACTTTTTCGTTCAGTTTCGGCACTTTTTCTGTCGAAAACGGAACTGGCATAGCAGCTGCATATTTCTGCCGAAACTTGCCGCAACCGAAACCGAACTTTTGGTCGGTCACTAATCTAACTATTTATATAAAAATGAATCCCTTGGTCCCACCATATTATTATTCTATTATTATTATTATCACGCGTGAACGATTAGAAAGACAGAAGTTATCCGAAAGAAAAAGTCACGGCCGAAAACTGGGCGAGATATTATAAAAGGAAAGCCGAAGGAAAAGCAATTAGTATTCACGACTTAAACTGCCGTGGTTATATTTGGGAGGTTATATTAGGTAGGTCTGAGACCCGGTAGATGGCACTGCTTTACCGGGCAGGACGACGACAACCGGGTCCGTTATTTATAGATAAATTTTAACCCAGACCTAAAAAAATCATCATGCTCATCACACAAAGATTTGTTCGGGGCGGGAATCGCACCCCCGACCTCCGGCATAGCAGTCAGTTCGCAAAAAAGACACTCCACTATTGTCAAAAGTATTTACTCATGCGTTATAGTAAATACTCAGTAGAAATGAGTAAATACTCAGTATTTACTATTTACTCAGTAAATACTAAAATAGTATTTACTCACCGCCCATCTCTAGCCACAACACAACAAATCCCTTGAGGTAAAACAGCCAATATTTACATAGTAACTTTACGATGCGTCACTAACTCACATTCAATTAAATTATCGTTCACGCTTCAACCAAAGTATGTTTAAACGAGTTTTTTTATATTACCATTCATTTATTACGTAAGGCTATTTACGCTGGTTTTGGTCCCCATCCCACCTATTCTAAGACAAAATAAGAATAGGCCGACAGACCCCCCGACAGACACGTTTGGCGGGGACTACCGAAATAAATAAAAATAAAAAAAATTTGTAATATTTTCCAAATTAAGTATAACCTGAAAATTTTTGTGATCTGACGTAAGAAAGAACTATAGAGTGAGACTCCCTCCCACCCCCTTGCAAGAAAAAATAAGACATGGTCGAACCGAAGCCGAGGTTGATATTATGGCTGCTTTTACTATGGTGACTGATTACGTCATAATTTATAACGTAAGCACCTATTAATATATAAAGTCATTGAATAAAATACGACAAACCACTTGGGACGATGATATTTCGATTACTCATCATTAAGAAACCATAATAAGTATAGGTATCATCCTTATAACCTTACTAATATTATAAATGCGAAAGTAACTTTTGTCCGTTTGTCGCGCTTTCATGCAAAAACTACTGAACCGATTTGAATGAAATTTCGTATGGAGATAGTTTGAGACCCAGGAAAGGACATAGGATAGTTTTCATCCGAGTGCGCAAACAGAGGTTAATGGTTTAGCGCGATAATCTACATACATACGCTCGGGCGGAAAGCTACTTTGGTTATTAAGTAAATCTCTACAACAAGTGTACAGCCTCTCATGGTTATTATTTTCGTCTGAGTCCTCCATCACCACCTACCAGCCTAACAGCCCAGTCATAAATCTGACGGGGCTAACCTTAATAAAACCTCACGATTGTGGACAGCTGTTTCAATATTTTAACTAATTAATTGTCTATTTAAACATGACCTATTAGTACATGTTATACTACAGAATAATAAGGCGTAATTATGATGTCACTATTAACACAGATTTGTATAGAAACTAATCATAAAATAACCCAAGCACGTAGCCTCGTAGTGTGCAAACTCATAAAAATATAATGTCTGCTACAATACATGTAGTACTTCCGTTTTTAGTAGAACAAGTGTTTTGTTTTCGATTAGCTGGAGTCGCGGGGATAGCAGATGCTTACAGCGCGGCAGCATTTTAATCAAATCAAAGACAATGTCATCGAAGATCGATAAGAATAAAATGTATAGGATTGGCACACACCTATGTAAAGTCAAGTGTCAATCGTACGGCAATCTCATTAAATTTTTTCCTTTTTATCATCGTTATCAACATAACAATTTAAAATGTTACTTTGTACAGGCATGTAGGCTTGAAGCGCTTTTTACATCAGCTATCTAATACCTTGATCACACGTGCCGAGCAAAACGGCGAGACAGTGCTCTCGGTCGAGTTCTCGGTCGGAAAAACATAGCGAGCCTATGTTTATACTTATCGAGTAGTCTGACGGGAGCTCTATGTCACTCTAGTGATCAAGGTAATAGGGTGCATTCGTCAATGCAAACTAAGTCACTAACTGAAATTATGAAATAAATTTGACTCACCCCCGCAGCGGAGTACGCGGCCGCTCCGAACGCGACAGCAATAGTAGACGCAGTGAGGTACAAGAACACGAGCACCACATACGCGATCATCTCGATCTTTAGCCACTTGATATTGTGGTACTTCTCGACTATATGGAACAGGTACAGCGCTAGCAGGATGCCGGAGAACCAGAGCCCGAGGTGGGCTACGATGTTGAAGTACACGCCGCGTCCGTTCGACCAGAACGACGATGATTGGATGCAGATGAAGCCGATTAGGTTGAACAGCTGTAAAACATCTCGGTTATTTAGTTGCAGTTGCAGTCAGACATAGCTAACGGCAAAGATTGTAGAGCCTTAGGTCGGGGGAAATATTACTGCCTTGAGTAAACCTATAGTTTGCTGAATCAGGCATCCGAATCATCTAGGCCTAGCAAATCATGTTTTCCGCTACTTGGGCAGCGAGTCAATTATAAACATTCCTATGAGGAAAAACATTACTACATTTATCTCAATGTATGCAAGTTTGCATACCTATGTTATGAAAAGCATTAGTGAGGTTGTAGTAATGTGAAAATAATAAGACAATTAGCGTAGTCGAGTCGATTACGAATCGCTCACCAAAGAACATAAACAATAGGGAACTACGTACGTCTTAAATAAACTCTATTTAGAAACACTTTTTTGCTTTATTTGTATTTCCCGACCGGAAAGATTAGTGGGCAAAATAAATAATAATAATAATATAGTGGGTCATTAACACAGATGGTCATCTGATCCCAAACTAAGCAAAGCTTGTACTATGGAAACCAGATAACTGGTAATATACTACATATAATACTTTTCTTTTGTAAATATATACTTAGATATAGATAATTACACCCAGACACAAGACAAACAGACATATTTAAACAAACGTTTGTCTCGGGTGGGAATCGAACCCACGACCTGCGGCGTGAAAAGCAAGTATCTTACCGCCTTGATGCGTCGTTGACATATCTGAGCTGTGTGTTATATGGTAAAGTTCCCATTAGTATTTCACATTCAAAAGAACCAACTGCCATAGAAATGTAAAGCAGTCCATAATTATAATCGACACAATAATATGACAATACGGGTTATAGTGGATGTCCAACCACTAACCCGCATCAGGCCCGTAAAGATCAACTAATTAATTAGGAAGGACACTTCCTTAAGTTTTTTCTTCATTTTCAATGAGCAGTGGTCATAAAACCAACACAATAAAGACACATGTCAGGTGAACTTGAAGGTTGAACTTCATTTAACCGATTCGGTGGCTGATGTTTAATTTACTATACAACCGCTCTTGTACACAGAATGGGTAAAAATCATCATTCTAACTATACAATAAGGGCACGTATAAACCAGCGGCTTATTGCCAACGACAGAGGCAACTGCAGCCGTCGACATATAGAAATGCTTGCTGTTAATAAGAGTTGTCGCCGAGGACAACTACCGTACTTTTCGACGTTGACATGGCGCCATCGTCGATAGCTATGATTGCTTTTCAAGAAAGCTGGCAATAGGTGAGAGCCAGCAATGGCTGAGAGCCAGCAACACTGCTGTCTTGTCTTACATGTAGATGACTATAATTCTTTGCCGCCTCTTGCGTTGGCAACGTGCCGCTGGTACCTATATTTGAACCTTAACGGCAAATTTACGAAACTTAGCGTCAAGCGGTTTTGCAGTTAATTGCCCGCTCGCGTTGAGTTATTTTTCTAGACTACTAAACGAACGACGCTGAGTTTCGCGAATGGGATGTAACGTTGTTAAATCTAAGTGAATTTCGTGTGTACATAGGTAGGTACTTACAATAACAACAGCTTTAAGGATCCCTGGGAGCGTTGTGAGGTACGAGAGGTCGAACCTGGTCTCCGTGTTGAACACGGTGTTGGTGGAGCCCATGGTCTGCGGGGGCGGCGGCGGCGGTGGCGGATGGCTCGGATACGCCATCGTTGCTTGTCATCTGTACCAAACAGAATTAAGTACTTATTGGGCTATGAGGAAATATTATAGGAGAATAAATAGCTAAGCTGCATGATTTTGTTTTACCTGATATAGGTATATCAACAGAAGTGTGCTAAATTAGGTCATATTTAATTTTCTGTTGAATTTTCTGTTGGTTAAATTGAAGGAATGGACAGGGACAATGGTATAAAAATTAGTCACAAATTGGAAATTGCATCAAATTTTTTTTATTCTATAATAGGCTTGCACTTGACTACAACTTACCTGAGGTTAAGCCATGATGTAGTCTATGATGGGACGCACCCAATATAACGATTCACTTGTGATTACAAATGATTGAAACAAATTAGGTAAGCCATTTCTAAGTGCAAGTAATTAGTAAGCACCAATGTGCTTGTTCATGGTTTAATATTGGAAACTATTTCCAATCTTTTGAATTGGATGCTACAATTTGATGATGTAGATAATTATACTTAAGACAGGTAACATTGTACTACCGAATACAAGTAGTAGAGTATTCAGTAAGCATAGCTTAGAGAAAGTAGAAAATACCTAACATCGTTGTATAATATGTGAAGGTAATAGCAATGACTTGGTTCTGCTTCAGGGCTTTTAATTTAATTATGGCCTAAGATATAATATGTTATGGATTTAGTATCATTAGGTACATACATAGGTACTGTGGTGACTATAAGAGGTCCTGGATTTGAATGGATCAAGAATATATGCTATTTTTTATCGTTTAAGTTAAAGGAATGTTTGTTTTATGTAAAATAAAGTGGTTTCACTCCACGGCCAATTGAAATTTTTCACCATGTATCGAGCATTAGATTGTTGTGAGTAATTTAAAATGTAACTTAAAAACTTTTTCTAATACCTTTTATAAAAAGTGAGTCACTGATGTTAGTACACTGAAGGGTGCACTATATTACTAGTTTATACAAACTATACTAGCTTTTAAGCAGCGACTCCTCTTGTGTGACGGATGACGTAACCCAAACTGGCTGGAAGGGCCTTTATTGGTTCATCGGACTGTTTAAGTGAGCTATCTGAGGACGGTTGAACCGATCAAGTACTGTGGCAACTGCCATAAGTGCTCCCCGTGTGGGGACGAACCTCAGCTCAGGATGTTGCCGGAAATTCTAGTTTCAGGGGATCGGGGGGGAATTTCGCTACATTTTTATTGTACCCAGCTGTGGGTTAAAATTTACTCTACAGACTTCCTCTATGAGTATAAATAAGCTATCCTACAGTTTATGAATCCCTGAGATTAGAGCATTCAAACAAACAAACTCTTTAGCTTTATATTAAGTGTAGATAGTGTGGCGAAGAGTCCATACAAGATTTCAATCGGCTTTCTTTTAGGAAATGATTAATATTGTTTACTTCAGTAAAACAATGTAACGCCAAAGAGTTTTAGATAGCATCAAAAAGAAGTACCTATAATATGAAGGTGGTAGTCACCATAGAAACATCAGTGATAAGAAATTGAAATATTATTTTCATAAGTAAGAACTTTTTTGATCCACCTTCCCTTTTTCAGATTTCCACCCTTCGCCACTAGTAGATAGGTATATACCCTCTTAAGTATGCTAAGATGTAATACTCATTAGAAACCACATGCTATAGTAGTGAGTCATACTCATATGCCATAGGTTTACAAATGCTTTATGATGTGATTCATTGAATTACAGTCAATAGGTGGAGAAGGTTAATTCACATTGACCTTAACAAGCACTTATTGCCTAATAATCTATATTTCCTGATAAAGATCTAATAGACATTGTAAGTTACAAAAAACCATAACATAGTTGTGAGAATACTCGTTACCAGTTGAGAAATTCTTAATTGGGCAGGTAAATAAGTTTAGGGCAGGTATATGTGGGACTCGTAACTTTTAACTGCCTGTGTCGCATATATGCAACATATTTGTTCGTTCCCCATGTACATGTCACATTTATGAGAGAAAAACATGCAGTTAAAAGGTTAAAGAAGATATGGTGTCCACATTGAGAACAGAAAGCATGTACAGTAGCTAGTAATATATTTAAAAGAATACAATTAAATCAAAACGTAATAGCTTAATATACAAATAACTGAAAGTTTACTAACTTAAATTTATTACCTTTTTAGAAATATACAATAACAGTTTCATAAATTACAAACACTCAATTGTACAGATTTTAATTAGTTCCACCTCCAAACAATAAAATGTATATTTTTTATGTAAAAATAATAATTAATGAATTGAACTTAATTTGTAGTGTTTATGTATGTATGTAGTTGGTTAATGGGTTTTGCGCATATATTGTTGAGCATGTGGTGTTCTTCTAAGTAATGGGGCACTTAGATGAAAGCAAATAAAAAATATTTGAAGACAATTGTAACAGTGTACTAAATATTGAAGAGCCAAATAAAGAAATATTCTTACCTGAATTCTAATATTAAATTTCAGCTCTGATGCACTGCGCACTACTAAATATTTTTGAAAATAAAGTTATTATTATACAAGCCGCGTCCACAGGCGAGGAAACTCCTTCCTGAATATGTAATCACAGTCTCCTTGACACTATATTACTAGTAACCGATATCGACTCGCGCTAAATACGTGACTCATATTTAAATATACCGTAACTCGTAATTGAGCGAACGGTTTACTTTGCGGCTGTTATTTGTTTACACTGTGCAGTCTTAGGTTTAATGAAAATTATTTCATTATACAACTACGGATAGTTATTAAAATTCTAAAGACATTCTTAAAGTCGAAGTAAAAGTCTGCATAAAATCTTTTAACATTAATATAATTAATTATTTAAATTAATATACAAAAATTATGTACGAAAGACCACAGTAAAATTTAAGTTGTTACTGAATGTCACTGAATGACAGAAAGACACAGACAGACATGTCCTATTTTTGAATGACAGCCAGACAGAATTTAACTACTGACTGACAATTAAAATGATTAATACCTCAGTCCAAAAAGTTGTTATCTAAATGATTACAATGATATAACAATTTATTTGTACTCATACAATGTCTCGAAATCAAGGAATAATACTCTCTTAGTAAAAAATATCTAAATATAACGTTGGTCTAGTGTGAAACTTTAACGAGAAGATAGGCGACATAAATAATGAACCGTAAATGGACCGAACGGCACAAGATATTGTCAAATTAAATGAAGGATATCGACCACATACAATTGTAGACACCACTTATCTGGGCATACTACTACATAGTGGGATTGTCACTTTCTGGTCACATGTGTTGTCAACTAAGCATTTTGACAAATCCTTATAAAGTGAACGTGATTTTGCTAAATGTGGCAGCATATTTGCAGTACACAGGTAAATTTTAGTACGTAAGAAGATACGCAATTTCTCATTATCGTGTAAGCCGAACAGATACTTATTTTTGAAAATCTATCAGACACACATAAAAGTGTTTAATTTTTTCCTCACCGCAAGATTGAAAAGATTCGTTTAAAATTAGATATCCAAGAAGGCGAAGGAAGTATTTTTCAAGAATTTTAATACAAAATTGGTGCCAATGAGTTTAATTTAGGTATGGCAGTCAGTCTGTCGGTTGAGTCGGCTATGAAAAGTTTACATGAGGAGAACTTAAATCCTATATGTATATTTAAGTTCTCGTTTAAGTGACCAAATCGTTAAAAAGTGTTATGGCAGTTGTACACACGGGACGAGAACCACTCGCCGAGAGCCTCGGCCGAAAAGACTCACATCGAGAGCATGCCTGTACACACGCGTTCTAACATTTGAACTGAAGTCTTACACGAGAATGGACGTAGAAATAGCTGCTTCTATTTGTCTTTGTGCCGAGCTATTATAATTTTTTAAACATTCACTATAAAAAAAATCTCAAACCATGGAGAAAAACAAGACGGTAGATGATTACTATACAAAAACTGTAATTCTCGTTCATTAGACCACATAGTGAAACACGTGCGTTCATAAATACCGTCAGCGACTAACTAAATGAACGAGTGTGTACATGCTCGCTCTTATTTACCTCACGAGAGCTAACGAGACCCTTTGACTCGGGCGAATAAAACCGACAAGCCACCGAGAGCTACCGAGACGAGAACGAGAGAGCGAGACAAGACGAGAGCGCCCTGTACACACACGCGCTCAGCCTGTCTCGGGGTATCTCGATGAGTGTGTACAACCGCCATTAATATCACTTGAATAGTGTAATGTCTAGCAGGTATTTAGTCGGGGGTAACAGACAAATAATATCAATGTCGGATTGACATCTCCTGTCTGTCATCCACTATCTTGACGTCAGTTCTGTCAGTGAAATGTCAATTCGTCAATCATCATTCCGATACGAAGATTACTCGCTAGATACATTTATATTAAATTAATTAGTGTAGTCGTAACTTGTCTGTCTACTATAGTAATAAGTGTACTATCCCAGGGCGGAGTCCCGTTTCTGAATAACTTGTGAGGTGAGTATGCTGTTATGCTTAAATTAAATTTAGGTACTATGTCGCTGGTTATTGCTCAATCCTCGGTTTGCTATTTTAAGTGGTGACGAGTTATAATTACTAAACAGAAGCATAGTACAAATGTAAACTATTATTTTTATCGTCTTTCATCTTCTAAACAATATGATACTACTAAAACATTTTCGATTTTTATGCACTTTTATTCAGTTTTTAAAATCAGATAACTAATTGAGATTAAGATTGTTATAATTACTAGGTATTTGTTTGCGCGGCTAGACATTTGGCAAAACTTAAATGTAACTTAGTATAGTAGGTATTTTAGTTCTAAAAAAGGTAATTATCACATCAGACATCATTGTAAGATATTTCTATAAATAACACCCCCATGTGTATTGCACTCGGTAGGAGGTAAGTGTTTAAAAATATCAGTAAAATCCCTACTCTGTGTCACATATTTGAAAGGACAGAAACTTATTAGGTAAGTGTTTACTTTCTTGTATCTACTCATTGCAGTCAATACAATAAGCTAAAAGAGAAAGTCATACATTTCAAGTTATGTAAAGATCCCATGCATAAAGGGGGTGGTACATTCATTTGCTTAGATTTGGTACTAAATAGGCATAAGTATTGTTAGTGTGCTTGTTCTATAAATAAAAACTTAACAAACTGACTAAAAAGCAACAAATACATAGTCCTTAAGAGTTAATTTTGTCAGTTATATTAAAAAAAATGTTTCTGTGCATGTGTTATACAAAAAAACAAATCTTATGTTTTAATCAAAGCAATAAACCATTATGATATACAACCAAATTTATGTGACCATTGTAACTTGGAAGAGTAACACACACATCTAATTCCCACAAACTTTTCATTTGTAATAGTAACCATATAACCATATAAATTATTATTTTGTTACACACTAAAGGTACAATCACAGAAATTACACAAAATTATTGATGACAGTTTTAGCGTGCAACACGGGATCCAACTCAGTAATTGCTGTACTAGCGCACAGCACTGATTTTCAGCTGGCCCCGGACATTTGTGACAACAACAATGTACGCACCAGAAACACAAACCATAAATGTGGACTCTTTTATAGTATTGTCTTAGATTTACGCGAATATCACACATTGAAATAAAACTACTTTTTAACGGATTTTATCGCGGTTTATTTTAGATTTTAGATCCCGACGTTTCAAAGTCTTTTCAGACTTCATGTTCACAGGTGGACTGAGATATTTGACGTCCAAAAATATTAATCACAATTATTACTGACTACCTTCAAACATTAATATTTAAGTTGCGTTCCGATTTAAGCAAACTGAGCTCACAGTGTCTTGAATTCTGAGTTGATTTTGCTTGGGTTTTGGTACAAGTAAATTAAGCACTGGGTCCCAAGCTGGTGATATATTCTAACACATAGCTGATGTTAAACATCAACGCTCGACGAAATCTGCAGTGTGTGAACATACTCAAAAAGGCCCCAACCATTACTTGAGATTTGATAAAACACAGGTCCTTGTCAAAGAAAACCAGTTCCTACCAAGAATGATCCGCGAAGCTATTGAAATTAAAAAACATCCTAATTTTAACAGAGAAAATGGTTGGAATATACCACCAGCTTGGGACCCAGTGCTTAATTTACTTGTACCAAAACCCAAGCAAAATCAACTCAGAATTCAAGACATTGTGAGCTCAGTTTGCTTAAATCGGAACGCAATTTAAATATTAATGTTTGAAGGTAGTCAGTAATAATTGTGATTAATATTTTTGGACGTCAAATATCTCAGTCCACCCGTGAACATGAAGTCTGAAAAGACTTTGAAACGTCGGGATCTAAAATCTAAAATAAACCGCGATAAAATCCGTTAAAAAGTAGTTTTATTTCAATGTGGACTCTTTTAGTTCAAACTTCAAACAACAACAACTACTTGCTTATGAATTACCATTGCATGGAAGTTGATAGCCACAATGACACACGGCACTGCTACTATATTTTTGTTGGTTGAGAAATTCTCTATGCAAATGTGTTTTCAAAGTCACTTGGGACATACTTAGTCGCAGAGGAGGTGGTAAATCGTAGTAGTAGAATTATGCGCAAGACCATAAAAGGCAAGTTGTTATCAAGCACAAGCAAAAATATGAAAAAAATTATATTATTTGAAGCATATTATTATATTATAAAAATCATATTATTTGAAGGAAATTTACGCTATCCTCGTCAAGATGCAGTCTGTACTTTCAGCTTGATTAGTTGCATAACTCGGGGTGGGCCTGTAAACACAATCAAAACTGAAAATAATACTATTGTAATTCACACAAAATGTTTGGCTTTGTTAGTGTTATCATTGTTATAGGTATTGTTATCAGTTGTGTTGTGACTAAGAGTTTTATCAATACACAAAAACCTGCTCATCATACATATTTGTGTTTTAGGAGTGTTTCATGTGAAAGTGATTAATATATTATTGTTCCAATTATTTTGCAACTATCAGTGTACATTTAAAAAATATGTAAGTAATTTATTTTGAAGTGCTTCAAATTGTATGATAATTTTTGTCCTGTAAGCTTAAAAATATATAGATTTCCCAGTATCAAAATTTTAAAAGTTGTTTTTTCACCATAATATTTTTTTTTCTATTGTTACAAATAATGGTATTAGTTAAGCTTTGGTTGTTGATTGATTCATCATCAGTCGCCGCAGGTCGTGGGTTTCATTCCCACCAAAATCAGATATTTGTGCGATGAACATGTCTGTTTGTCTTCAGTGATGGTACTTATAATTATCAATAATAAGTATGTACATTGTACATATTGAAATAAAACTACATTTTTAGGATTTTTTTTTTAATATTTTTGGACGTCAAATACCTCAGTCCACCCGTGAATATGAAGTCTGAAAAGACTTTGAAACGTCGGGATCTAAAATCTAAAATAAACCGCGATAAAATCCGTTAAAAAGTAGTTTTATTTCAATGTGTGATATTCGCGTAAATCTAAGACAATTCTATATGTACATATTTACAAAAAAAAGTTGTGTAATTATGTAGTATATTATCTGGTTTCCATAGCTCTGCTTAGTTTGGGATCAGATGACCGTGTGTGTTAATGTCCCACAATATTATTATTAATATATTACTAAATGTCTCTCGAGTGTGGCACTTAGTGTAGTCATAATTACTGCTATTAGTTTATTGTCTTGAGTTTTTATAGCGGTTGAAATAACTATGTAGTGTCCTTATGTCTTTTGTAAACTAACATTATTACATATCAAAAAATCTATAACTGTAATAATTGTGTAAACCGTCGCTACCTAGTCCTGAACGAAAACTATGTTATGTTTAAAGTTACATATTTTCCCTACTATGTTATGTTTAAAATTACATATTTTCCCTTCACAAAATAATTTGAAATAGGCCATAATATTGTAGCAGGTAATTCAGCTATTACACTTATTACCTGTTGGGTAAACACTTAACGGCGGTTGCAGACTGGCCGTAATTTTGCGTCGTTTTTTCTCACACTACGTGCGTTTTTTTTTCAAATAGTCCAACATACACGGGATTATTCCAACGTTTATTCTAAATCCGGTACCTAAAGGCAAGTTTCAGTAGCATTTCGCGCTTTAAAGCGTGTGCGTTGTGTGATGGATGACCTTATGGTCATCATTGCACCTAGGTACAAACTTTTTGACAGGTTACGGACCGCAGATTTGTCAATTTCACTACATAACGAACAACGAATAAGGAACCTCAAGTGTTTTATCATTGTCTTTAACAAAGATGAAACCCTTGAGGTCCACAGAGTTAGTGGAAGTTTCAATTGGACGAGGCAGAGTAAAGCCACCGTTTCCATTATCTTTACCAATCATCTCGACAGAACACGTTGTTTAGCGTGCTTTTGTAAAACAAGCCTATAAGCTTCTATAAAACGCAAGTCTGTAAACACTTATTTTGTTTTGTCTATTTGCCTAAATTCTTTCGAGTTTATTAAATAATTTCCATTTTAATGTCTCTCGGTCTGACCTGGATGAATATTTACGTAATATTAAGTTAATTAACGTTTTATGTGAATGAAAACCAGTCTGTTATAATTATTTACTTTATATTGTGGCCGAGTGGTATTAAGCGCAACTTCCTGAGCTTGGTTGCTGTTGGATTCGGACTTTCTTAGTCTGTGAAGATGGATGTGTTTTATAAATAAATATAAATGTAGTAAGATGTTAACACAGACGGCCATCTGATCCCAAACTAAGCACTACTACTACTACTTTTCTTTTGTAAATACATACTTAAATATACATAATTACACCCAGACTTAAGACACAGACATGTTCATCACAAAAATGTCTTACTAGGGTGGGAATCGAACCCACGATCTGCGACGTAAAAAGCTAGCAAGTCTTACCGACCACGCCACAGGTGCAGGTGAGCCTGCGCAGGTAGACCGGAGCGTGTATGGCATTGACCAGTGCAGTTTTTTTACCTGTACACGCGACCGGAGCGGATTAAAAAAACAATATTTTTGATACTATACGGTACACCGGTACGTTAAAAATTTCTTCGCTAAATCGGAGTCCTACACACACACTACATAAATGGTCTGCCTGCGCAGGCTGACCTCTGGTAGACCGTAGTGCGTATGGTCAGTATTACTTTGTCACCATGAGAATCCCTTTTCAAAATAACTCTTTCACACATAAATTACTGAACGGATTTGGATTTCAAGCTTATTTCAGAATTAAAAAAGATGCATACAGATAGATATCTACTTTGTTGGATAGAAGATATTTGATCCGAAAACATTTTTGCCACCTTAGGTGTTTCGGTGAATTTTTTTCTCGCGGACGAAATCGCAACCGGAAACAAGTAGGTAGTACCTACAAACACCTATGTTACTAGCAGGTGTACAGTTTACCTCAGTTGCCCTCTTTAGGCAAATAAATCATTACTTTTACATAGTTATATTGTAATTATATTGTTTGTTGTTTTGGCAGTAAACAAAGATGGCGGACGCAAACTTCCCTGGTCAACACACGACGACAACGACAGTGACTACAAGCACCACTGTACAGACAAACATACGGTTCGACCCCTCGTATATACGGAGGAAACGAGTGATCCTAAAGATTGTACAAGTTGTAAGTAATATTTAAATTACATAGTCAGTGTCAAACTTTTTGGCGCGTGAAAACGTGTCGCGAAGCAGGCAGGGTGTTAATTGATATATTGTTTTTTTTTGTTAACTAGTGTTATATTCTCGTTTGCAACAATCCGTAGACATGAAAAATGTTCAGCAGCTCAGAGGTAATCCTTACAGCAATCAACTCGCCCCCTGTTACGTATGAAACCTAAAAATAACTGACGAAATGTTGGTGACATTAACTTTTGTCTACACGTTCTGTTATTACAGATGTGAGTTTTAGCGTAAGTAGGTATATCATTCAAGATTTTATAGAAAACTTTGAAACACCTTTTAGTGTATATCATATAAGTAACTAGATTCAGCCCGTAGCTTCACCCACGTGATATTAGAATAAAAAGTAGCCTATGTCCTTTCTCAGGCTCTAGAGCTTGAGAAAGGTTTACCGGAAACCGATTAAAATTAAATTTCGTAGAGTCTAGACTCTGTACGAAATTTAATTTAAATCGGTTCAGTACGCGTGATAGCGACTTAAAGATATAGTTACTTTCGTATTTATAATATTGGATGACAAACCCTTTAGTGTCCCTCTGTCGGGTGCGAGCTTCGTCCCTATTGATAGCTTCTTCCGTCCAAGTAACAAAAAACGAGCTTAGATCATCGCACCATCGTTTTCGTAGTCTCTCTCGGAGACGACGACCGTCTCCAGGAATCCACCGCGTCGTGTTACGGGATTCTCTGTCCCGATGCATACGACAAATGTGAGTCCTGTTAGTATATATTTATAATTGAAAGCTGCCTAGGTAATTATATAGATAGAATTACCTAGGCAGCATTCGAAGTTATTGTCCTATAAAGTTATTGATTCCTATTGAAGTAAAGTTATACCTAGGTTAAGCGTGGGTAGCGTGATACCCGTGCAGGTAAAGCCCAAGGTCAGCTTATCGGTGTATCAAAGCAACCATGCTGATCGTTCAAATGTCGGCCATGTGCGACTATCGTAATAACTGTACATACCTATTTGTATTTTCGATTAATCAACGCTTAATATTGTTAATTTACATTGTCATAAACCAGTTGAAGTCAATTACTTTTTAATTGAATCCGATTTACAAATGTAGTTCACACTAGGTGGCATACAGACGAAAGTCTGGTAAAAGCAGCAAATCTGTCACCGCTGATTAAAGACTAGAATCAAGAAAATACAGAAGCCAAGTCACAGACGGAGAGCTGGTTCCTAAATTCTTGTTGGAAAACTAAATATTACTTAGGTCTAATCTTTCAGAACATTGCTATAGCTTGTGAGTGCGTTTTGAGTTATCACTGAGCAGTGATGACATTTATTACAGCAAGGATTTTGTTTAGGTTTAAGTTAAACTAGATAAATACTTATTTTCAGTTAAATTTTAAGTTATTTTACGTTACTCTTGCTATATAGGATACCGACGAAAGGTCAATGTACTTTATTAAAAATTGTGGTGTTTCAATCTCGGTAGCCGACTATGTTTAATAGATATTAAAGTATAACGCAAAGGTCAAGCGGCATCTTTGACATTTATACGTCGAGTTTATTAGTCAAACCATCGCTATGAAGGGTTAGGGGTCAACAGCAAGGCGCAGGAGGCGTGGGCAGTAGATCTGAAGTCGTAGATTAAATGCACGCAACACTTAGGTTAAAAATATACGAGTGACTTACGTGTAAAAGTTAAAAATCCCATTAACTTTTACCATAAAACAGTAATGTAGACCTTAATTCACTATGCTGAATGGTAGATGTCATAATGTCTTCTTTTTTTTAAAGACTTCCTATAGTTTCCTTTATCAGCTTATTTAAGTCAGGCTGGTCATAATTCTCTCCTAATGCACGCCACTGGGCACTATCCGCGGCTACTCTCACCCATCTCTTGCTACTTGCAAGACACCTGGCCCACAGCCTTGAAAGCGTCACGTCTGAACACCTACTACTTTGCGTTTGCAATTTCGTGGTATTCACTCGTACACTCGACCCCGACGACTAGGCGACTGTCGTCGGTACTGCGGCAAATATGGCCGGCTCTACTTCAGCTTACTAATCTGATGGTCTTTAGTATTGTCTTAGATTTACGCGAATATTACACAGTGATCTTGGTCTGGCTAAAATATACCGTACCATATGCGGGTACTGCTGCTTGTGTACCCTGTTCATATAACGTCGATCATCCAATTTGAAACGGACTATACCTGCGCAAAAGGTACTTGCACAACAATGAGTTAGATTAATGTTCGTTGATCTTGATAGATATGTAAATATTATAATAACTAATGCGTTTAATTCTCATGCGATCATAACGTCAGTTTCTCTTAACGTAATGTTTCATTCCGCTGAATAAATTAAAATAATAACTGTCTGTGGAATCGAGATTAGCCACCATAATTGACATAAGCAGGCTCTGTCCATAGCGTACTGTTTCAAAGTCTTTATTCCGTATTGTAGTATTATTAAAAATATTGAGACGTACATATACACATTACATATTATTTTACGTTATCTACGTTAGCTGGCATTATTAATAATAATAAAAAGTTTATTTGCCAAAAACCTTAAAATAGATAGGTATGCGTAGCAACAGATATGTTGTCAATGTTTCAAGTAAACCAAAATCTATGCCAAAATGAGAATACACTGTGCTCCCCGAACTAGAGATCTTGTATCTTGAAGGGATTCGTTCATGGAAGTACACAAAATAAAAATTTATGCGAGTATTTGGATGGGCTTTGGGGCATGCGTGCGTGCACGCGTGCGTTCGGGAGTGCGTGCGTGTGTTTGTTTGTTTGATTGGTTGTGTGTGCATAAGTAATCGTAAAGTGATGTAAGTTAGATCGCCGTAGATAGAGTAAAAATGACGTCAAGACGTCAAGTCTATGTACAGGTTTTACTTAGTTATGATCTATCTCCTCTCCTAATATAGTTAATCTTTGCGAACAATCTATGTATCTTTTCCATGTCTGTTAGTTAGCTTTTCACGTTTAAGCTGCTGCTTATACCGTTGACCGGAAAAGTAGTGAGGAAACCTATTCATTTGGGCTTCAGAAAAAGTGTAAACAAAGAAAGTGACGTTTCTCATAAAATTTGATCGAAATTAAAGATGGCCGATATAACCCGACTGATGCCATTGTCACATTTTAATAAAAACTATTCGCAATATCTGTGGTTTATTATTCAGTAGTATTAAAATGGTTTGTTTACACTTTTTTTTAATCCGAGGACATATGACATGTGTGGATTAAGGCCTAACTGTCTCAATTCTTAGATAGTTAAGAGATTTTCAGTGCCCAGTAGTGGGGGAAAAAAAGGGTTGACCCTAAAAGCAAGTTGTCCTTGTTACAGCTCTGCAGCTTGCTGGGCTTCATCTGCATCCAATGCTCGTACATGCGCAATGGTTCATATGGCAGCTTCTTCAGCTGGATCGCCATGATCGCGTTCTGGTTCACCGGGATTCTGCTCCTCTTCTACCTGTTCCACATCATTGAGAAGTTCTTCAAGATTCCTTGGCTGAAGATAGAGCTGGTTTTCTGCGCGTTATGGAGCTTCTTCTATTTGTTGGCGTCCATTCTGGTTACTACTGTACATGATAATCCGCATCAGGCTGCTGCGGTAAGTCAAAATAAAACATCAAGTACCTAACATGAAAAAAAATGTAGATTTATTTATTTATTTGTTTCTCCTGATATAAGAATTAATGTAGTCGAAAGCACTTCACCAGCGTGTGTGGATTAAAGCCTTAACTTTCTCAACTCGCAAGATAGTTGAGAAAAGACTCGTGCCCAGCTGTGGGACACTATTAAGGGTTGGAGTCAGAAAGTCTGAAGATGTCCTAAGCTAAGTTAGCTAATTCATAGTCTTCACTCAAGAACTCTTTTATCCTAAAGGTAAAAGGCAAAGGCGCCCGTTTCTACTTACTCTAGCTTACTCAGACGAGATGGGTTGGAGTGGCCTATGTCCAGAAGCAGTATGATAGTTGAAAGGAATGTCCACTATTTAACCTTTAAACCGAGCTTGGCTTGCCTCCTAAAGTGGCTTGTACTGATCAAACAACATTGTCCGTCCCCAGTTCTTCGGTTTCGTGGCGATGTTTGCGTACATCCTAGACGCATTCCTGAAGTTCCGCGCGGTACGAGGCGGCGGACTGGCGCAAGGATCGCGGGTTGTGTCCAAACAGACCACCAGCTCTGTCGAGGCGCCGCCGCCCAGGGAGGCTTACTGAGCTGAAGACAGGTATTAGTACCCACTACAGGCCTTATTCTTAGCCACTAGAAGCCTACTGAGTGGGTATAGACTGCAAGTAACATGAGGTCTCAAAATGGCCAGGAGGGTAGCTATTGTGGTCACTAGGAGCTTCTTTAGTGGTCGAGGAACATATTTTCTGACTACTAGAAACTATTTAGGTGTCGCTAGTAGTTAATTCTAGCCACTAAGACCTATTTATTCATTATTATGGGTTTATCCGGAGTGTTAATAGTAACTAAGAATGATTTTAAGTAGCTAGTACTATATTGTACTTTTTCTGTGAATTTAGAATTAATGTATAGAACATTTTGTGGCCACTAATGCAAGTTTAATAATCACTGAAGGCTTTTTCAAGTCCTGGGGTTTATTCACTGTCATCTAGGACCAACTAGCTAGCAATTTGAGGGTATATAGTGGCTGGGAGACCTATTATGCGGCCAAGGGGGCTTCCGTGGCTAGGGAGGCCTAAAGTGGGATGTGATTTAGAGTATAAGGAAAAGATTCTGACTTTACATAGATACATGATCAGTGTATAACATGGAAATGAAAGGTCTATCCTTTAATGGTTTAACTGCCTGATTATTTAGTCTATATATTATTAAGAGGCGTTTTGAGCCCTATTATACATTTTACAAATCAATAAGCAGACTTATGTCCAAGTCCTAAAGATCAATTTGAGATTATCTCACGTCGCAGCCTTAAATCTAGTCTTCTAATAAAATACACGAATGTATATTTTATTCACACCTCACAATCACAATGTTTTAGCTATCAAAAGACTTTTCTTTACAGCTGTTTTCAATATTCTGGCAGTAGATTTAGTTGCTCACACAATTGTGTATTGTGTGGGTAATCAAATCCACGAACCTTGTGTAGAAGTTAAGGGTGTGCATTGTAAATAATTTTACGATTTAAGCATGATTTTATAAAGTGGCAATTTTATATTGTTTTATACTTCTATGACTAATGAAATGACAGTTTAAAAAGACCGTGATTGCAATTTGATCTAAGTTAATTAATTATTGTATAAGATAAATCACTCTTGTACTTATTTATTGTTAGCCATTTTTACCAACGAACTGTTATTAATTTAGAATCATTTTTTGTGTTCATTTTTTATTTAGATAGTTTATTGTCCGATTTTGTTGACACAGTTTTTTTTTTGGTATCTGGTTTATATATATTCCACCTTAGGTTATTATAAACGAAAAGTAATTAGGGCCTCTAGATAATTTGTATATAGGTAGCGAAACGGTAACGATAGTTCGAAAAGAACAAAATGAATGAAATCGAACGTGAATGACAATAGTCAATACCACACATTTTGGTGTTTTCGATCTTGCATTATCGATTTACTATGTAATTTGTCTAGGGGCCCTGAGAATATTTAATCATTATTACGTCACTGTCAAAAGATGTCAAAGTGAGAAAAAGACAAAAAATGGATTAGTATTACATATTATTAGTCTCAATTTATCTTTCGTTTAAGTAAAGGGGATCGAATGATGCTAAAGAAAACAATCACTAAGCTAACTCAATTTTACGCATTTAATTTTGACAAACAATATTTTGTATAAAAATAAAAAAGGATAATCCAGTAGGTGTCTTCATTATTTCAAAAAAATTTATATTGACACTTAAAATAACAAAATATCTAAGTATGAGGGTTACAATATTCTATCTTCTTGTGAATTTTACATAATAATATCTATCATTAGTAATCAAATCCACAGATAGAATATTAAAACCGGCCGTAGCGTAGTATAAGTTACTATTGATCATAAATATTATCATTGGAAAGATATAGAAAAACAGACCATAAAAATTGGGTCTGTCCTAGGGATGATCGATATTCGAAAAACATCGATGTTGACATCGATGTCATAATCGAAGGCCCGACATCGATATTCGATATTTATCGAAAACCGAACATCGATGTTGGATACCATCGATGATTTATGCAATAATAACTGACAAAAAAATAAAACACATTGTAAAAGTTCGGAATTTATTAAGAAAGAGATCAAATGATTACATATTCCAATATTTTTTATCAATTGACTGCAGCAAGAGTAATTTTGATAAAGAAGAACCTTTTAATCTATTTCTTTGTTGATAAAGAGTAGAGCCAGCTTTTGAAAACAGTCTTTCGGATGGCGTTGATGTCGCGATAGTACTCAAATATTTCAGCGCTATTATTTTTAATTTCGGGTAAGTGAAAGACATATTTTGTTTCGTAATTTCGTAAGTTGCATTGATCGTGTCGTGCGTGAGGCCGTGAGTTAACATCGATGATAGCTGCCGTTAACATCGATGTTACGATATTTTTCGTATAGCAATATCGATGTTAAAACAGAGATGTTTTTGCTTTCAACATCGATGATCATCGAACATCGATGATCATCGAACATCGATGTTCATCGAGCATCCCTAGTCTGTCCTTTCTTTGCGTTTGCATTACACAACAAAACATATTACGAACATAGTCTATTTTTCTGTTTTTTGTTTTTTATTTTCCTTTTATTGTTTGTCTTCATTTTTTTCTAATCCTTGAGCGGTAGAGATGGACCGTGTTTCAAACAACATGTTTTTTTGTGAATAGTTCGCCAGTACGAACAAAGATTTTAGGTACATGCTCAAAAATGAATCTGTATTTATCATGACAAATATCACAAAATGTATTTTCGTATCAATTCTATTTTTATGCACATTTATTAAAAAAAGTATTTTGTATTCTTAAACTATATGGAATAGGAACAGATTTTATTATAATATAGCTTTAGTTTAATGTGACTTTTGCCTTCTGCAAAGTGCCTTGTTTTTATGTACCGAATAATTAGTCAATGACAAACTGTTACTTGGGGATGTTTAGTAATAGTATATATCAGTACCTGTCTTAATACATTCTAATGTACCTTATTAACTAATAATATTTCTGTTGTTGACTATTAAAAATAGACATAATATTACTCCGTAAGAGACCACCAGGGCGTGCGAATAAGAAAAACTTATACTGAATGTTAAATGTTCCTCGTACAGTAGGTACTGGGTCAAGGTATACGCTTAAGACTTTCGTTTAATGAAAACACTATGTTTAGGTCTGAAGTACTCTGATTTTTAATGATAAACTCAAATTAACGCGACACAAATACACGCGTGCTCTCGTCAGACATAATAATAATAATATTAACTTAGCGGGTAAACGCGCCGGGCGGAAGCTAATTTCATCTATTACTTACTTCGTGACAGATAAATCTGCAGCTACATACTTACATTATTTTGTTAACATTACAATCAATCGAAAAATGAGCCTACAAAAAATCGTGGCAACAGTTAGCAAAGAATTCTTTTTATTATACAATGTCGCCCATGCGCATGTGACCGCCCGTAATATTCTGAATATTCATGAAAAAATATCGAAAATAAACTTCAAAAGGGGGGGTCTATCTGTAACATTTATCATGTTATTCAATTTTGAATTTTTTAAGTAGAGTTTGTAGACTTGCTTTCTATTTTTTGACACATCTCCGAAGTTTATGGGTCGATTTGTATTTTGTTTATTATTTCCAAAAGCTTATGAGTTATTTTAACAGGTTAATTAACATTTTACTAAAAATTATCGACTACGAAAAAAAAAACGGAATCGAAGTAATTTTTTCGGTAAAAAATTGTGTATTTATTTTAAAAAAACTAGTGTAAGTCCATAAATTATCCCCATAGGACCACTTTTTTAATCATTATTTGTAATCTACTACATAACAGCTAAAAATTTACAGAACATTATTAAACCAAACTGTAACTAAATCCAAAGTAAAACTCTAAAACTCTAAGAGTCAAATTTAGGAAAAGAAAATGTGAAAGTCAATTAAATGTCCCCGCTTTTAGCAGTGAGTACTAAAAGGTTAAACTAATAAGGAGGATGATAATGGAAATAAAAACAAACAAGCAATAGCCAGATTTTCACTTAAAAAATAAAAAATACAAGAATTTTAATTAATTAGATTTTCGAAATGGTCCCCACCCTCCTGTAAACAAACTAAAGCTCTCATGGCAACACTTTTTATTGTACGACGTAATTCTTCACGGTTTTCTTTAATTTCCGCAGCAGCAGCAAAAATCCTAGCCGTTAATTGCTCGCGGCTTTCAATGGGCACGGCATACACTTTTTGTTTCATGTTGCCCCAAAGATAAAAATCTAAGGGTGTAAGGTCGGGAGATCGCGGCGGCCAAGCAATGGGACCTCCTCTGCCAATCCATCGCGGATAATTTTGATTTAAATAATCACGAACTAGTCGTGCGAAGTGTGCTGGAGCTCCATCTAATTGCAGATACATCCGCCTTCTTGTTTCCAGCGGTACTTCCTCCAAAAGCAACGGCAACGTATTGACTATAAAATCTAAAAATGCGTGTTGATCTAGTCTGTTTGGTAACACGAAAGGGCCAATAAGTTCACCGTCAATCATTCCAGCCCATACATTAATGGAAAATTGAGTCTGGAAAGTTGTTTCTCTAATGACGTGTGGATTTTCAGTGGCCCACACATGAAGATTGCGATGATTTGTTATACCCGCCCTTGTAAACGTGGCTTCATCTGTCCACAAAATCTTCCTCATAAAATTGAGATTAGCTCTTTGCTGTGCAATTATCCAATTACAAAAAACAGATCTCGCACCGTAATCGACATTTTCCAAATGTTGTGCACGTCGGAAATGATAAGGATGCAGGCCTTCTTTTTTGAGAATTCTCCAAACTCTTATTCTTGGTATACCTACTCTTATCGATAGGAGACGAATGCTTAGCATAGGGTTAGCGCGCACTAATCGTAACACATCCTCTTCCACGTCTACATCAACAATCACGCCGGGCTCATTTTGTTGCGGAAATAATCCTCTTTCGCAAAAAAGACGATGTACGGCAATGAAGGATCGGTACCCAAGTACTGGTCTACTTGGATATCGACGTCTGTACTCTTCGACAGCAGCGCGTGCATTTCCATTACAAACACCGTAAATGAAATGCATGTCAGCCACATGAGACGGCGGTAGATCACGCAATCGTACCATTGCAATGATACGAGTAGTTAACAAACTTTCCTCACAAGATTAAGTAGTGCACAAATCACAAAACACGTAGCGTCACGGGGTCAGTAATCAAGCGACTGAATGAAGTAACGCTAGCCGACAAGGGTGTGCACGTGGTAGGGACGCAATTGTTAAAAAGCTGTTTCTAGGAACCTGTTTCTACCTGAGCGACCCTTTTTATTTGAATAGTTGCAAATGTTCAACAAGTTGTTTGCTGGTTTTTTTTTAGAGATAGGTATTAGTAATGTTCTGTGAATTTTTAGCTGTTATGTAGTAGATTACAAATAATGATCAAAAAAGTGGTCCTTTGGGGATAATTTATGGACTTACACTAGTTTTTTTAAAATAAATACTCAATTTTTTACCGAAAAAATTACTTCGATTCCGTTTTTTTTTTCGTAGTCGATAATTTTTAGTAAAATGTTAATTAACCTGTTAAAATAACTCATAAGCTTTTGGAAATAATAAACAAAATACAAATCGACCCATAAACTTCGGAGATGTGTCAAAAAATAGAAAGCAAGTCTACAAACTCTACTTAAAAAATTCAAAATTGAATAACATGATAAATGTTACAGATAGACCCCCCCTTTTGAAGTTTATTTTCGATATTTTTTCATGAATATTCAGAATATTACGGGCGGTCACATGCGCATGGGCGACATTGTATAACTTGCGCTTGAAAACAACTTGGCTGGACCCGATTGGCGTTTCAGACATATACCTCGAACTCGACATACCTATATCGAGTGACTTAAGTGACATCTATGTCGACTTCATTAGTTTTCAATCGACGTTTGCCATTTTTTTTTAACATGTCGCGTTCGAGAAAAATGTCTAAAGTGCGAGTATCAAGGTTGCTAAGCGATGATGTGGTGATTTTTTATGGAGTAATATTATAAGTTTATCGTTAATATAATCATGATTACTTGATCTTGATGTATTGTACATACACATAAATGTATATTTCTATTATATTATCACTTTAAATAGGTAACTGTGTAAACTCAATGAATTTATTTTACATTAATGTACCGATTTTATGACAATTGGTAAATATATCTCAATTTTAATATTAAAATATTTTGTATTCTATGCTTGTTATAAGGTTTTTTTCATATAATTAATCATAAATCAAATTGGATCAAATTATATTTTATAAAAATATTTAATGAATAATTTTATTTGTTAAATATTTTTAAAATATATCTAAATAATATATGAACTACTTTATAACTTTTGTGCAATCAATATTTTATTATTTTTTAATGATTTTTTTACAATCTTTATATAATTTTACTGCATTTCATAATAATAATACTGCATTTTTTGTACTTTAACTAAATATACAGTTTCATAAAACAATTTATTATATGTATTATTTAGCTTGAAAAAAATATCATAATAAAGTAGGTATTTTTGTTATAAATACCGAGTAGCACAAATATATTTGTGGTTGCATTGATACAGTGTATAATATATGAAATGATATAATTATAGAAATAAAAGTGTTACAATAACATTTTAAACTTTCATTTAAAGCAGAGAGAGCAATAATAGCATGATTTATTTTATTTTATAGGCATTTGCATTTCCTTTAAAACCTGGACTAAAAAGGTTGGAATCTTTTAAAAGCAGTTTAACTTTGTCACTAAATGTGTAGGTATTACACATTTAGTGCCATTGACACACGCCTCGCGCGTCAATTCAAATTCTCAACGCCATGTTATGAACACGCTAAGCGTGTTTTCAGTTTATCATGGATATGTCCAAGATTTCGCTATGTACTTTCTATCGAAACGTTTAGAGCATAATGGTGGCGTTTGATATTGGGTGGTAAAAATAAGGGCGGTATTAAAATATGGGAAATAAAATATTTTAATAACAGTTATAAGATACTATAATATTCAATAAATGCATTTGTGTAATAACCTTCTCTAAAAAGGTTGGCATTTTTTATTCCATTAGCAAGATAGAAAAAAAAACAAAGTTTAACTCTGTCATTGGATGTGTAGGTACTAACACATTCAGTGCCATTGACACACGCCTCGCGCCTCGATTTAAATTCTCAACGCCATGCTATGAACACGCTAAGCGTGTTTCCAGTTTTTCATGGATATGTCTAAGATTTCGCTATGTATTTTTTATCAAAACGTTTAGTACATAATGTGGGCGTTTTATATTGGTCGGTAAAAACAAAGGTCGGTATTAAAATGTGGTAAAAAAATATTTAATAACAGTTATAAGATAGGTACTTTATTATTCAATAAATGCATTTGTGTAATATATTAATTTAAATGTAACGAATACAATAAGTAGGTACGTATAATATACTAGTTTTACATGCTTAATTTTGGTGAGGTCGTAGTCATTAATATAGCTATAGCTTCAAACGTTTGATGTCTTCCATTTTGAAGTCCACTCTGAAATATAAAATTAAAAAATGCAATTCAGATTAGGTATACGACCGGGGCGTCGGGACGCGAAGGCGTCAGCGAGCATCCCTAGTCTGTCCTTTCTTTGCGTTTGCATTACACAACAAAACATATTACGAACATAGTCTATTTTTCTGTTTTTTGTTTTTTATTTTCCTTTTATTGTTTGTCTTCATTTTTTTCTAATCCTTGAGCGGTAGAGATGGACCGTGTTTCAAACAACATGTTTTTTTGTGAATAGTTCGCCAGTACGAACAAAGATTTTAGGTACATGCTCAAAAATGAATCTGTATTTATCATGACAAATATCACAAAATGTATTTTCGTATCAATTCTATTTTTATGCACATTTATTAAAAAAAGTATTTTGTATTCTTAAACTATATGGAATAGGAACAGATTTTATTATAATATAGCTTTAGTTTAATGTGACTTTTGCCTTCTGCAAAGTGCCTTGTTTTTATGTACCGAATAATTAGTCAATGACAAACTGTTACTTGGGGATGTTTAGTAATAGTATATATCAGTACCTGTCTTAATACATTCTAATGTACCTTATTAACTAATAATATTTCTGTTGTTGACTATTAAAAATAGACATAATATTACTCCGTAAGAGACCACCAGGGCGTGCGAATAAGAAAAACTTATACTGAATGTTAAATGTTCCTCGTACAGTAGGTACTGGGTCAAGGTATACGCTTAAGACTTTCGTTTAATGAAAACACTATGTTTAGGTCTGAAGTACTCTGATTTTTAATGATAAACTCAAATTAACGCGACACAAATACACGCGTGCTCTCGTCAGACATAATAATAATAATATTAACTTAGCGGGTAAACGCGCCGGGCGGAAGCTAATTTCATCTATTACTTACTTCGTGACAGATAAATCTGCAGCTACATACTTACATTATTTTGTTAACATTACAATCAATCGAAAAATGAGCCTACAAAAAATCGTGGCAACAGTTAGCAAAGAATTCTTTTTATTATACAATGTCGCCCATGCGCATGTGACCGCCCGTAATATTCTGAATATTCATGAAAAAATATCGAAAATAAACTTCAAAAGGGGGGGTCTATCTGTAACATTTATCATGTTATTCAATTTTGAATTTTTTAAGTAGAGTTTGTAGACTTGCTTTCTATTTTTTGACACATCTCCGAAGTTTATGGGTCGATTTGTATTTTGTTTATTATTTCCAAAAGCTTATGAGTTATTTTAACAGGTTAATTAACATTTTACTAAAAATTATCGACTACGAAAAAAAAAACGGAATCGAAGTAATTTTTTCGGTAAAAAATTGTGTATTTATTTTAAAAAAACTAGTGTAAGTCCATAAATTATCCCCATAGGACCACTTTTTTAATCATTATTTGTAATCTACTACATAACAGCTAAAAATTTACAGAACATTATTAAACCAAACTGTAACTAAATCCAAAGTAAAACTCTAAAACTCTAAGAGTCAAATTTAGGAAAAGAAAATGTGAAAGTCAATTAAATGTCCCCGCTTTTAGCAGTGAGTACTAAAAGGTTAAACTAATAAGGAGGATGATAATGGAAATAAAAACAAACAAGCAATAGCCAGATTTTTACTTAAAAAATAAAAAATACAAGAATTTTAATTAATTAGATTTTCGAAATGGTCCCCACCCTCCTGTAAACAAACTAAAGCTCTCATGGCAACACTTTTTATTGTACGACGTAATTCTTCACGGTTTTCTTTAATTTCCGCAGCAGCAGCAAAAATCCTAGCCGTTAATTGCTCGCGGCTTTCAATGGGCACGGCATACACTTTTTGTTTCATGTTGCCCCAAAGATAAAAATCTAAGGGTGTAAGGTCGGGAGATCGCGGCGGCCAAGCAATGGGACCTCCTCTGCCAATCCATCGCGGATAATTTTGATTTAAATAATCACGAACTAGTCGTGCGAAGTGTGCTGGAGCTCCATCTAATTGCAGATACATCCGCCTTCTTGTTTCCAGCGGTACTTCCTCCAAAAGCAACGGCAACGTATTGACTATAAAATCTAAAAATGCGTGTTGATCTAGTCTGTTTGGTAACACGAAAGGGCCAATAAGTTCACCGTCAATCATTCCAGCCCATACATTAATGGAAAATTGAGTCTGGAAAGTTGTTTCTCTAATGACGTGTGGATTTTCAGTGGCCCACACATGAAGATTGCGATGATTTGTTATACCCGCCCTTGTAAACGTGGCTTCATCTGTCCACAAAATCTTCCTCATAAAATTGAGATTAGCTCTTTGCTGTGCAATTATCCAATTACAAAAAACAGATCTCGCACCGTAATCGACATTTTCCAAATGTTGTGCACGTCGGAAATGATAAGGATGCAGGCCTTCTTTTTTGAGAATTCTCCAAACTCTTATTCTTGGTATACCTACTCTTATCGATAGGAGACGAATGCTTAGCATAGGGTTAGCGCGCACTAATCGTAACACATCCTCTTCCACGTCTACATCAACAATCACGCCGGGCTCATTTTGTTGCGGAAATAATCCTCTTTCGCAAAAAAGACGATGTACGGCAATGAAGGATCGGTACCCAAGTACTGGTCTACTTGGATATCGACGTCTGTACTCTTCGACAGCAGCGCGTGCATTTCCATTACAAACACCGTAAATGAAATGCATGTCAGCCACATGAGACGGCGGTAGATCACGCAATCGTACCATTGCAATGATACGAGTAGTTAACAAACTTTCCTCACAAGATTAAGTAGTGCACAAATCACAAAACACGTAGCGTCACGGGGTCAGTAATCAAGCGACTGAATGAAGTAACGCTAGCCGACAAGGGTGTGCACGTGGTAGGGACGCAATTGTTAAAAAGCTGTTTCTAGGAACCTGTTTCTACCTGAGCGACCCTTTTTATTTGAATAGTTGCAAATGTTCAACAAGTTGTTTGCTGGTTTTTTTTTAGAGATAGGTATTAGTAATGTTCTGTGAATTTTTAGCTGTTATGTAGTAGATTACAAATAATGATCAAAAAAGTGGTCCTTTGGGGATAATTTATGGACTTACACTAGTTTTTTTAAAATAAATACTCAATTTTTTACCGAAAAAATTACTTCGATTCCGTTTTTTTTTTCGTAGTCGATAATTTTTAGTAAAATGTTAATTAACCTGTTAAAATAACTCATAAGCTTTTGGAAATAATAAACAAAATACAAATCGACCCATAAACTTCGGAGATGTGTCAAAAAATAGAAAGCAAGTCTACAAACTCTACTTAAAAAATTCAAAATTGAATAACATGATAAATGTTACAGATAGACCCCCCCTTTTGAAGTTTATTTTCGATATTTTTTCATGAATATTCAGAATATTACGGGCGGTCACATGCGCATGGGCGACATTGTATAACTTGCGCTTGAAAACAACTTGGCTGGACCCGATTGGCGTTTCAGACATATACCTCGAACTCGACATACCTATATCGAGTGACTTAAGTGACATCTATGTCGACTTCATTAGTTTTCAATCGACGTTTGCCATTTTTTTTTAACATGTCGCGTTCGAGAAAAATGTCTAAAGTGCGAGTATCAAGGTTGCTAAGCGATGATGTGGTGATTTTTTATGGAGTAATATTATAAGTTTATCGTTAATATAATCATGATTACTTGATCTTGATGTATTGTACATACACATAAATGTATATTTCTATTATATTATCACTTTAAATAGGTAACTGTGTAAACTCAATGAATTTATTTTACATTAATGTACCGATTTTATGACAATTGGTAAATATATCTCAATTTTAATATTAAAATATTTTGTATTCTATGCTTGTTATAAGGTTTTTTTCATATAATTAATCATAAATCAAATTGGATCAAATTATATTTTATAAAAATATTTAATGAATAATTTTATTTGTTAAATATTTTTAAAATATATCTAAATAATATATGAACTACTTTATAACTTTTGTGCAATCAATATTTTATTATTTTTTAATGATTTTTTTACAATCTTTATATAATTTTACTGCATTTCATAATAATAATACTGCATTTTTTGTACTTTAACTAAATATACAGTTTCATAAAACAATTTATTATATGTATTATTTAGCTTGAAAAAAATATCATAATAAAGTAGGTATTTTTGTTATAAATACCGAGTAGCACAAATATATTTGTGGTTGCATTGATACAGTGTATAATATATGAAATGATATAATTATAGAAATAAAAGTGTTACAATAACATTTTAAACTTTCATTTAAAGCAGAGAGAGCAATAATAGCATGATTTATTTTATTTTATAGGCATTTGCATTTCCTTTAAAACCTGGACTAAAAAGGTTGGAATCTTTTAAAAGCAGTTTAACTTTGTCACTAAATGTGTAGGTATTACACATTTAGTGCCATTGACACACGCCTCGCGCGTCAATTCAAATTCTCAACGCCATGTTATGAACACGCTAAGCGTGTTTTCAGTTTATCATGGATATGTCCAAGATTTCGCTATGTACTTTCTATCGAAACGTTTAGAGCATAATGGTGGCGTTTGATATTGGGTGGTAAAAATAAGGGCGGTATTAAAATATGGGAAATAAAATATTTTAATAACAGTTATAAGATACTATAATATTCAATAAATGCATTTGTGTAATAACCTTCTCTAAAAAGGTTGGCATTTTTTATTCCATTAGCAAGATAGAAAAAAAAACAAAGTTTAACTCTGTCATTGGATGTGTAGGTACTAACACATTCAGTGCCATTGACACACGCCTCGCGCCTCGATTTAAATTCTCAACGCCATGCTATGAACACGCTAAGCGTGTTTCCAGTTTTTCATGGATATGTCTAAGATTTCGCTATGTATTTTTTATCAAAACGTTTAGTACATAATGTGGGCGTTTTATATTGGTCGGTAAAAACAAAGGTCGGTATTAAAATGTGGTAAAAAAATATTTAATAACAGTTATAAGATAGGTACTTTATTATTCAATAAATGCATTTGTGTAATATATTAATTTAAATGTAACGAATACAATAAGTAGGTACGTATAATATACTAGTTTTACATGCTTAATTTTGGTGAGGTCGTAGTCATTAATATAGCTATAGCTTCAAACGTTTGATGTCTTCCATTTTGAAGTCCACTCTGAAATATAAAATTAAAAAATGCAATTCAGATTAGGTATACGACCGGGGCGTCGGGACGCGAAGGCGTCAGTTTTAGCCAGGTACCGGTCCACGGAGAGACAATTTACGTTCACATCACGGAACGAGCTACTCGGGAAGGCGAACGAAAGGCGAAGGTCGCGTCGGGGCCGGTGCCCTCGGGGGACTCACCTGCGCGCCAGGATGTCCTTGGCGGCGGCGGCGGAGAGGCGCGGCGCGGGCAGCAGCGCGAGCGGCGCGTGGTGCGGCAGCTCCAGCGCCAGCAGCGCCGCGCCCGCCGTGACGCGCGCGCACCGCTCGCGCGCCGCGCCCGCCCCGCCGCCCGCGCCGCCCGCCCAGCCCGCCAGCCGCCGGCAGCGCCGCTCCACCGCCAGCCCGCCCTCCTGCACCACACGCGCTCGAGCTCTACCACGGGGCTTTTGTCCGATTGAACCCGCCGCCGATGTCTTCCGACGCCGGCGACTACGCGTCGAGCTATGCATTTCCAGTGTCGACTGACGTCTCGTCGTACAAAAATTCTATACGATACGAGATCGGTTTCTAATGGTTTTATATAGCTCGACGTGTAGCCGGGTGTGATCCCATAACTAAACCGAAATCGTCATCGATACGAGTACGAATACTGTGCCCGATACTCGTCGAACACTTAGTTATTATTTATTAACCCCCTCTCGTAAAATATCCAAACGTTTCGCATAAACCTGTCTCGTCTTTTTCGTACCTATCTATACGTCTATCCCGGCCGAATTCACGTGATCACCGACGATAACTAAAATTTATGACTGAATTTCTCCTATAAAAACAGTACTCTCGACTTTTTAAAATGTTTGTCTAAAAAAATTACTTATTATTTTACTTACCCTATCGTACTTATTATGCAGAATTGCAGCCTCCGCCTTTGTCACAATTTCAGTAAGCGCAGTCAATAACAGCGCATCCACAGAGCGTTGGGAAATCTGCGAACGCGCATGTTCAGTAAACTGTTCCAATGCCTGCGGAAGTGCGTCCGCGTCGTCTTCCATCTCGTCTGGCAACAAATGTTATTAAATTTTCTACAGGAACCGATGAAAACTAGTTTAATACTTTTAACGATTTACATGAACGCTGTCCTCGTTACTCGCTACTTTCTCTAAAGTATTGAAAAAGTTATATCTAAAATGGTGTATGCGCGACGTATTATAAATAACAGTTTAAAACATTATAGCGTGTGGTTGTTTGCCTATTGCGCACGATCAATCAGCTAATCCGTGCCTGAAATAAATTGCATGTAATATGAACGGGTTAGGTTTACAGCTGTATAAATATAAATAAAATACGTGTGCACCTATAGAAGTGTTAGGGTCAACAAGTTGTCCGGCCCAAGCGACAAGGGTATGATGTAGCGCAGCGACTACCGCGGAAAGTGCCAACTCGTGCGCAGCGCGGAACGCCGCCGCGGCCGACGATAGGCCCGCCGCACACGAGGACACCTGCACATAGGTACATTACACTTTACTCTATAAAAATATGGGGCATCGCTATTATAAAAATATATACTGCACAAAATACATGGGTTCAATGGGATACTTTCGGTACCTAAATTAGTCAGATGAAATAGCGAGCGAAAGCCAGTAATATAATAATATAATGTATACCTTGTCCCTTTCGGCCTCCGACCGCGCCAGCGGGTATGCGCCGGCGCACGCCTCGCCCGCCAGCCGCTCCGCCCACTCCGCGCCGCACTCCGCCTCGTTCAGGTGTGCCTGCACACACACACACACGGACATACTCATTAACATATTTTATTATAATAGTAATACCATGGGTCGTCAGCACACACAGTTATCTGATCCCGAACTAAGCAAAGGTCGTTCTACAGAAACTATGTAGATAACCGTCAGCAATAAAAAAGCAGTAGTTTATGTAGCAAGTATCTTACCGACCACGCTAACTAGTCCGACAAATGCCGCTAATTTAAATTAATACCCAGTGATAACGCTTTACATAAAACGCAAACTTATAATTTATACTGTGATCGATTCAGCAGAATCTTTCTTAAAATCTGTAACATGTCCACAAAAAACCTAAAGTAATTTTGACATATTCACGGCATGGCGATCAAAATTATTGAGAACACACTAGGCGTGTCCGTGACATTAAATGTGTTAACACGTTCCTAATCCGGATGTGGCCCGTCTTAAATGGTGAGTCACATAAATATGTCACCAGAAATCCGTCCTACCTACATTCTATTTGAATTTAGAATATAGGACGTCAATATTAGTTACATACCAAATACAACATCCGTTGCGCATCAGCATCCTTATTAAGCCTATTCGCGATATCTCCCACAATATCAGTATGTTGCACATGTCCGGGCGGCTTGAGTGGGAGAGGCTCGTGTGGCGGCGCTCGCAGCCGACGTCGGAGTGCTGTAGCAGCACGCTCTAGTGCACCCGATACATCGTTCAGCACTGCACATGTGCCTTCTATACTGCCTGATGATACTGCACGCCTGTGCAAACATATACAGGTCCAATTAGACTAAATTGACACCAAATAATGTTCAAACACATAGATGTATTCACGTGATTTTTAGTAATTTCCAACGAAAGGCAGCAAAAAAAAATTGACTGTATAGGCATCGAAAATTAATGTCACAGCACATACTTGACACAGATTATTGAAAGTCATCTAAAAGATTGTACCATTCGAAACAAGCCTCATAAGATTGGACGTAAACACATTGGTACACTTGTATTTATTTCTAGTATTCTGAACGAGAAGACGAGGTTTTTAACAGCTATTTTGGTACAACACGGAAGCAGAGATTTTTCGCGAATCTATTCAAACAACACCGCAGATAACATTAAAACCAAAGCTTTCGTACTCACCTGATAACTTTCCTTGCGATAAAGAACACATCGTCAACAAGGCTAGAAGTTGTAGTGCCGGCGGTGGGAGTCGCCATCTTTAGAGCTTTGTTCACGCTCTCTTCTAAGAAATACCTGAAATTAAATTGTATTATTATTGATTTTGTGTATGTATAATTTGTCAAATTAGTTCTTAATTGCACAATTCGATGAGTACTTTTTTGTGAATTATTTACCTCGAATATTAAGTACAAACATTAAGTTAGTGACGAGGTTGTGAAAATATTATTTATAACAATCTGTTCCGGCTAATTTCATCTAGCAAATACTTTATTAGTTAAATTTTTTTTCACACAAAATCGAATGAGCTTTAACTGTGTTTATTTGTTTTTTACAATTTAATTTTTTTAATCAATTGCAACAATTTTTTGATCAAAAACACGTTAGAAATGACAATTTGTTTATTTCTATAATGATTATTAAAATTACCTCTCAAGTGTAAGATAGTGGCCAAGTATGTCTTGCGCAGTACGCATGAGATCACACTCCGCTATCAGCTTCTCTACAGCTTCCATGCAAGACTTTTTCTGTTCTTCTTTCAAAGATGCTGCATCAGCCTTGAAAAGGTTCATAAAATTATTTATTATGACCTTCGTTTGTCCAGCGGTAGCGCGTGATGCCAGCTCGAGCAAAAAGGCGTTTTTAATATACTTTGTAAAAGCTTGTGCCTGATAAATGGTATTTGACTCATCCCACGGTTTTGGGACCCAAACTTATCTGGCAAAATGTGAGTGATGTTTACCTTTGCCTACACATTTGAGGATTAAAGGCGTAAGCGCTAAGCTATGTATCACTAAAACCCTACTAAGTCGATGTTATTACTATGTAAAATATTGCAAGCTCATCTCTATCTAAAAACTATCTCGATCACAACAGCTTTCTAATAAAAAACCATATCAAAGTCGGCTCATCTATGTTGGAGCACGCCTGGCGTGTTTACTGGCGACAAGGGTTAAGACACGCTAAGTGTAACAATAGCACTTGAAATTGTTAATCTAGATCAACTGTTAAGAGATACATATATTTCATTGTAATGTGTGAATAATTACATACCTCAGTTTTTCTCCGAAGAAATGAGAAATAAAGACATATTCTTGAATGTGTGAGAGCTAACTCAGCTAAGACTGGCTCTACAGCGAGTGGAGATGGAGTGGTTCTATACGGGTCCGAGTCTAGTCGACGTGCAACCACTAGTTCATTGTACACACGTCTTACACCTGCACACACCTACAAACAAATAGCCACAAGTTTGAGATCAGTCTGGGTTGTCTAACAAGGTTACAATGACAAGTGTGTGGGAAAACCTAGGTGCACTTTTTACTTTCTCTCTTACCTCTTACAATAGCTAAAATAGGTTTACAATTCGTTTTTCACACTAGTAAGAAAGAGACAAAATATGGCTATGGCTATGCGCCACTATTATATGGTGGAAATTCCAAGGGCACGCACAAAGCGCTTTGCTTCCACTTTTATTGTGCGAACTGCCAAGTTGTGGAATTCGTTGCCGGCATCTCTGTTTCCCGATAGCTATAATCTACATGTCTTCAAGTCACGAGTGAATCGGTATTTATTAGGTAAGCGCGTTCCTTCGTAGACTGCAACATTGCTTCACATCAGGCAAGTTGTGGTCAAGCGCAAACCTATTAAAGAATAAAAAATAAACGTTATCTATAGAAGCTTGCAAAGTTTTATTAATAACACCGTTTAAGGTCTGGTGGTACAGAAATCTGGTGCAGGATCAAAAGCGTAATTCGCTCTCCGAAGCATGTTACACAATCAACTGTTAAAAAGAAATTAAAAAACGTCTCAACACCTTTACGGTTCAGCTTGTAATTCAAGCCCACTACCCTACCCTGTCTCTGTGTAAGTGGTAACACTTACAGTAGGCTGCAGCAGGGTGAGCGCCCGCGGCAGCAGGCCGGGCGCGTGCGGCGCCGCGGTGCGCGAACACTTACAGTAGGCTGCAGCAGGGTGAGCGCCCGCGGCAGCAGGCCGGGCGCGTGCGGCGCCGCGGTGCGCGAACACTTACAGTAGGCTGCAGCAGGGTGAGCGCCCGCGGCAGCAGGCCGGGCGCGTGCGGCGCCGCGGTGCGCGAACACTTACAGTAGGCTGCAGCAGGGTGAGCGCCCGCGGCAGCAGGCCGGGCGCGTGCGGCGCCGCGGTGCGCGAACACTTACAGTAGGCTGCAGCAGGGTGAGCGCCCGCGGCAGCAGGCCGGGCGCGTGCGGCGCCGCGGTGCGCGAACACTTACAGTAGGCTGCAGCAGGGTGAGCGCCCGCGGCAGCAGGCCGGGCGCGTGCGGCGCCGCGGTGCGCGAACACTTACAGTAGGCTGCAGCAGGGTGAGCGCCCGCGGCAGCAGGCCGGGCGCGTGCGGCGCCGCGGTGCGCGAACACTTACAGTAGGCTGCAGCAGGGTGAGCGCCCGCGGCAGCAGGCCGGGCGCGTGCGGCGCCGCGGTGCGCGCGGCTCGCTCTGCGCGTGCGCCGCCCGCCTCCACCACGCGCGTCACTGCGTCCGCGAACACTGCCGCCTCGCTGCTCACGTCCGACACTACACCCGCCTTCCTGATCGCCGATTCCGTCTGAAATAAACGATTACTAAATTTATTAAAGTAATAATTAGGTTGGTTATTTAAGAAATTGAAAACGATTCGAGTGTTATACCTGTGTCGCTAGATATTTGGCGAGCAAATCGATGCCCTCTTCGGCGCGACCGATCTGCGGAAACAACTTGAACAGCCTTTCGATGCTCGCCTCGTCGTCTTTGCGGGCTGCTTCTTCAAACCTATAGATTACGGTCATCTGTCTACACAGTGCTCAGAAGTAGAGCGTCGATAGCGTACAAAAGATATGAATGCTTGACTGCTGAGCACTGTATCCTCCTAACAATTTTAAAAGTCGTAGTAAAAAAATTATAGTCGTAATAAAATAGAAAATACAAATATCAGTGTTTACATACTTCCGTACAAGATGTTCCCTGAGTGTGAGCGCGGCGCGGGTCATATCATCCCTGGGGTCAGGGGCGCCCCTCGCTCTCGCGGCCGCTACTGACCCCGGGTCCATGCACAGGAACCGAGACACGTGACCCGCGCCTAAACATACATAATAAAGATAAATTACATCCAGACAGAACAAATAATAATGCACATTACACAAAAAAAATATTCTTAGCAGACAGGTCACTAACCTGTACTCCAACAGACCAGTCAACAGTCAGTCAAAGCTCGTAAAAGAACAATTACTATTTACAACGTCTTATTAAAATATTCAGTATTATTCTATAAATAAATATTTATGCAAAATATATTTAATTCCTACTCTCTAATTTTTTAATACTTAATCTAGATCAGTAGGTCCTATTAGATATTTAATATATTTGCACAAATTTCGACAAAGTAATTAAGATATTGAAGAACCTGGAGAAGACACGCTTAGCGTGAAGTCAGCACTGCCATAGCGATCGACAGACGCAAGGCATGTGTTTGGCCGCACATGCGTATGAAAACACGCTCAGCGCGTCCGCGCCGCACCCGCGTGAGTTTTAAAAATCACAGGGTTTGTGTATTTCAGCAGTGAACGTGTTAAGGTCAGTTTATGAAACATTTTTTTCTAATCCAATGTCTTTATGGTATTCAAACACGAACTCTCCAGTTTATTCAGTATAGATCAAACTCTTGCTTTCAAAACCTATGGAGCAAATTTGAAAACTATCTCCTCTAAGAGTGTTGGTCCACCACCATTGTCACCACAATGTCACCGGATCATCAAGATTTTGATGTGAAAAAAAAACTTAAAAAGATTTAGTAACCACAAGACTCACCAGTTTCATAATCGTGAGCTTTGATTGCAGCCTCTACGCCAGCACTACACAGCTGCAAATCTATCAGGTCATGGACTCGCCGCTGACACTCTGCTACTCGGGACTAAGAAAAATCACGCAGTTTTATGGCTATTAAAAAGAACTGTTACTGTTCACACTACAGATTCTGAATCTTACAATGCTTAGTACCTACTTTAGCAGAATTGTTTTCTTCTAAAGAGTTTTTAACAAAAGGAAACTTCCCACCCCATTCACAAACTAAAAAGCCTACACAGATAGTGAATATTTTGTAGTGTATGTTTTAGTGTAGCAGTAGGAAGGAAAACTTATAATTCAACTGAAGGTTCACATCTAGCTGTGAGATAGTGTGGGTTGTTACAACTTTACTTTTTTAGGGTTGCATATCTCAAAAGGTAAAAACTAGGAACAAGGATTAATATTGTATATTTCTGTAGATAAGGAAGAAATTATCTACCAATTAATCAGAAGTTCTTCATGCAAGTTTCACTCGCTCTTGGCTGGTTTTCTATACTCACCCTAGCCAGATCAAGTTGTCTAACTTTAGCACTAACGTCTCTCGCTAGAGCTGCAGTCTTATCCACCATATCTGACGCGACTTGCGCGTCCGCCTTCACTTCACCAAGTTTTGTGTATGCTTGACTGGTGGTGCGCAGCCGATCTTCAAGAGCACACGCACGGGATAATACTCCTGAGAGAGCGTCATCTACTTCTGACTAAAAAGATAAAACCTTTTTCAGATCTCAGGCTTATTGTGGCGTAGCTTGAATCAGCAAGTTACAAAACTGCAAATGTAGCTTAGGCCGCAAAACTTTATACAAATGTCGGCCCAGTATTTTTTTCTACCCACAGCAGCACAGATTAAGTTCAATTTTCTTGTAAAGCTTGTTAAAAATATGTGAAAACCTCTGCCACCGTCATCAGATAAGTTAAATAGACTTTACCTCTTCTTTTTCGATATCATTGAGCGCTTTTTGTAGTCCTTCTTCTGAAGATACATCATATTTTTCTAATAAGATGCTTAATGACATTATTTAATTATTTTATTTGAATTAAATTTTATTATTTTTATTTACAAACAACGATTATAACCTCAATAATTCGATATCGTTGACGTTTTAATGTTTTTTAATTACATATTAAGGCCCATGGTCTTATGAGCCGTCCTTACCAAACCTGCTGAAAGTGATAAGGAGTATAATATACTACATTACTGCTAGTGCCTGTGTCGTTTGGTTGCAAAAACCAGGAAAAGACTTCCAATTATTATTACGGTTCAAATTAATTTAAAAAACATTCACTGCAATCACTGCTCAACATTGTCTTAAAAGACTTTGGTAGCCTGAAGAATTAAAAAGTTGTTAGTTTGACACTAGGTTATTGACATTACTTGTAACGTTTAAAAACTTCAGTTAGATTTTCGTGGAAATAGGACTAAAGAAAATTTTAATGGCAAGTTTTGTGGGACTAATTAAAATTAAAGATATACCACTCTCAAAGAAAACTTATATATCCTCATAACACAAACAATTCGTAAGAAATATAGCAGAAAATTAAATTTAGTTCATCAAGTATCGTCTTATAATAAGTTTTTGAACAGATTTTAAAAAAATTTACTAGTAGACAAAAGTGCAATACCTATGGCTGTAACATTAGTAAACATAAAAACTTGTGAAATTGTAAAATCAATGTGCTGCTAACTTCTTTACATTCCTTAGGGCGCTTTCTAAGTGTCTAACACACCTTTGAGAGCTTATTTCTTGTTAAAGTCACTTAATAATCGTCAAAGGTGAGTGCTGAATGATGCTGTGGGAATACGTTGCATAAATTATTGAGTTAAGGCTATCAGAGTTCGTGTTTTGTGATTCTGATTTGTGTATCAGAGTCTGAGGTGTGTATTTGGTTACAGATTGACTCCGTGTGGGGTTGGGCCTCGCCCCCGCTGCGGTTGCAGCTGGGAAACTCCCGAGGGCACAAGAGGTGAGTGAACTTTTATATTGTCATTGAAAAATATTGGCATGAATTTCTGTATTTTTTAATATCAGTCTCTACCTGTCGTGTTTGAGAGAGTATAAATGCCTTGGTTTTGTTTGAGTAGTTTGTATTATAAATATAAGGCTAGCAATGACCAATGTTTACACAGCCCAGTGACATCAAGTAGTGATCATGTTTGTAGGTATAGTTTGTTTTATTCAATGCCAGGAAGAAGGAATTGTTGTAAATAACTCAAGATAATGTCTGCCGCTGTGTTATTTTAGTTGATAGTTGTTGATAACGTTAAATTTGCGGATTTTATTAAACTTTGTATTCAATTGTTAGACACCTAAATGCAAAGAGTACAAGATCTCCTTGCAGAAGTTGCAAGGAGAGCAGAGTGAGTTTTGTTTTGTTTATACCAGAGTTTAATTATACCATAGACTTACTTCCTACTTATCAAATATGCAATAGTCTGTGATAATCTATGGACAGATGTTTATTACTCTTCAAGGCTTAATGGATGGATATAATGTATGAAAATTTACACATGTCTAGTTTATTTTTTTATGACATAATAGGCTTGTGATTGACCACAACTTGCCTGTTTTTAAGCTATGATGCAATGCGCTTACCCAGTAAATACCTAAATTAACAGGGTTTTTTTGTTGTTGTGGTAATACTGCACTCTTAGTTTTAATGCTTTTCACATAACATTGATCTCTCCACTTGCTTTTCCTAGTTGGGTCACGGTTTAATTAAGCATGTGATATATTCCCTTGGACTAGACTCTCTCAACTAAGATAGAACTTAAGATAGTTGAGAGAAGAGCCATGCTCTGCAGTGGGATATTAAAAAGGTTGAAGTGATACTTGGGATACTTTTTGTTCATAATGTATATTAGGGGTGGAAGCAAGTAGGAAAGGATATTTAGAACCATGTTTACTAAATGTAAAATGTAAAATATGACTTTCCACAATACGTAGGCAGATAGTCCTTAAGGACTTAAGGAATCTTCTCTGTCTAACGCTGTACCCGAAGAACTTCAGTTCTTCAGGCACAGTGTTAGAAGAGACCTAGTTAGTCTAGAAAGGTTAACTATAATTGGCTGAGCTGATGGAAAATGAGGCAGGGGTAGACATCTGACGAGACAGACACATACAACGTAGAAGGCAACTAGGACCACTTTGAAAATGTTGATTCAAATGGCACTAGATAGAGAAAGCTGGAGAACGGTGATCGCAGAGCTTGCACACCAGAATTATATCCCACAGACCACGGCTATGACCAAGAAGAAATTGTACAAAATGTTAGACATACAGTGTTAACATTTAGTAAATTTCCATTACAATCTACATAATTTGTAGTGTTACCGAATTCAAATTAGTTGAAAATGTTAAAATGTAACAGTAAAGACATTGGTTAATTAACTAATAGTTTATTATGTTTAGTCTAGAAGCATCGCCACAAGATTTTGTTTGTTTAACATTTTAACTCATTTTGCGTTATTAATATTTGCTGAATAGGTGATTTAGCGCCTTCGCTGCTTAACCTTCCTGTCATTTGCAACTGCATTTTATAGCTACATTAGCTTTCTGACAGCGGCTTCGCCCGCGTGTATGTCGGTTATCGCGCCAAAACATTACCTTCTTTTTGTGCAGTAGGATAATAACTATTCTATCTAATTTCTCGGATCTCAAACTACCTCCATACCCAATTTCATCCAAATCGGTTCAGTAGTTTAGGCGTGAAAGCGTAACAGACAGACAGACAGAGTTACTTTCGCATTTATAATATTAGTAGGGATTATTATTTTAGAACAATAATATTCTCTTTGGTAATGGATACAAAAACAGTGATTTCATTCCTGTGAACCTCCCGTCCTCGTAGATAACAACTAACACATCTCTGTGTACGTGCTAATAGCTCATACACTTAGATTATCATAATGTAGTATTTAATTTATATAATTCCATATTAATTTGCGATACCACACCATAATGTGATGTCTAGTACGTATTTAGTCAGTGACTGTAGTAATTTGAAACTTATTTAGTATGGTTTTTACTTGACCATATTCTGTTAGTGATGCTCTGACTTAACACTATTATCAGTACAATTACAATGTAGGTATAAAATTTTTACTTACAGGTGTCACTTAGTGCAAATCCATTCTTGAAAGTTACACTTAGATCTGGATTACACTATTCTACTATTGCGATAATACAATTTTTGCATTGATCATGTAGTTGACCGATTTCTGCTCTCACATAATAGCAAATTGCCCTAATTTAACGCAACTAATTTTAATTTAATTTATTTAGTTAATTTTTAGTGGCCCTTTTATTTGTGAGTTTGGTATGGTAAGGGAAAGGAACCTAGACCTGTTGGTAAGTATTTATTGCATATCCACAAATGTGGCTAATCGTTATAATAATTCATCTCCTATATAAATAAAAAATAAATGATTCTTTGAAATGTACAAATGGATGCTTATAATTTTCGAAGGAATGCACTAAATCGGATAATTCTTTTTACAGCAGCTGGCAATCTATAGATTTTAACATTTTAACAAAAAATGCAGTATGTAGGTGCTTACTATTATATTTTATTATTGTAATCGAGGTCATTAACATGTAGCATTGTTGCTAGGTTTTAAAAATAATTGTTATTTATTTGTGTTCCTTATTCCTATTCAAATAATTCTACATTAAAATTTATTTACAGAGTGTGTACATTAATTGTTGTACATTATTGATACTTGTCTAACTAGGTAGGTATCTTTTATTTTGTCAATATTTTTTTCTTTTCCATTAAGCTGGCTTACAATCATACCGGCCCATCTGATCGTAAGCAGTCAGTCAGTAGCCTACCAACGCTTGCAATACTAGAGGCTAATTCGTTCGTTGCCAAACTTTTAGATCGCATTGGGCTACCTTACAGCCAGGACCACAACCAAAAGTTATTTAACCCCTCCACAGTTTGCTGTGTCTGCTTCTCTTTTCTTAGGATTTCTTTTATTAATGAGGATGTTAGGTAATAGACGATGGAATCAATTACAACTATAATAATAATAAATAATAATAATAAATATTCTGGGACATCAACACACACAGTCATCTGGTCCCAAGCTAAGCAGATCTTGTGTTATGGAAACCAAATAACTGGTATATACTATACATATAATACTTTTCTTTTGTAAATATCTTAATATATATATTTCTTGTGTGCGTGTGTATGTGACTGAACTCCTCCTAAACGACGGGACCGATTTTGATGAATTTTTTTGTGTGTGTTCAAGGGGATCTGGGAATGGTTTAGATTCACAATTTTGTCCGCTGGCGGTACGAAGTTCGCTGGGGCAGCTAGTATACTTATAATAGATATTTACACCCAGACTCGACACAAACAGAAATGTTCATCATTAATGTTTGTCTCGGGTGGGAATCGAACCCACGACCTGCGGCGTGAAAAGCAAGTACCTTACCGACCACGCCACCGGCCCGTCTGACCACTTCTACGAAGTCGGGAATTACGTAGACCATAAGCTCTTTTCCTCAAGGTAGTGCGAGATTTAAGAATAGTCATGAAAATTTAAGTAGGTATTTAAGAAGTCAACTAACTAAAATACGTAGGTACGTTACGTTATTAGTTTACTGTCACAATTTAGAGGCAGATTCAGCGTCCCGAGTCATGCCTTTAGAAAGCGAAATTAACGTTAGTCAGTTTGCCGCGCTTTTGACAGTTTGGGCGCCATCCTCGCCTCCTAGCACTTATGACTTGCACATAGAAGGCGGGCGCGGAGCTCTACGCGATCTGCGCCACTCAACTCCCGCTCAGTTTCTACGATCGCTTTTGTATGTTGAAGTAGAGCGGCCGCAACACGCGTTCTACCCCAAAGCCAGCATTGAGTTTTTTTTGCGGATTACCCATCCCAATCGGCCGGAAAGGCCTTTAATGGTTCACCGGACTTTTTTGGTGAGCCGTCCTAGGACGGTCGAACCGATCCAGCACTAAGTCTTTTGATGGCACTTATATACCTACCACTTATTTTCCCGACTCCACTGTAACCTCAACCTTACCATAACCTAGCACATGTAGCTGCATATGTACATAATAAAAATTAAAATCCACGCAATTAGGATGGTTTACGCGTGTTACATCATTCAAACATTACGCGAAGTGATTGTGCGTTACCCACCCGGACGGTTTGTAGACTGCCAATGTTACTTACTTGACCCTGATTATTATTTTGAAACTCTAGACAAATCGTAGTTGCTGTAGTCTGCAAATGTCAGTGCAACTGCATTTACGGTACCTACAAGATATTGTATAGAAATAATTTTGATTAAAATAAGAACTTAGACAGTGATGACTGCTAAAACTAAAACTGCTGTGGTCAAGGAAAAGAAAAAGTCTGTGATTTGCTATTTTTTTAATTATTTCCATGAGAGGAACTCTACTCTACTCTCTTGTTTTTGTTGTTGTGATGTGTTGTATAATAAAGTGTAAGGTGTTGTGTGTAGGATGGGCGAGGGAGGGTCTCCGGGCGGCGGCGGGGCGCGGCTGTCGCATACATCGGAGAAACATCCGCGCGCCATCCTCGGGGAGCTCTCGGCGCTGCGCCGCCACCGGGAGCTCTGCGACGTTGTGCTCAACGTTGCTAATAGAAAACTATTTGCGCACAGGTATTTAGATTGTTTTTTAAATCATTAAGAAAGAAAGAAAACTACATCAAATGCGCTATCGCTGCAACAAACAGATACGGAAAAATAAATACACACTTATAAAACTCCTTTATTGGGCGGCTTTTTTGAGATTCATGCCGGCTTGCAAAAATGTATCTTGCTTCAGTCTGAGCCTGGCAGCTTTACTAATATATGTATTTTTAATAGGCTGTAATGTCCCACTGCTGTGAAATTTCTACAATTTCTTGCTGTTATAATGAATATAGTTCACAAATAAAAAGGCTTCTAAACTAACTAAAAGCCTTGGGCAGTACTATTTTAATCCCAAAGTTTCTATTAATAGTGATCCGGATTAAAGACCCTGTCTGTGCTCAATTGTAGGGCGACAATAGAATGTTTTCATTTATACATCTTTGTTGTAGAAGATGTATCCATAATAATATTTCTCATGATAATTGACATGTAAAGTACTTACTAGTAATTCGCCTACTAATACATTATATTTCAACTAATTCCAAGTGTGATAAGGTGAATTTTATTAATTAAATATTTACACATTAAATATTAACAGTCAACGTTGCTGACCTACTTTACACCTTGTTGCAATAATTAGAAATAACTACACATATTATTAAATTCATAAAATTAAATAAACGTAATAATATGAATATTTCTGTTTATTTAAGTTGTCGCCTCAGAGTGTCTAGGTTCCTCTAGTCCCTTCTTCCCCAAAAACTGGGTCTGGTGTTATTCATCCTTCAACTGTTTGTGTAATAAAAAACTTCAGCTTTATACAAAATGACTACCCGCGAAGGTCAGCACTGAAACTCATTTTGTAAAGAGGCGTTTCCAGAAAGAAAGCAAGTAACCGGCGCGGGCCGCGGCGCCGCCGTTGATAAACGCTGGGGGTCCGCGCAGATTACCTGCATGTATACACTTTAAGGCTGCAATTCTGTGTTCCGTGGAAGTCGTATGCGTAATATAATATTACATACCTATTAGTCAAACGGCCACTGTGATAATACATTTTTATAAAAACCTATGGCTCCTATCCCTCCTATCTCCTGATGTTAAGCAATGATGTAGTCTACTATGGAACACACCAGCCTAGTATACCAATTCACCCATGATTACGAATGATTATCGGTGAGAAGGTGGCAGTGGAGTAAGCCTCCATATGGTTAGAAACCTTAAAGGAGCAACAATTCCGACCCACCCTCTCTTTATGGTGTCACCAGACATAGCACCGGAACACGGCCAGGCCGGCGGTGCGGCTTTGTCTAGTGGGTGGTCACTTACTACGACCGAAGCCTACCACCAGTTGATTATCACCTGATTTGCACCACCCGGGGACCACGTGTAGGGATTCATTTAAAAGTGTACACCCACGGACGAAGGTGACTCAGCCCCCATAATGGATGACACATCATAGGTAGAAGACTAAATATACGGCAGTTTACTTACTCTAGCTCCAAGTTGTCATATGTAGCTTGTACCCTTAAAGTGTCACTAGACTAGAACTTAATGAAGTAAATTGTTGTTATTATAGAGTGATTCTGTCAGCATGCAGCCCGTACTTTCGCGCCATGTTCACGGGCGAGCTGGCGGAATCTCGTGCCACAGAAGTGACAATCCGCGATGTGGACGAACAGGCCATGGAGCAGCTGGTCGAGTTCTGCTACACCGCGCATATTGTCGTGGAGGAGAGCAACGTCCAGGTCATTACACACTATACTCACTATACACTTCACTTTAAATTTGTTCCCGCCTTTTAATTATGTAGAGGTGTATTATCCAGGCGTTGCTACCAGCGGCGTGCCTCCTCCAGCTGCAGGAGATCCAGGACGTCTGCTGCGAGTTCCTTAAGCGGCAGCTGGACTGCTCCAACTGCCTCGGCATCCGCGCCTTCGCCGACACACACTCTTGCCGAGAACTGCTTCGGATAGCTGATAAGTTCACACAACAAAACTTTCCTGAGGTATGATAAGTGGAAATATTTAGCCTTTAAGAACATAAAAAAAAATTAGTCATTCTGTCATTTTTAGAATTTCCAGTAATGACAAAATAAACAGGACTGCAAATATATTATAGAATGATCTAAACTGTATCAGAACTTATATAAATAAATAAAATTTGCTACGAAATAGTAATGCTTAGACCCCTTCATTATCGAGAGAACATTATTAAAAAAATACTCGTGTTCCATAGGTGATGGAAAGCGAAGAGTTCCTCCTACTTCCCGCCGCTCAGCTGATCGACATCGTGTCGTCGGACGAGCTCAACGTGCGCTCCGAGGAGCAAACCTTCCAGGCCGTCATGTCCTGGGTCAAGTACAACGTGGCCGAGAGGCGGCAGCATCTCGCACAGGTATCTATGCTTTAGTTATCTAATTATTACACTTGAGCCACAACTATTATACACGAGCCATCTATACTATACATGAGCCATCTATACTATACACGAGCCTTTCCTACTATACATGAGCCACTCTTACCAAGCACGAGCCATCTCTACTGTTCATGAGCCACGTTTACTAAACATGAACCATCTCTACCCTTCATGAGGCACCTTTACTAAACACAAGCTATCTTTACCTTTCACGAGCCACTCACCAACACCAGCCATTCATACCCAACATGAGCCATTCCTACACTTTATGAGCTACCCTTACCAACCATGAGCCACCTCAATCACATATGAACCACTCCTGTTCTGCGCGAGCCACCTCTGTCGCACACAAGCGCTCTAGTTTGTACTGAGTACTGGTATTGTTGTTGTACAGGTGTTGCAGCACGTGCGGCTGCCACTGCTGAGTCCCAAGTTTCTAGTGGGCACGGTGTCTGCAGAGCTGCTGGTGCGCGCTGACGACGCGTGCCGGGACCTGCTGGACGAGGCCAAGAACTACCTGCTGCTGCCGCAGGAGCGGCCGCTCATGCAGGGCCCACGCACTAGGCCCAGGAAGCCCACCAGGAGAGGTAACAGACACCCTAGGGAGGACGTGCGCGGCGTCTAGTGCTCGAGTGTGTAACGCTGAACCCGTTCGGTCCAGGCGAGGTGCTGTTCGCGGTGGGCGGGTGGTGCTCGGGCGACGCCATCGCGTCGGTGGAGCGGTTCGAGCCCGGCGTGGGCGAGTGGAAGATGGTGGCGCCCATGTCCAAGCGGCGCTGCGGCGTGGGCGTGGCCGTGCTGCACGACCTGCTCTACGCGGTGGGGGGGCACGACGGACAGAGCTACCTCAACAGTATCGAGCGATACGACCCGCAGACCAACCAGGTCGGTGGCTACGCTCTGTTTACTAGTGGGGATTGTTGAACTTGCTGATACTAAAGATTGAAGATGGATAAAAATGAAGTCATTTTGACAACTCACATAAGGTGTATGTGGGTGAATCCAATTTGTATATATACGAAAGGCTCCTAACCACCGAAATGGAAATGGTCAATGGTTCCTAATTATAAATCTCGCCTTTTCCCCCCTGCCCCCAATATAAGGGCATGTAGAGATTTGTTGAATTTTTCCCAGCTCTGGGCCCTTACCTTACTAATAAATGGTCCCTTATGACATACCCATAAATGTGATAAAAGGCTAATTGACTTCGAGCTATATAAAAAACGTCACTGTGAGTGCGAGCGAGCAAAAGAGAACGTTAGATGAGAGTGGTGTGTTTGTGTGCCCCGACGTCGTCGTGCCGCACGTCGGTGGGCGTAGGGGGGCAGGACGGGGTGCCGTGTATGTGTGTGTGTGTGCAGTGGTGCGGTGCGGTGGCCCCGACGTCGTCGTGCCGCACGTCAGTGGGCGTGGGGGGGCAGGACGGGGTGCAGTGTATGTATGTGTGTGTGCAGTGGTGCGGTGCGGTGGCCCCGACGTCGTCGTGCCGCACGTCAGTGGGCGTGGGGGGGCAGGACGGGGTGCAGTGTATGTATGTGTGTGTGCAGTGGTGCGGTGCGGTGGCCCCGACGTCGTCGTGCCGCACGTCGGTGGGCGTGGGGGGGCAGGACGGGGTGCAGTGTATGTATGTGTGTGTGCAGTGGTGCGGTGCAGTGGCCCCGACGTCGTCGTGCCGCACGTCGGTGGGCGTAGGGGGGCAGGACGGGGTGCAGTGTATGTGTGTGTGTGCAGTGGTGCGGTGCGGTGGCCCCGCCGTCGTCGTGCCGCACGTCAGTGGGCGTGGGGGGGCAGGACGGGGTGCAGTGTATGTGTGTGTGTGTGCAGTGGTGCGGTGCGGTGGCCCCGACGTCGTCGTGCCGCACGTCGGTGGGCGTAGGGGGGCAGGACGGGGTGCAGTGTATGTGTGTGTGTGCAGTGGTGCGGTGCGGTGGCCCCGCCGTCGTCGTGCCGCACGTCGGTGGGCGTGGGGGGGCAGGACGGGGTGCAGTGTATGTATGTGTGTGTGCAGTGGTGCGGTGCGGTGGCCCCGACGTCGTCGTGCCGCACGTCGGTGGGCGTGGGGGGGCAGGACGGGGTGCAGTGTATGTGTGTGTGTGCAGTGGTGCGGTGCGGTGGCCCCGACGTCGTCGTGCCGCACGTCGGTGGGCGTAGGGGGGCAGGACGGGGTGCAGTGTATGTGTGTGTGTGCAGTGGTGCGGTGCGGTGGCCCCGCCGTCGTCGTGCCGCACGTCGGTGGGCGTGGGGGGGCAGGACGGGGTGCAGTGTATGTGTGTGTGTGTGCAGTGGTGCGGTGCGGTGGCCCCGACGTCGTCGTGCCGCACGTCGGTGGGCGTAGGGGGGCAGGACGGGGTGCAGTGTATGTGTGTGTGTGCAGTGGTGCGGTGCGGTGGCCCCGACGTCGTCGTGCCGCACGTCGGTGGGCGTAGGGGGGCAGGACGGGGTGCAGTGTATGTGTGTGTGTGCAGTGGTGCGGTGCGGTGGCCCCGCCGTCGTCGTGCCGCACGTCGGTGGGCGTGGGGGGGCAGGACGGGGTGCAGTGTATGTGTGTGTGTGCAGTGGTGCGGTGAGGTGGCCCCGACGTCGTCGTGCCGCACGTCGGTGGGCGTGGGGGGGGCAGGACGGGGTGCAGTGTATGTATGTGTGTGCAGTGGTGCGGTGCGGTGGCCCCGACGTCGTCGTGCCGCACGTCGGTGGGCGTGGGGGGGCAGGACGGGGTGCAGTGTATGTATGTGTGTGTGCAGTGGTGCGGTGCGGTGGCCCCGACGTCGTCGTGCCGCACGTCGGTGGGCGTGGGGGGGCAGGACGGGGTGCAGTGTATGTATGTGTGTGTGCAGTGGTGCGGTGCGGTGGCCCCGACGTCGTCGTGCCGCACGTCGGTGGGCGTGGGCGGGCAGGACGGGGTGCAGTGTATGTATGTGTGTGTGCAGTGGTGCGGTGCGGTGGCCCCGACGTCGTCGTGCCGCACGTCGGTGGGCGTGGGGGGGCAGGACGGGGTGCAGTGTATGTATGTGTGTGTGCAGTGGTGCGGTGCGGTGGCCCCGACGTCGTCGTGCCGCACGTCGGTGGGCGTGGGGGGGCAGGACGGGGTGCAGTGTATGTATGTGTGTGTGCAGTGGTGCGGTGCGGTGGCCCCGACGTCGTCGTGCCGCACGTCGGTGGGCGTGGGGGGGCAGGACGGGGTGCAGTGTATGTATGTGTGTGTGCAGTGGTGCGGTGCGGTGGCCCCGACGTCGTCGTGCCGCACGTCGGTGGGCGTGGGGGGGCAGGACGGGGTGCAGTGTATGTATGTGTGTGTGTGCAGTGGTGCGGTGCGGTGGCCCCGACGTCGTCGTGCCGCACGTCGGTGGGCGTGGGGGGGCAGGACGGGGTGCAGTGTATGTATGTGTGTGTGCAGTGGTGCGGTGCGGTGGCCCCGACGTCGTCGTGCCGCACGTCGGTGGGCGTGGGGGGGCAGGACGGGGTGCAGTGTATGTATGTGTGTGTGCAGTGGTGCGGTGCGGTGGCCCCGCCGTCGTCGTGCCGCACGTCGGTGGGCGTGGGGGGGCAGGACGGGGTGCAGTGTATGTATGTGTGTGTGCAGTGGTGCGGTGCGGGGGCCCCGACGTCGTCGTGCCGCACGTCGGTGGGCGTGGGGGGGCAGGACGGGGTGCAGTGTATGTATGTGTGTGTGCAGTGGTGCGGTGCGGTGGCCCCGACGTCGTCGTGCCGCACGTCGGTGGGCGTGGGGGGGCAGGACGGGGTGCAGTGTATGTGTGTGTGTGTGCAGTGGTGCGGTGCGGTGGCCCCGACGTCGTCGTGCCGCACGTCGGTGGGCGTGGGGGGGCAGGACGGGGTGCAGTGTATGTATGTGTGTGTGCAGTGGTGCGGTGCGGTGGCCCCGACGTCGTCGTGCCGCACGTCGGTGGGCGGGGGGGGGCAGGACGGGGTGCAGTGTATGTATGTGTGTGTGCAGTGGTGCGGTGCGGTGGCCCCGACGTCGTCGTGCCGCACGTCGGTGGGCGTGGGGGGGCAGGACGGGGTGCAGTGTATGTATGTGTGTGTGCAGTGGTGCGGTGCGGTGGCCCCGCCGTCGTCGTGCCGCCCGTCGGTGGGCGTGGGGGGGCAGGACGGGGTGCAGTGTATGTTTGTGTGTGTGCAGTGGTGCGGTGCGGTGGCCCCGACGTCGTCGTGCCGCACGTCGGTGGGCGTGGGGGGGCAGGACGGGGTGCAGTGTATGTATGTGTGTGTGCAGTGGTGCGGTGCGGTGGCCCCGACGTCGTCGTGCCGCACGTCGGTGGGCGTGGGGGGGCAGGACGGGGTGCAGTGTATGTATGTGTGTGTGCAGTGGTGCGGTGCGGTGGCCCCGACGTCGTCGTGCCGCACGTCGGTGGGCGTGGGGGGGCAGGACGGGGTGCAGTGTATGTATGTGTGTGTGCAGTGGTGCGGTGCGGTGGCCCCGACGTCGTCGTGCCGCACGTCGGTGGGCGTGGGGGGGCAGGACGGGGTGCAGTGTATGTATGTGTGTGTGCAGTGGTGCGGTGCGGTGGCCCCGACGTCGTCGTGCCGCACGTCGGTGGGCGTGGGGGGGCAGGACGGGGTGCAGTGTATGTATGTGTGTGTGCAGTGGTGCGGTGCGGTGGCCCCGACGTCGTCGTGCCGCACGTCGGTGGGCGTGGGGGGGCAGGACGGGGTGCAGTGTATGTATGTGTGTGTGCAGTGGTGCGGTGCGGTGGCCCCGACGTCGTCGTGCCGCACGTCGGTGGGCGTGGGGGGGCAGGACGGGGTGCAGTGTATGTATGTGTGTGTGCAGTGGTGCGGTGCGGTGGCCCCGACGTCGTCGTGCCGCACGTCGGTGGGCGTGGCCGTGCTGGAGGGTGCGCTGTACGCAGTGGGGGGGCAGGATGGGGTGCAGTGCCTCAACCACGTGGAGCGGTACGACCCCAAGGACAACCGCTGGACCAAGGTGGCGCCCATGAACACGAGGCGCCTCGGGGTCGCTGTCGCCGTGCTAGGGGGGGCACTCTACGCGGTCGGGGGCTCCGACGGACAGGTGAGACACACTACCTACTTATATAACGTTACATATTAATGATGCTTAATGCGGAAGATCATAAAATGAACTATCCAGTAAAAAAATGTCATAGGTTTAGTTCATCCTAACATGCATAAAACGATACTCGTAGTTGCTTTACAACATGCGTCTAAACAATATTATCACAGCGTAGGCGATCTCGCTAGTAACAAAAATGTAGGTAAGCATTTCTAACGCTACGTTGCGAGAGCGCAGTATCACTACCCTGAGCATTTTGACTAAATTATTTTATCAGCCGAATCTTTAGCGAACGATCTAATCGTACACGGCAGGAGCGCGCTCATAAAAAGCATTCGGTATGAATGTGCCTCGTAGGATTCTAACTGCACGACAGGAGAGCATGCTCCTTTTTACAGAAAATCCCTTAGTTCTTAATTTTTGCATCAAACACATGTGCTAGTGTCGTCTAGCGCCGGTGAATTATTTACATAGGCGCTCGCGCTGCAGACTTGCCTAACTAACAATGCCGAGTATGACATACAGAGCATGCCCCGCAGGCGCCGCTCGCGAGCGTGGAGCGCTACGAGCCGCGCGCCAACAAGTGGACCAACGTGGCGCCCATGTCCACGCGCCGCAAGCACCTCGGCTGTGCGGTCTTCGACGGACAGATCTACGCCGTCGGCGGCAGGGACGACTGTACCGAACTCTCCTCCGCCGAGAGGTAACACCACCCCCCTCTGGTACTAGTTATATACTCTGTCACCCTATGTTTACTGAATACTAATAGAATTTTTATGGTTCTACTGTGTCATGTGCCATTTATTTTGTAAAATTTGATACAAATCTGATACAGAAGTGGATAGGTAAGAAGTAAAGTAATAAGTGAGCAAAATAAAAACATTGGGTGCCATACGTTTTATATTTCTTCTTTTTGCGAATCGTGTTTATATTTTAATCGTAGTTATATCATTGTAGGTATGGTTTTTAAAGTAAATAATTTATCGAAAAAAAATATTTCTCTTTTGGGGCAAAATCACAGGTTGTCCAATTTCTTCTTATAATGATTTCTCCCAGGCATTTGATAAAGTGAATCACTTTATTCTGTCTGCTAAATTATCAAATAAGTTCGTATACATGGCAACCGACAAGCCGGATCAAGTCTTATTTTGATAAACTTAACCAATTAGTGGCTATGAAGAGACACGTGTTGGCCTCGATTATACTTTACTTCTGGAGTTCCTCAGGGCTCACACTGAGACCTAATATTTTGTGACTTTTCGGTTTAATGTATGTACTTTTAACCTCCACAACTCCTCTCCTTCTCTTCAGTTCGATGTGGTGGTTTATAATGATTTTTTTATATAGGTACGAGCCACACACGGATTCGTGGTCGCCAGTGGTGGCGATGACGTCACGGCGCAGCGGCGTGGGGCTCGCCGTCGTTAACGGACAACTGTACGCCGTCGGCGGGTTCGACGGCACTGCCTATCTTAAGTCTATTGAGGTACATAATGCCTAAAAATAATAATGCCTAAACCTTTAAGATAGTTGAGAGAAGACCAGTGCTTATGAACACTTCCTGTATCTATTTAATCTTAAGATAGTAAATAATGAAAGTATGTTTTGGTGTTTGTGCAGGTGTTTGACCCGGAGTCGAACCAGTGGCGTCTGTGTGGCGCGATGAACTACCGGCGACTGGGCGGTGGCGTCGGCGTCATGAGGGCGCCGCACCATGACAACCATTATATATGGTACACATACTCTTGCCTTATACTACGTACTCATTCGTCAGCTGTTACCTATTTATTACCCACTTGAAGTTTTTTCCCATCATTATCGGCAGTGCTAGCCTGTAAGGGAATTTGCTAAAGCTCATCACTCTACCACTCTCATCCAACTATCACCTTGACCTTCCAAAGATCGATACTCCACCTAATCTGAGGGCGTTCTACGTTTCGTTTGACAACAGAATTTTGATACGATCTGTCACAAAATAAAAACACCTCATCTGCTTTATTTTTAGGAAATTTTAGATTTTGTATATTGAGGCGTATGGTTTTGTTTAATTATATAAATTTGTTTCAGGAATCGAAAAGACTCGGTGGTATAAGCCACCCTCCCTGTGCTGTAAAATATTCCCCCTCCACTTTATCAGTTAAGTCGTTACTCATTTATTTTATTTTATTGTTAATAAAATATTATATAATTAATTGACTATTTATAAATAAATAAAAAATACAAATTTTAGAATATTATACTTTGTTGTATTATTTTTATTGAAACATTTTCTAGGCTCCTATTATACAGTATTTCTTACAGAGAGTTTTACTAGTGATTTCTATTAAATATTTTCTAGTGAAATATGTCTTTATAGCAACATGACTAGAATTTCACACCTCCTTGGTGTCTTAATGCGGAGTAAGAGGTGGTGGAGATGTAGCCTTATCCGCGTGCAGTTGGTCGTGTTCCTCCTCCCCTTCTCCCTCTCCCTCCCCTTCGTCATCCCCGTTATCCCCCTCCTCGTCCTCTACCCCGTTATCGGCGTCACCGTTGACTTCGGTATCCACGCTCTCCGACTTTTGAGATACTTCTTGACTTTCTTCTGCGTTCTCTTCTTTGTTCTCTTGACGTCTCTGGAGAAATTAAAAACTTCAGCAACTGTGGCTTACCTACATTTGCGACATATTTATACGAATGTAGAACGTTACACCACAAGTTTTTTTAGTTTTGGTGCTGCATGATGGAGAAATGCTAGATTGTATTACAATTTAATTATGAATTGACAGTTATCAACTTTAGATTTACCGCACACTTGCATCAAAATAGTCTTAGGAGAGACAAAAATCAAGGAATTTTTGCGTCGAGGTATTATATATATTTTGTAAAATAGACGTTCGGTTCGCTTTGTGTACCTTTATAGATTTTATAGACTTTATAAATAAGAAATCAAAGAAAAGCCAAAATTATCAATACGAAATGACGTTAAGAAAATCGCAGGGACAGTGGCCACACTCGGTTTGTCAAAACCTACAGGGCAATTTCTAGGGAAAGGTTGAAACAGTTCTCATGTTTTGTGTTAAAAATTAGCTTTGATTGTTACCGAAGTTTGCAAGTGCCCAATATATATCTGAAAGTCAATTACCTTCTTCTTCTTCTTGCCCTTGGACTTGGGCTTCCGTTCAGGTTCGCTGTACCCTGGCGGAAAGAACCGCGCGCACTCGTCGCGGCCCACCACTGCGTCTGTGCTCACGTGTAGCGGGCCGAGGGCCACCAGCTCTGCTGGGGGACCCTCTATGAAGGGCTCGTTGGGATCTTGGAGAAGAGGCTCCGCAGGAGCCACGGCTATCATCAGGACTATGGATTCGCAACTGTGCAAATATTAATTAGAAAAATAAATAAACAATTTGTTCGTATCTAGATTTATCTAATCTAAAGATTTCTTCAAGTCTCCTCCTGGACAGGCTATACGTACCATTTTACCCTGTTTTCCAATTGTCGCATGAAGCTTACGTACCAGCGATCTTACACCGAGGGCATCCTACATTTACCAAGTTAGTGGCGGCTTCTACTTTATTTACTCCAGTGGTTTCTCTTAAATGACAGATACGAGTAAAGCCAACTCATTTCCACTCCAGCTTTCTTATCCTGTGTGCTGCGTAGACATTTTTTTCATCAGAAAAAACTTTTTATTTTTCTTCTACAGGCATATTTATTAGGTAGGACGCCCTTAGGTGGAATGATTATCTCTGCAAGGTGGATGGTAAGAAGCTTCACTTACTAATCTTTCTCCGGTCGTAGCTCGTACTGATCAATGTTCTTGGCAAGCAACTTGGGCTCCTGCAGGTCTGTGTCTGCGAAGAACCCGTAGCGCATCAGTTTGTGTTTGTTGTGCGGGAGTGTAGCCGCCGTCAGTACCGCGCGACGCTGCCACGCGCCGAACAGCACCAGCACGTGGGGAGGCTCTGGGGGGACGGGGGGATCCACTACTGATGACACCATCTAGAACACGGATAAGGGTTTATCAGACTCTCGTAGTCAAAAAATTGGATAACGAGCATGAAAGCTTTTATGATTATATTTACATAGCATAATAACCCAGCGAAATTTTTATCATAGCCTTTACTACTTCGTTGTCCATTCGCGATTTTTAAAGACGGTAACCGAACGCTGAACGTTTGAGGTGATGGTAAGTCGTTGCTAGATAGGTACTTAGTGCTTTTTAAGGGCCAATAATTAGTTCGCCGGAGTCAATTTACCTTGGGAAAGAGTAAGTCCAGAGCCGCTGCCCGCTGGTGCCTGTCTGCTGGTATGAACAGCCCTGCAATGTTGTCGACACGCAATTCTGTTACAGGAAGTTTTTTTCGAGCGTCATCATTCTCGTCTAGACCGTCTCCGCAGAGGGCTCGTCGACACATTTCTGCAAAATTTTGTACTTAGTTAATAGATCACATAGATCTTCTATCCCTTGCGGTGACATAACTAAAGACAAAACAGCTTCCAAACTTCAACCCCCTTACATATAAAAGAATATTAAGTTGAGAATGATTGAGGTGGATATTTGTGTCAAATTTCATAATTTTCCATACCTATAACACACCCCTCTTTGTCGGGCATCTTCTTAATCAACAAGGCGAGTGAAGGCCTTTCAGCTAGAAGAGCTTCTGCAGCAGGTTCGCCCATCTCCGGGTCTTCCATAGCTAATATTTTTGCTCCTTCCTTGCCAATCACTATAGGGCATTTGTCGGCTAAGATCAAACCTGGAATGTAGTTTTAGGCTTATATTAATTTCAAATGACTACTTAACCTCCTTTGGAGCTCCGTAATGTACAAGTAGGTACCAAAAACAGTTATGGAATGAATTCAAAGTGCTGCCACATCTGGCTCTTGTGGCATTGTTCTTACCATTAGGTTCCAGGACATCAGTAAGTTTCCTCAGATTCTTTTGCGCATGAGGTAACACCAGCCCTGGACATATGTCCACGAAGTGCGCCTCAAGGCGCAGCGCTCGTGCCTCTCTTCTCGCGAATCTTGCTTCCTCTACCGCTGCGGTTTCTTTTGCTTTACGCTCTTGTTGAAGTTTCTCTTGAGCTGTTGCTACCTCCTGTAATAGAAGAATAACATTTTAAAGTGACCTAGTTGAGAAATCAGCAGAATATACATGATTTAGTTTATGAACCTACCTTCTCAGGTGTAGTAAGCTCATGGGGTGCCCGCTGGGGACGTTTTAGTTCGCCTTTCTTCGCTAGCTCTTCGTTCTTCAATTCTTGTTCTATTGTTCGTGTAATGCGGGGGGCGTCTGCGCCGAATACCACATTCAGCAGTTGACCAGACTAAATGGACATCGAAAGTTTAAAATTTTAGAGGAGGTTCATCTTTTGAATCACTTTCACTTCAGCTCTTTTGGGCAAGGGTTTCCTCTCAACTATCTTACAAATTAAGAAAGTTTTGGCCTTATCCACACACGCTGGCCAAGAGCGGGTTGGAGGATGTCACATGTCCTCGAATAATTAATTCTGAGTCTTGCCGGTTTTCTCACCATGGTTTCCTTCACCGATATTGGCCAGCGGCGATGAAACAATTTACACAAAGATGTGTGAGTTGAACGGACCCGGGACTTTATATTTCTAAGGCGAGGCCCGTATCCGCTGCGCCACCGCGGCTCTAATGAGAGTCCATACATTTTAGCACCAGTGGTATAAAACCATTTAACTAAGGTGTAAAGTCGCATTCTTAAAGAGCATTAAATTATACAAAGTTTTGCTTTATTGCCCAAACCTTTGGTTAACAAAACATAGTTTTAAAACCCGACCATACCGACGTACAGTCATTGAAAAAATACTTAAGTAATTCAAATTTTACGTTATCATCCAACCACCAGTTAATTGTGATTAAAATTAACTATATTTCCCGATACCCCGTCAAATTTAGACGATTACAATTTTATACAACCTGGTTATTATTATTTTTTTATAAGCAGTGGGTACCACTTAAACAGAAAAATGATCAGGGTTTGGATTATTTCTAAAAAGATATTTTAAGAAAAATTTCCCACAACACCGTTTATTAATTTCTTCGACTGTACATAGTATTGTGAAGTTTTTTCAGGCGTTTGATCGATACACATTCGTGTTAGGAAGCCACAAATCATGCTCACATGAGGCTATAAACATAACAATAGACAACTTATCGGCAAACAGATTTCTGTTTCTGTGTGGGTTCGTGCAGGGTACGTGTCTGGTTCCAACATTATTTACACTTTAGTTTACCCTGCTAATCGTGGGAAAGCTTAAAAATAATGACCTGATTTAGATTCCGGTAGAAATAAATGTGGAGCAGATAATTAATTCATATAAAATAAGGGGTTTCTTACCGATATAAACATCCATGTAGGTTCGCTTCTTTTCCGGAATCTCTTCAGGCATTCGATAGTGTCTGACTTAGCCTGGTTGCGAGAATACTAGTTATTAGTAGAATGATTTAATCATTACTAATCATCGGTATACTGGGCTGGCGCGTTTCATCGGAGACTGCATCATTGCTTAACATCAGGCAAGTTGTAGTCAAGCGCCAGCCTATCGAAGAATAAAAAAATAAAAATTCACTTCTACCAATTTTTAGTGTCCCACTGCTGGGCACGGGTCTACTTTTAACTATCTTAAGAGTTCAGATAATGTTTTCACATGATGTTTTCCTTCACCGATATTAAGATCATCTTTGTGTGGATTGTTTCATCACCGTACGGGCACGACCGTAGATCGAACCCGCGACCTTATATTTCAAAGCCGAGGCCGTAATCGCTCCACTGCTGATTTAATCTTGTTATTGATAAAATATTGAGTCATTTACAAGGGTGGTACATGAAGCAGACCTATCCTAATAGGCTAAATGAGTTCTTGAGTAGAAACTGATCATGAACGTAGCGTAGGGTGCCCTCAGATTAGATGGAGGAGATATGATGGAGAGATGACTGGCAGCTGAATGACAGCCACGATTTCAATTCAATTCAATACTTTATTGCATTCCACAATGTTAATTAAATAAGCTGTTTAGTATAACAATTTTAGGTATCAATAGTGGACCTTGTTGGGCACAACAAAATGTAGGAGAGAGGCGGAAGGTTTATAGGCCTACTCCGCCTACTCGATTTAAACATGGTAATTATGGAAAATTTGTTCTTACAACAGCGAGATGCAAGTTGTCTCCTCCCAGTTCCACCTTGATCTTCTTGAGGTTACCCACCATCCCGATGCAGGGTCCGCACCACTCAGAATACACGTCTATCACTAAAACAAACACCCACAAGATTAAATATTTTTTAACCTAAAATAGGTTGGGTTAGGTTAGGTTAGGACCACAACTTGCCTGATGTGAAGCAATAATGCAGTCTACGATGTAACGCGCTTACCCAGTAAAAACCGATTCACTCGTGACTTGAAGACCGGCAGATTATAGCTATCGGGAAACATAGATACCGGCAGCGAATATACTTTGTCATTTTGCTTAAACGGGGAAAATTTCTGTTACGGATATCAATCCGTATCCGTACCCCTACTTAGGTATATATTATGTCCCTAAATTCACAAGTAGGTTAAAATTATGAGTCTTATCACCCGTGGAACAAAAAAAATATGTTAAACGATGGAAGGATGGATAATAAATGAATTCATTTCCAGCATATGGCGCTTTAGCTTACGTCTCGGCGAATTTGATGTTACAGCTTCAAATTCGATTTAAAAAACAAACAGTAGGTATTCGAACTCTATCTCTTGTAAGTAGGCTGCACAAACTTGCTATCACTAGGGCTCTGTTTAACTCGCGTATCGCCTATCGCCAAGATTCTGACTCCTCAAGCTGCACAGACAGTGATGATGATTCAAGCGATATGGATATAGTGACGAATAGTCTTACATTACTTTTATCTGTGGTTAAATAGTTCTTTATGAGATTTTATTAATGTTTTACGACTTTGTACTTTATACGCGAGTTAAACGGTCGGCCTTTAGTACCTCCCTACATAATATCTTTATGTTTACTTGTCAGTCTTGGGTTCTGTAAACAATTCTACTTAAATCAAAGAAACGTACCTAAAAGTCCATCTCTCGCCAAGAATTTGTTCCACTCATCATCTGTATTCAGCTCCGCCTGTAACTGAACCTGGGCCGCCTTCTTGCCTGCCCCCGCGGCAGCCGCGGCGGCCGCGGCGTTAGCGACCGCGCTCGTCAGCGCCATACACGCAAATGTGTGCTTATACAAAGCTAAAGGTGCTTGCTGACTACACTACTACGTGCTACTATAGATACCACTTACCAAGCACGAGACACACAACACAAGCATATTATGGGAGATAATGACTTTGGTAAGGGTGTCCGTCTACCAAGTAAAACTACCAAAGAATACATCTGTTGTCACAAGACACGTTATAATTTAGCTTAGGTAGTCCTGTCAAACCGATACTAGTTTAAGCGATTTTTGGCGTCTCTTAATATAATAGAATTGCGGGTATTGTTTAAAAATATAGTCTACTCGCAAGGTATACATAGATACTTAAGCTGCATAGGTACCAAGTTTCCTGTAACACGGTTTTTACTATCACAGACACAGACGTTTACTCGTCTGATAATAAACAACGCTTAGCTTATAGGTACCTCATTTAACATGTTTTGATTGAGATGGACAAACTGTATTTAGCTAGATCATATATGTAGGTACGTATCATATGTAGGTATGTACATATCTACCTAAACCACATAACGAAATCCTTAGGGCGCCTACTGCTATACCCTGGATTTAGAAATTAAGTCAATACTAGTAAACTAGTAAAATGTATATTTTTAAGCACTGCATTCTTGTGCTCTAAATTTGAGGGATACGTTCTACAAACACATCGAACTAAAAATGGAATGAGGGGTTCCCAAAGATAGGACATCTATAATTTAGTAAAAACTTTAGCCGCGTTGGACACTTTCTGGTAGGAGAAAATCTTATGGGTTCGCGTCACCGACATGCTCATGAATGGCGCATGCGCGCAGCATCCTTAAGCTGTGCACGTTAGACGCTTTTAGGATGGGTAAAATCTCGGGAGTTTACAGTTTTCAATTCTATCGGTAGTCCCTATAACTGCCAACATTTTTTTAGGCAGATATTTAAAAGGAAAAGCTCGTATATAGGAGACAATTGAAATAAAACTACTTACTTTTTAATGGATTTTATCGCGGTTTATATTAAACTAGCTTTCCGACAGTGGCTTCGCCCGCGTGTATGTCGGTTATCGCGCCAAAACATTACCTTATTTTTGCGCAGACGGATAAAAACTATACTATGTCCTTTCTCGGGTCTCAAATTACCTCCATACCCAATTTCATCCAAATCGGTTCAGTAGTTTAAGCGGGAAAGCGTAACAGACAGACAGAGTTAATTTCGCATTTATAATATTAGTAAGGATTTTAGATCCCGACGTTTCAAAGTCTTTTCAGACTTCATGTTCACGGGTGGTCGAATCCCCCCGTGAATTCGCGTAAATCAATAATAAAGACAATAATAAAGAAGACAATACATGTTGATTGTTGACTCATCAAGTAGATACTACCAGTGAGGTGTGAATTAGCCCTTAACCATGTCCCTTGCATGTCTAACAAAAGAATCAAAAGCTTTTATTGTTCACGAGTTGATTGTTATCGTCCTCACGTCTATAAAGGCCAGACATAGCAACATGTAGCATCGATCCTCTACAGAATAGTGTAGTAAAATGAAAGTGACCTATATTTCTATAGATTTACCTGTATGGAGGGTGACTGGATGATCGAGTGGTAGAGACCCTCCAGTCTAAAGGGAAGATCTTCCAGCGAGGTATGATGCCCGGCGACCGCGGTACTCCCTCCGACAGTTCTTGTCGGGAAGTTGTATATTATATGCTAATCGTCGGTGAAACTTTGCTTGTGCGATTCAGGATTGCTATGACGTCATGTCTTGATTGGCGTTAGGTATGTGACGCCTCACCTACTTACTATTGTCTTAGATTTACGCGAATTCAAGACACTGTGAGCTCAGTTTGCTTAAATCGGAACGCACCTTAAATATTAATGTTTGGAGGTACTCAGTAGTAATTGTGATTAATATTTTTGGACGTCAAATACCTCAGTCCACCCATGAATATAAAGTCTGAAAAGACTTTAAAATGTCGGGATCTAAAATCTAAAATAAACCGCGATAAAATCCGTTTAAAAAAGTAGTTTTATTTCAATACTTATTATATGATTAAAAAGAAATTTAAAACATACAAATCGAATATACTTATACTAACGGCTTCACATCAACCTATACGCGTCCAGTATAAGCTGACCTCTCGTTGTACGGAAATCCTATACAATGCGAGATCAGCTTAAACTGGAAATGCTTAGCTTGATGTGTGGCCGTGTGTACGTCAAGAACTAAATAAATGGATTGGCAAACGTAGCGTATCCCTAAATATTTCTAGACTAGGCTGTGGACTTGGTGAAGTGAAGATCTCAGCAGGTGACTAGCAAGAGTAGCTGTGAATCGTATTCAGTGGCGTTCAATTCCAATAGCGATAAGCAAGGATGAAGGAGTTTACAATATTGAAAAAATTTGAATTCCACATTCGGTTTAAAGATCTTTATTCTCATTAAGTCACTTACATGAGATTGTACATAAATAACACAGTAAGAAAATATATTTACCCGGTGTGGGTATTACAACTTGAATTTATTTGTAAGTTACCCGCAAACTACGTTTCAACAAATTAGTGTTGTTATTACATTCTAAAAAATAAAGCACATTCCACCATTTAACTGGTGGTAGGCTTCGGCCGTGGTTAGTGACCACGCATCAGACAAAGCCGCACCGCCAACCGGCCTTTCCGTGTTCCGGTGCGATGTCTGGTGACACCATTTAAGAAGGTGGGTTGAAATTGCTGCTCATTTATGGTTTCTAACCATAAGGAGCATCATTCCACTGCCACCTTCTCACCGAAATTCATTCGTAACTACGAATTAATCGGTATAGTGGGCAGGCGCGTTCCATCGTAGACTACATCATTGCTTAACATCAGGCAAGATGTAGTCAAGCGCAGGCCTATTTCAGGATAAAAATAATCCAGAGTTAATTTCATTGACATATTGCCATCTAGTGGTGGAAATATGAAACTTTTACTAAGACAACCCCAAAGAACTTCAACATAAGTTCTGCTATTCATTACTAGATGGCAGTAACAACAGACTTTTTAACTAGGCTTGACAATAGATGGCGTTAGGATTTTGTTACTGAACAAGTTTCATAAGCTATAAGTTTGTGTTCCTATTTACTAGATGGCACTACTGTGCGACTAAGACAATAAACTCCAAAACATTAAAGTTGATAGGATGTACCTACTATTAAAACATTACCTAGCATTATAGCGTTACGACTGTATTATCCGAAGGTGTAAGCAGTGTAAATATCACCTACTTTTCGCCCGCTATGTTTTAGGACCCATACGTAATAGAGGCAAAATTCCAAACTTCGAGCTGCAATAAAGCATTTACATCCGGCTCGAAGGACCAATTAAATGTAGGGGTTCGCACGCCTACATGGTAAGGTCATAACGACTGCTGTCGATGATAAAAGTAAGTAGATCGCGTTAGAAATGATAAACGACACAACCTTTAGCTGTGAATGCTTTATTGATACTTAATTGTATTAAATAATTACAATATAAAAAGTGCTGACGCGCACCACGGCACGAGCTAGCTATATAAAATAAATTATACCCATACAGTTGACTGTACAACTAAGATATTGTAAGTACATTTATTTAGAAAAGTCTTTTTACTCGATCCAGGAATCGAACCTTAGACCTTACGGTCACTAAGGCAGTTTAATTGTCTCTAAAAAGGCATAACTAGTCTAGTCGATAAAAAATGATATCAACTCAAAGTTTAGTCGTGTTCTAAGCAATTACTAGTCGCGACATCCGGGTGTAAGTAATGGATTGGTATGGGGGTATGTGGCGCATAGGGCTCTGACATTCTTTTACCATCGCATCAACATACTAAAGCAATCTATTACCACAGTGGAACTATAAAGCTTTAGCAGTAGTTCTACTCAGACGTGCTTCACTTCAACACCTCAGGTCTTCTCTCAACTACTTATCTAACGAGTTGAGTGAGTTTGGGCTCTAATCCACATACGCTGGCCAAGTGCGAGTTGGTGGATCTCGCATGTCCTCGAATGATTAGTTCGAAGCCGAATGATTTCCTCACAATTTTTTTCTACACCGATAGACATGTCCTTATATGCTCACAATTCTGTTGTTGTGGCAACAAATGCGCTTTTAGCAATTTTTGGCTTATCTTGTGAGACATGACAAAAATCGCTTTAAATACAATTGTATTGGATTCACAGATCTAAACAAAATTTTAGCGTCTCTTGTGACAATATAATAACGAGTAATACCTACCTACTCTCTGTAAAATGGGAGAGGTTTTTATTATCAGGAAAATTTTCCTTAATTAACCTCCGTCGAATAAAAACAAGTGTTATAAGTTTGGAGTGTGTATCTGTGTACATCTTTTTAGGTCTGTAGTCTCTGTAGACGTATTCGGGTGTATATGAAAGTCGAACTACTGATTTAGCTTACATATATATCTACTGTGGTATTACGCTCGCCCTCCTTTAACTGATAAAGAATAATACGGGCATTCGTCTTCTGCGGTTTTAGCGAAGACAGGGGACTGAATTCTTACCTATTTAGAAGTTAGCTTATCTACGAAAAAAATATATACTATAAACTAGCTGCCCCAGCGAACTTCGTACCGCGCAAAATTGTGAATCTAAACCATTCCCAGATCCCCTTGAATACACACAAAAAAATTCATCAAAATCGGTCCAGTCGTTTGAGAGAAGTTCAGTGACATACACACTCACAGAAGAATTATATATATAAAGATTAACTACTTGTACATAATTTTAATAACAATCACTATTAATAGTTAGTTTTTGTTCACGGCTGGACAGAGGTCCTTCTAGAGCATACCACTGAACAAGATCCGCTAATTTTCTGTACCCACAGTACTAGTTTCAATACGAAAAAAGTTTCAAATACTATATGTCAAGATATTAAGTTAAAATTCACATAAATCTACAAATTATTTAACTTACTCTGTTGCCAATCCATTTTAATCTATTTCTAGCAATTCTATTTTCTTTTTAACTAATGTTTCGAACAAAAGAAATGAAATGAAATAAATGAATGAAATTTTTTTGTTGAAGCTCCTCACAGTTCCAAGGGATTATAAACTTGAGAACAATTTCCAGGAGTTTCTGAGAAAATCGTTATTTTTTTTGCGAATGACCTAACCCAATTATCCGGAAGGGCCTTAATTGATTCACCGGACTTTTTCGGTGAGCCATCCGAGGACTGTCGAACCGATAAGAAAATCGTTATTATGTTCAAAGCGTTTACATGCTCTTTGAGTATGTTCTTCGTATAAAGTCAATGCAATTGACAATCAAGTGGGCTAATTTACTGAAGGGCACATTATTAATGGTATAGGTAGGTACCAGCATAGATAATTTAATACTATACAGCCACCCCATGACCAAAAAGCCTTAGGACCCGACTCCAAGAACGATCGAATCGCGGCGCTATTATAGTCTGTTTTATACTCTTTGGGGGGCAGTCTCCGCGAGCCAGACAATTGTGATGCAGACAATGAATAGAAATATGTGACAAGACGACAATATCGTCGCGATTCTCTCGCTCGTGGAGACAATCCCTTATAGGATTGGGAGCCATTTTATTTTAGGACTTAACCCACTACCGTAATCCCCAGGATCATTAACGGCGCCGTGAACAGATTCGGGATTTGAACCCGGCCAAGCCCCGGGACACCTGAACTGTCTTGGAACCCGCATGAATTTAATCAGAAAGATAATAGACAATAGGAGTTAGTAAGTTACATTGTCAACTTCCCTCCAGGCAAAACGGGAGACAGCATAGAGAAAAGAGACAGGTTTAAAATTGCTTCGTGAAAATGGACTAAGCACCACGGGTAATGTAATCTAAGGGAACCTATCAGAGCTGATCCCAGTAATAAATATGGCAAAATCGTTTGAACGCACGGAAATTAGCACCGTTTGTAACAAGATCGGTATAATATACCGCCCCAGATAATACTTGTGCATTGTCGAGCATAATGTTACGTTCAATCTCCCATAGGCTACACTCCCACAAGATGTGATGTGTTGATTGTTCATACCGATTGTCAGCGTTCTGACATAATGCTGATGTTACTAAGGTGAAAGAGAACAATTTACTTCTAAAGTTACCATGTCCTGTGAGAAATTGGGCAAAACTCTAAACGCTCGCGAACTGATGGAAATAACGGTGAGGATTGGGAGCCTATGATATTTTTTTTGAGCGGCGGTGGCGCAGCGGTAAGAGCCGCGCCTTAGAAATATAAGGTCGTGCCCACACATCTTTGTGTGATTTGTTTCATCACCGCTGCTCAATATCTGTCAAGGGAAACCGGCATGTCTAAGAACTAATCATTCAAGGAGATGTGACATCCACCAACCCGCTCTTGTCCAGCGTGTGTGGAGTAAGGCCTAAACTCTCAACTCGTAGGACAGTTGAGAGATTAGTGCCGAGCAGTGGGACACTAAAAAAAAGGTTGAGGTGTGATATTTGTTTCTTTTTATCTAGAGATCGCTAAAAAAGTTTCTAAATGCCTAGATTCTGGTCTAATAATAATCCTAAAACTCTTAAATTAAGTATTATAAGTCTTGTCTTACTAAATGGGACATAAAATTAGATTTGCAATGAACTGCGATGCGGTTTGCCATGCGCCATTAATTTGAAGGCCCTACTCTCATTCGATACGATAACGAATCATAATTTTTCGCATGCGTATTTATTTTAGTTATTTTACATAACAAACTTGGGATTGCTACACATAAAGCAGTAACGGGAAATTTCCAAAATTATTATTTGGTTCTTCTGTAGTGTAGCAGCTCACCTTACTTATAATTACATTCTGGAAGGCTTACAGCTAAAAACAACTTAATAGAAATTACAATTATTCATTCATCAAAATTATTCATTACTAGTTTTCCGACAACGGCTTCGCCCGCGTGTATGTCGGTTATCGCGCCAAAACATTTCCTTCTTTTTGCGCAGTCGGATAAAAACTATCCTATGTCCTTTCTCGGGTCTCAAACTACCTCCATTCCCAATTTCATCCAAATCGATTCAGTAGTTTAGGCGTGAAAGCGTAACAGACAGACAGAGTTACCTTCGCATTTATAATATTAGTAGGGATTAATACACTAATTAAACAACCGAACGGACCTCTTTCATTTCACATCAAGTACAGTTCCAACAAGAGTTTTTTTCTGCCATAACTATTTGCAGACTGTTTGCGAGTTTTAGACAGTTTGAGGCTTACTGCTAACAGAATATTAAAATAAGTACATAAAAACGCTTCAAATATCTATACTTTTATGGTTATTAAATTTGCAATTTATGCCTTCTCAACTTTTAAATCGTATTTTTTGTTAAAAAAATTGAATTCGAACAATCGTGACTCTCATAATATAATAATATCTCACACATACACAGCTCCATCTAGCCCCAAATTGTGCAATTATTTTGCTTGTGTTATTACTAGGAACGGATAAACTACATAAATACTTAACATTTATTAAAAAATACATAATCGGTTCGACCGTCCTGAGACGGCTACCCGAAAAAGTTCGGTCAACCAATAAAGGCCCTTCCGGCTAATTGGATTAGGTCATCCGCAAAAAGAACAAATTACATCGTTTGGGTGTATTTCATCTACAATGTGTATGTATTTACAAAAAAAAAAACAAAAAATAGTGCACAAAGATTGGTCTTGGGTGGAAATTCAACCAACGACCTTCGGCTTAGCAGTCAACTTCAGTCTAGTAGTCTGTCAGTCTTTCTTCGTTTTGAAGTCAAGATAGGATCAGAGTAGGGCTTCAGAACAGTCTGAGGCATTATTTACGAGGCAGCACAGGCATGGGTCATGCGATCCTTGCGATTCCATTAACTTCATTTGCGTTTTTGGCCTTTGTCGTTTCAAATGTTACAATTTTGGTTTGGGTTGGTTATTTATTATTGCAACGTAACTACAGCTAACTATATTGATCAAGTTTGTAACTCTAATACTGATTTGACAACATAAACGATTAAATTTAATACTCATTTCAAAACTTATCGTGGTGTATACCACAAGGAATTGTAAATAAACTAGCGGCCCGCCCCAGGTTCGCCCGGGTAGCTTCAGCCCACTCAACAATTTACAAAAAATGTGATAAATAAAGAACCGCTCAACCGATTTTGTGCAAAACTTCACATAAACCATCTACTAAATAGTCCGAACAATGCCTAAACATTTGGTTTGAATAGGTAAGCCCGTTTTTGAGTTATAAAATTACAACGAAAAGTGGCATTGATTTTTTTTATAAGAAAAATATGGATAGAAATAAAATACTGCAGAAACTGTTTGGTCTTTTGGCGCCTGCCGTCACATTGTAGGAAAATGGATATTGCTGAAAATCATTGCTTTGGGTCGCCTCTAGTAGGTAACAGTGGCGAAGGGTCCATACAAGCCGATTCCCATCGGCTTCTGGAAAGGTTATTAGGAAATGGTCAATATCACACGTACATAATATGTTATGGAATGCCTGAAAGTTTTAAATAGCAACAAAAATAAGTATAGCATCAAGTGTAAGAACGATCGGTGATGGTAGTGAAGAGATATTATTTTCCTAAATAAGAACTTTTTTGCTCCGGCTTCCCTTTTTCAGACTTCCACCCTTCGCCTCTGGTAGGTACTCACAGCGTTCACTGAGCAATATCCATGTTTGACACTGATGGGTCACACTTACAAACTCTTTGTTTGAGTTTCTTCTATTTAACTGTTATCATTTCTGATTTTTCTCTTTCCACTTGGGTTTTTTTATTTGATTCTGTGGTCTGTCGTTGTCAAATAAATGTTTTTCTTTCTTTCATTCCTCTAACATGATAGGTAAGTCCCTATAATATTTAATAAGTTTTGTATTATGTACCTACTCATTAAAACTGGGAAGCAGATTTGTACTTACAGTCCATGAAATCTAAAAAGTACCATTTGACAATTCTAAACGTAGTACCTACCTACATTAGAATTTTATTTTATGTATGAAAATTGTTTATGTTATGTTAAAATAAAAATAGCTTCCTAATTCAATTATTTTACAGGAAAGCTAATAAAAATAGTGTGAATAATTCACACTATTTTTATATATACAGCTCTCTATAAAGCCTCTATAAAGCTAATTTAATAGAAAACAGTGAAACGTCAAAAGGTACTTCTTAGATTTGATAGACTGTAGGACATTAAATCAAGTCACTATTATAGTGTATAATAATTAAGAATCAAACGAACTTACCTAGTGAAGTTTGATGTCTAATTATACGAGTGTCTTGACCGAAGATGATTACAGTTTACATGCAGCAGCACGCGAGATGATGCTGTCCTTATCACACTTTCAAAGTTATAAAAAACTTTTGAATTAATTAAATAATTTAAAAGAAAATTAGATATTAAAGAGTATGTTCACTGACTCGTTCACCTCGCCAGATCGCGACAGTGTGCTTCGACCTCCATTATTTAGAGTAGATATATATATATATATATATATATATATATATATATATATATATATATATATATATATATATTTTTTTTTTTTTTTTTTTTTTGGGTATGGGTTGGGTGGGAGTGTAATCATCTTCGGTCAAGACACTCGTATAATTAGACATCAAACTTCACTAGGTAAGTTCGTTTGATTCTTAATTATACTTCGTATCTCTCCCGAAGATGATTACAGTTTACATGCAGATGTTAAGAGCATCAGAAGAAAAAAAAAAATAGTAACACATAACAGTGAAATAAAATATACTAGGTAACGATCAAATCGTAGATGCTATAATAGATTAAGTTCAAAAATAATTTCAAATAATACTTATAATATCTATAATATAGTTATATGAATGACACTAATTAACAATATAAATTGAGCATTATCAATAAATTATAGTTTAAAAATAAAAGAACTAAATAGCCACGCTTTTATAGCTAATCGAACTAAAAGTAAAAAATAATTTTTAATTACAAAGAGTTTATGTTTCAGTCGTAAAAGATCGAACAATCAATCATAACTAATTACTTCAAAATAAAATTATAACAATTTTTAAATTATTAGGAGAATAGTTCAATTCAGAGTAAAAAACTTGGGGTGCATTTTACTATATTTTCATAACTTTTTACTATGTTTTCATAACTCGCACGTAGATAGTCAAGCACCCCATAGACAAAGCAAAGCAAGACAGCGGCATATACAAGGTCAATGCCGCTAAACTAATAAATAGCGATTCTTCGTTGACGGTATTTTTATATATTTTGACGTGACAACGTCTTATAAATTGGTTTGCCGGGTGACACTTCAAGAAACTGCGTTACGCTCCGCTCACGTTATGCGCTCACAATGAGAGCGAGTGAGAGGCACGCGTCCCTTCCACTCGGGCATGGTTAGCCCGCCTAAGAGCGAGAGAGACAGACATAAAAAGTGAAAGGCACGCGCCTTCTTCCTACTATACGAATGAATATTCACATTAAAATTACTTTACCACTCAAAGTCGTTGTCACGCAAAACTTTCGCCCGTATACCGACTTTACAGGCAACCAATTTTATTATATGGTCCCAAGCTAAGTAGAGCTTGTGTTATGGAAACCAGATAACTGGTCTAAACTATATTTATACTATTTTATTTTATATTAACACCCAGACTCGATACAAACAGACATGTTCATCACACAAACGTTTGTCCCGGGCGGAAAGTAAACCCACGACCTGCGGCGTGAAATGCAAGCATCCCACCGACCACTGGCGTGTCTGATATGTTTAAATGTGCTTATAATAATATGTAGTGTTAAAACTGGACAAAGGCTAGGGTTTTCTTTAATATATGGTAGTTTAATCAGGGGATAATAGCATCCGGGACTTGAGGTTTTTACTTTGATTATGATTTTCTCTGAGTCGAATGTCATATTTATATTTTTTATTTTGATTAGACTTAAGGTAAGAATGCAATTCTTTGTGTTCATGTTAAGGCAAGTAGGTGACAGTATTGAAAGATAACTCCTTTACAGGTAATTCAATCATCTGGAAAATAATTTGATAAATAATTGAGTACTAATTTGGGGTCCCAGGTGGTATCATATTGTACAGGGGGATTCATACGGTAAACTGCTTTGAAAAATCTATTTATAGAATCATAACAGGTTTTTCATTTTTACATTTCCTGTCCTAACAAAATGCTGAGCGATAGCTTTTAGGTGAGCCGTAAATTGCACCTGAATTAAAGTGTTCTGATAAGAATTCTATTACTTGAAAAGTATTAGACGAACAGTAATCTATGCCCTTTTTACTACAGTACAATCACACTGGTTTTAGCGGGCTATTATATTGGCATAGGGTGTTATAAGAAAACGATGCCTCGGGGATTCCGCATCTTAGAAGTGACTCTCTGATAATCTCCCCCTGCATACAGGGGATACACGTTCCTGAAAGGGGAAACAGCAAAAATTACTAGGCCCGAAAAATAACACTTCTGGCACTAGAAGATGAGTTTGACCAAATAGGTGACCAGGGTTGCGTTGGCCAGTGTGGTCTAGTTTTTATTTTGTGTAATACTTTAAGGATTTTTTTTTTTTTTTTTTAACTAATTGGAAACGTTGTTTTTTGAATTTCGGTCTAATTTCACATTTGTATTTTTAAATGCTTACAAATAAGTTTAACTCAGGCGAGCCGAACTCGCGAATAATTGTGCGAATGCGTAATCGTAATCAGCAACTGCCATTCGGCGTCTATGTTGGCTATTTATTGCGACTTGAAGTCTGCTACTGCGTTCTTAAACATGATGTGCAGCAAAAAATAATTAAGTTGAGTTTTTCACATGATTGCCATAAGTCACGTGCAATTTTGTAGTGCGTGAACTGAATCCTGCCCATTTTGTTAATGTACACAATAGCTCTCTGTTGTATCTAATCTGAACAGGATACTGCAAGTTTTTAAGTGCTAGGCTTTATCTTTAACCCGTAGAACTCCGTTAATCGTTCGAGGGTAGTTGATGTTTTATATGTAACTACGTTTGTGAGCTGTCCTAGTGTCCGATTTGGTTATTTTAAGCTATTCCCCAAACTATTGTTGAAACAGAACTATGCTTATATTTAAAGACAGCTGTCATTGTAAATAAAGTGGCCAATAAAAACACACAGTGACTATATGATGTCTTCACCAAATAAAATCATTTTTAGTACCAATAGCCTGGAAGGGTTATATATTTATTATATGGAGTAGTGTAATGCGAGAAATTTTGTTTTTCGAATAGCTTGGTGTATAAACAGCCATTGGGGGACAGCTGACAACAATAATGCTATGTATCTAGAAAATTCTCTAATTTAACATCTTTTGGTATGTAAAATTTTTTCTGTAAATATTTAATATAATAGAAACGATTTTTCTTGTAAATAAAATCGGATTCGAATCCTTATGAGCTTAAGTCCGGCTGCAATAATTTTACTAACACGTATGTAGTGGTACATAGTCCAAGGGGTGAGACATTAAATTCGAACAATTGTTAGTGAAATCGTTCAAACTTTAAGGCAAGACTGAGGTAAATCCTGTCAGATTTAGCTATGGGCAATATAAAATAAGCTTCCTTTAATCGAACGTTGGGTGAAATAATTTGTTATGCGTATGAGAAACAAACCCAGATTCCAATAATTCCGAAATGCACTCATCTACTATGATAATAATAATAATTTTATTTATTAAAGAAATCTTGGTAATTTCTTTAGTAGAAAGATGTTTAATAGAATAATTTGTTTGATACGGTTTAGTGTGAAATCATATAGCTTATAGCTAATTTGTTTTGAAGCCATTCGTGAAACATAAGATTAAAGTCCGCCATCTACAGGTATGTTACTGTTGTGATGAAGGGAAGGCGTATGAATCATCGTCGCCGATGTTGTTGCGCGTTGCTATCCGCGAGCGCATGGCAGGCGCGCGGCAATAGTCCCGCGGCGGCGCAAGCGGTGGCAGCGGCGGCGGGCGCCGAGTCTGGTTGGGGTACACGCGCTCGCGGCTCGGCGGCCGGTGCTCGCGGTGCCCCCCCATGCGTTTAAAGCTCCGAATGGCAAGAAATATTAGGCTGTTTACTCTGCTGAGTTCTGCGACAGGCGAAGATAAAGCCCTATTTGATTATAAGTAATCTGATAAATTGCAACCGAATAAATTGTCGCGCAATATACGTTTTTTATTATTTCTCGATTTTGTTTACTCAAAGAGTTTATAATAGTAAAACGTCTTGAAAGGGATTCCCTGTAATGTGTGTCGCTTCAAGCGCACTGCGTCAGTTACATAATGATATCTTGTGGGACAATCTCAGTCTTTGATAAAGCTAAGTTTAGTGCTTTGCCAGTTGCTGAAATACAGCTAGGTTTTGTTCCTGCTTGCTGTAAGAATCTCTCCTAACATTGTTTTCAAAAGGCGGGGACTTTATAATAGTGGCACTTTTAGGGTGCAATTTTTAGCAGGTAAATACTGCTTCAAAAGATCGCGTCTGTAATGACGTAGGTTGTAGCTATAAAATAAGCAAGCGAGCTGCATAAGGGTTGATAAGATTGACCGTAAATGCATAAGCTCGGTCGGTGGTCATAGTATCCACACACGATATACGTCGGGATAGCCCAATGATTGAAATCATTTTATGACAAATTCTGTACATCCACACACGGTATACGTCGGGATAATACATTAATTAACATCATTTATGACGTAATAAAAGAAAGGGTCCACACACGGTTTACGTCGGGATTCTATATAATTATAAAAAACATTATTGTGAGCATAGATTCAGTATGTAATAAACTGATTTGTGAATAATTTGTTCAATTTGGCGGTAGATGAAAATAAAACTCGGATGCTATTTGCACATAAATGCCGCAAAATAATAATTAGAAGATTACGTACCATTTGGTTCGGGATCACTGGTTATGTCGAGAGCCGGTTCACTAGAATGCGCGGGAAACAACGATGGCGCGTTAATAATTGATGGATGACGAAGATCTCCTACGCTTTTTTATATAGCTTTTTACTTTTTTGAAACACTTTTTAACTATATCACTATATTTTAATCAGGCTACTTCCTTTTTCTCATTTCAAATAGATATTTTTGAGAACAAAATATGTTCCGTGTGACTCGGACAACACAAAATCACGTAATGGAGGTCGAAGCACACTGTCGCGATCTGGCGAGGTGAACGAGTCAGTGAACATACTCTTTAATATCTAATTTTCTTTTAAATTATTTAATTAATTCAAAAGTTTTTTATAACTTTGAAAGTGTGATAAGGACAGCATCATCTCGCGTGCTGCTGCATGTAAACTGTAATCATCTTCGGGAGAGATACGAAGTATAATGTATAATGTCTTTAATAGACTACTCTTTATCTAGTACCTATAAAACATGAAACGTAAAATCGCAGATTGAAATATGAAAACTATCGTACCCTTTTTAATTAATTCTGTAAAAGCAGACGTGTTAATGCAATTGTTATTGCGTCTTCGACGTGAATCAATTAGATTAAACTTTTTAAATGAACGTGATTAATGACACCTGTCAGGGAAATGCATTAATTTAGCGTTGGGGTTTGATTTCAAGTGGAAAATGAAAATTGAGTGAGAAAATCTATCGTAGACTACATAATATACATGATAAACATTACTTAATACATAAATTACCTAATTTTTGTTGACTAATTTTAATGACTAATATTTTTGACAAAATTTATTGAATACTAGCTTTCCGCCCGCGGCTTCGCCCGCGTGTATGTCGGTTATCGCGCCAAAACATTACCTTCTTTTTGCGCAGTCAGATAAAAACTATCCTATGTCCTTTCTCAGGTCTCAAACTACCTCCATACCCAATTTCATCCAAATCGGTTCAGTAGTTTTTGCGTGAAAGCGTAACAAACAAACTTACATTCGCATTTATAATATTAGTATAGAAGTGTGCAGCAGCGGTGGCGCAGCGGTACGGGCCTCGCCTTAGAAATATAAGGTCACAGGTTCGATTCCCGGTTGTGCCCACACATCTTTGTGTGAATTGTTACATCTCCGCTGCTCAATATCGGTGAAGGAAAACATAGTGAGGAAAACGACATGTCTAAGAACTAATTATTCGAGGACACGTGACATCCACCAACCTGCAGTTGGTTAGCGTGTGTGGATTAAGGCTACACTCTCAACTCGTAAGATAGTTGAGAGAAGACCCGTGCCCAGCAGTGGGACACTAAAAATGGGTTGAAGTAAAGTGAATACCTGTAATACTGCTGCTCAATTTATATTTGACGGGCCAGTGGCGTGGTCGGTAAGATACTTGCTTTTCACGCCGCAGGTCGTGGGTTCGATTCCCACCCGAGAGAAACATTAGTGATGAACATTTGTGTTTGTGTCGAGTAAATATCTATTATAAGTATATATATTTACAAAAGAAAAGTATTATATGTATGTATAGTATATACCAATTATCTGGTTACCATAACACAAGCTCGGCTTAGCTTGGGACCAGATGACCGTGTGTGTTAATGTCTCAGAATATTAAAAAAAAAAATTATACACGCAGTAAATAACTATGCAGTATGTGGTACTTACTGCGTTTTTAAATTGCGCGGTAGAATATAACTTGACGTTTATAGTTGTAATCTCATAGTGCAGCTACCTAATTAACAGCGAGCGCTATTAATTGCTCGTCTCCAGAACATCATAGTTTAGTTAACTGATTCAAAGCTCCTTTGTGAATAGGGTTGCCAACTTTTGACATAAAAAAGGTATGAAATGTTTTGGATAGGAAAAAAATAAAACCGCGTATTCATAAATGTATTTTATGTTAAAATAGGTTTATAATTCATTGGTCTTTGTCTGTCATCATGAGGTTTATACAGTAAAAAAAAGACAAAGTCCATTTTAACTAAAGAAGAAGAAGATTTCTATGAATAGTTTGAAAGTATTTGGGAGAAGAAAAAATATTTTTCTAATTTAATGCATTTTATTGCTTCAAAAATGTTTTTTTTGCTAATGATATATGTTCATATTGAAACGTTTAAACATGGCAAAAAATTGTTAGCGGACAATTTTTGTACAATTTCTGACATCTGTGACAAAATCAGAATGTCATCTGTCTTGTCTCATTTACATTACCACATTTGACACCTAACATTCGTTCAGTAATTATAAATCGTTTCTATTATCCGTCCTGTTAGTGTGTAGTAGGTACCCTTATTGAGTGTTTTTCTTTACGCATAATTAAATAGTTACGCATAAATTAATGGTTAGTAATAACCGATCTCATTCTTAAAAAATTAAAGAATCTAGTTATAATGAATTTGTCTCTTTCTTACTAGTATAAATATCAAGATGACAGACAAAGACAAACGAATTATAAACCTATTTTAGCTATAATGACTAATGAATTTAAAAGACGCATACGGTGGTTAGTATTTTCATATAAAAATATTTTATTATAATAATTATTTATTTATTACATATTAAGGCCCAGCAGATAGTTAATGACACAGGGCCCCGCACTAGGACACCCTGTGTAGCAGGGTTCAGTCTCTTTCGACATAGTACAAGTACATAAAAATAAGATAAAAAAAATTTAACCGTGATAAAGGAATATAATAATAATGAGATGATACTTTTTTATTACATTTACATAAAATGTTATTTATAAAATGTACCTAATTACTTGACAAGAAAAATTACATTATTTGCATGCAAAAGTATAAAGCATAATTAGGAGTAATAGTAAAAAAAAACAAAAAAAAATTACAAAAAAATAAATTAGGAGTACGTTGGCAACCCTATTTGTGACACTCGCTAAGTAACTATTACAAGGGAGTAACTTTGTTACAACTAGTGTTCGGGGATTATTTGGTACCTAGTTTGGAGCGAGCAGCGGTGGCGCAGCGGTACGTATCTAACTCTGAGTGTCTTTCACACTAAAACTACTGTACCGATTTGTGTAAAACTCGGCATAGAGACAGTTTGAAACCCGGGGAAGGACATAGAATAGTTTTTACCTGACTGCACAAAAATAGGTTATTGGTTTTAGACGCGGGCCAAAAAGCCAGAATTATACAAGGATATTTAGATGGGCCAGTTAACGTAAACATAATTAAAAATACAAGTCTACATTCAGCGGAGCAGGAAGTGTGCAATATTAATAAAGCCATAGCCAGGAAAGATTACCACCGCATGATAACGGTACTCAAAATGCTTTTTACTAATTATTATTTATTACGTATGCTACCTTTTGGGAATAAGTAATGAGTGCTTACCCAAGGGATGGACGATATGTCTGTTATGGGTAAAGAGAGATGATTAAATAAACTTGTTTACCCGGATGAACCTTCGAGCCTAAATGAGGGCATTTTAGGGAGTGAATCACTTTCGTGGGAGGGCACCTTTTACCTGAATCCACACGTGGTCCCCGGGTGGAGCAAATCAGGTGACAATCAACTGGTAATTAGGTTTACTGGTAATTAGGTTTACTAGTGATAACCCATCAAACAAAGCCACAGCGCCAAGCGGCCTTGCTGTGTTAAGGTGCGATGTCTGGTGACACCATTGTAGAGGGTGGGTCTGTATTGTGGCTCCTTTATGGTTTCTAACCATATGGAGCCACATTTCACTGCCACCTTCTCACCGAAAATCATACGTAATCACGAGTGAATTAGTATATTAGGCCGGCGCGTTCCATCGTAGACTATAACCTTGCATTACTTAAGGCAAGTTGTAGTGCCTCTACTATTGTCAAGGCTCCAGTCGATTTCTCTGGGATACCATCATCAGATCCTAGTTTCTTTATCATGGTACTAGTCTTGAGATATCACCTTTCTTATAAAAAAAAAATATCAAAATCTGAGGGGAACTGGATGTCCCAGAATATTTTTTTTTATTTTTTTTTTTAACAAAAACTGCCAAATTATCAAAAGTCGTAGAATAAACGTTGTTACATATAATATCAGTTATCTACTCCAAAACTCCTAAGAGGTTTCTGGTGTTTTTAAATTAACCCTGTATACCTATATGCAACAGTTTCTCAACATAGGACTACTAGTGCGTACTATGTAAAGCAGTTTACACAAGCACTATAGACCGACCGTTTAACTCGCGTATCGCTATCTGAGGTACAAAGTCATAAAACATTAATTAAATCTCTAAAAGAACTATTTAACCACAGAAAAAAGGAATGTGAGACTTTTCGTCACTAATATCCATATCGCTTGAATCATCATCACTGTCTGTGCAGCTTGAGGAGTCAGAATCTTGGCGATAGGCGATACGCGAGTTAAACGGTCGGCCTCTATTAAAAAGTGAGCCCAACGAAGCGTGATTCTTGTATACATCATGCGTCTAAGCTGCCGTATTATGAGTGTTTAAGGTGATTCTGATTCCGTATAAAGAAAGGGATGCGCATATACGCATTGTATAATCACATCCCTTTATGTCAATGAAATCACAATCGATTTAAATACTCATAACAGGGTAACAGCGAACTGTTTACAGTGACACTAATTATTGTGCGCAGCTAATGTATGTTTACTTAGTTTTGTTTAACTAAACTGGCACCTCACTATCTCTTTTTACTGTCCCAGAGCTGGGCACGGGTGTTATCTCAACTATCTTACGACTTGAGAGAGTTTAGGCCTTAAGCCAGACACGCTGGCCTAGTGCGGGTTGGTGGATGTCACATGTCCTCGAATGATTAGTTCTTAGACATGCCGGTTTCCTCACGATGTTTTCCTTCACCGATACTGAATATATACCTATATATGGTGGAAATTCCACGGGTACGCACAAAGCGCTTTGCCTCCATTTTCATTGTGCGAACTGCCAAATTGTGGAATTCGCTGCCGGCATATATGTTTCCCGATATTCCAAGCCTATTGTAGGATAAAAAAATACTGAGCGATGTAACAATTCACTCAAAGATGTGTGGGCACGTCTGGGAATCGAACCCGCGACCTTATATTTCTAAGGCGAGGCCCGTAACGCTGCGGCAACACTGCTTTGTGCAACAATTTTCACAAATAACTACAAAGTAAAAATCGTGGGTGTATATCAATGACTACAAGAAGAAGATATGGAAAATCGTCTTTTAATTAGTCTGTCAGTAGATTATAAAAAAAAAATATAAAAAAAATATAAATAATATTAGGGAAATGACTATTAACAAATTTAAAATAATTATAAAATCTACGTTATGTAAGAAAGTGTATTATAAAATTTCAGACTATCTAACGGATAAAAACGCTTGGAATTAAGTCGCTCTAATTCAACACAATAAACAAACAAAATGTAATAGATATAAGTACTTGATTTAAAAAAGAAAAAAAGCCTACTGAGTTTTTTGGCAGTGTTTCTCAGTAGTTGCCAGTCATTCACTGCACGGTAGGAATAGAAATTGGACTATTTTTAAGTAGACTCGCGTCTCAAAAAAATAAAGCATATTTTCATTTCATTTCAATGTTAGACACGTATTTGTTATTTATCATTAAAAGGAAACAATAACACCATAGAGCTATGGAGTGGGAGTGCGCTACGTCTAAACTCAGTATAAAATCTACATAAGTGATGATCATTCGGGTAAAACTAGTGTCCGGCAACGTCCTGAGCCGACGTTCGTCTACATGAGGAGCCCTCATGGCAGTTGCCAGTGTTACCACAGTACTTGATCGTTTTGACTCGGACGGCTCACCGAAAAAGTTCGGTGAACCAATAAAGGTACTTCAGGCTAATTGGGTTTGGTCATCGGCAATAAAAAAGCCACCAGTATAAGCTGACCTCTCGTTGTACATAAATCTTATTAATTAATTAATACCGACCTAGTATAATTGTATCTACTTTTTGTTTATAATTTCTGACTCACATCCACTAGCTTTTCTCTAAGACTTTTTTCCTTCCTTTTAGTTTCTTTATAACTACTTTTTCTCTACAAATCAGTTTCTGTCCTTGTTCTTTCCCAACTGTGTTGCTACTTCATAATCCCTCTGAGCCTCACACTTAGCTTCACTAACAATGATGACTAGGAAGGCCATGGCAGAGGCACGATTCGAGGAATTGAACAGTAAATATCTTGCAGCTCTAAAAGAACTAAAAGCTGTAGAACAGAAATTCAGGGACACCAACGGTAAATTACTAATATCATTAAAACAGTTAAAAGAACTGAAAGGTGAGAATGAGAAGTTGCAGGTTGAGCGAGATGAGAATGAGTTGGAAGTACTGTCGGTATTAAAAAAGAATTCTGACCTTAAGAAAGAGATGTCAGCAATGAGTTTAGAACTTGATTATTTAAATAGTGAGTCTAAAAAATTACAGTCCATGGTGTCAGGCTTTGACCAGTGCAGCATTGAGTTTGAGACAACTCTCAAAAAAAATGCCGAGCTGAAAAATGAGCTTAAAGAGGCATACAAGAAAATAGATTACTTAGAGCGAACCTCTCATGACTCCATGGCTGTACAATCACAGTCTTTATTCGATGAATTAATTACTTGTGCCCCGGAGACTGTGACAATTGCTGCCATGCCCAACTTGAGCGACCAGATGTTAACGACAATTGACTTAACCTGTGACGATCCTGTATCTACAACCGATCAGGTAAGTCATGATAATGTGTGTAGTTTATGTAAGAGTAAATTTGATTCTATTGTATTAAAATATACAGATATAATTCAGGACCTAAAAGAAGAGATGCAGGCTTTAAGTGAATCATTAGGTATGATAACTGAAAAATACATTGATTCACAGAAACAGATTGCAGAATGTGATTTGGCTATGGACGGCTTAGTGGCTGACTTAAAACAAAGTGAGCAGAAGCTGATGTCACTAACAAACTATTACTCTAGTGACACTGACATCACTCCTGCACGACTCAGCTGTCCACGATCAGGCACTGACTCTTTCTGTATATCTCAAACTAAACTAACAAATAAGCCTAGAAACAGTACTTCCTTTAATAATAACCATAATAGTCACACATTAAGGAGTCTTAAATGTAATAATAATATAATCATGTATAGTGATGAAATAGGTAAACATATGGGACAAATATTTCTAGATAATACAGGAAATCGCATTACAAATCATTGTTTCCCAGGTGCAAGCTTTGTCCAAATTATGGAAAAAATAATTAGTAGTAGGCACTGTCCTAGCACCACTTTGATTATTTATGTTGGGAGAAGAGGAAATGCTAATAGTCACATACTAACAAAATACTTTGATTTGTTAGCTCAATTAGATATTAAACACATAATTTTAACTGCATTTCCTTATAGCAAGTTGTTGCTTGAGGCAGAAAATAATGCCAGACATAGGTTAAATAATAAATTGCATACTTTGGCATTGTATAACAATAAATTCACTTTAGTTGACATTAATACCTTTGTATTTAATAAGACATGTAAATTAACAAAAGATAATTTTTATCTTGCTAATTTTTATAAAAAACAAATAGCAATGTCGCTATCATATTGTTTTAATGACCCAGCCAAGTTGTTGGCTAACTCCACTGCTTCTATTGAGCAGGTTACAAATGTAATATTAAACTTTGACAGTTTGGAACAAGTTCCAAGTTCTTTAAATTAGACCTAAAGACAATAGAGATAATCTCTGGCATTAGTAATAAAGGTAATGGATCTGATGATGGATATCAGAATAATTATTTAAGAAATACAAAACCATTAAAATTTAAACATTATAATAAAAATTGTATCAATCTGGTGCATCAAAATATTCAAGGACTGTTAGGTAAAGAGTTAGAATTGGAGTTGTTTATGAATTGTGAGAATATTGATATTATTTGTCTTAGTGAGCACTGGCTTAAGCGCCATCAATTCATTTACAGCTTCAATAATCACCAGATTGCAAGCTCGTTCATCAGGGAAAAGTTTATTCATGGTGGCTCTTTAATAATAACAAATAAATTACTCAAATATAAAGAAAGATCTGATATTGTGAGCCTCTCTGTTGAGCGAGTTGTTGAGATCTCTTGTGTTGAGTTGGAGCGACATATTGTTATTAACGTATACAAACCTCCCTGCGCGCCTTTTGAGGCATTTTTAAGAATAATGGAGGATGCCTTAAATAAAATATCTAATAGCCATAAAACTGTTACTGTCTGTGGAGACTTTAATATAAATATTTTGGAGGATTGTTCTACTACTACAATTTTTTTAAATTTATTCAAATCTTATAACCTAATAAACATATTTTGTGAACCAACTAGAATAACTGCCACTAGTGCGACATGTATTGATAATATTTTTTGTAATATGACACCTAGTCATAAATCAGTTTTTAATAAAATACAATCAGATCACAGTGGTCAGCTAGTTTGTTATCCAGTAGATACTCCAAAAAGTAAAAAAAGGAAAATAACAGTTGTACCCTTCAGTGAAAGCCGCTTAGACAGGTTTAAAAACAATTTATTAATTAAATTAGAGTGGTTGCCCAGCAACCAGAGTCCAGATTATCAATATAATTATTTATTTAATCAAATTAATGAAACATTTCATAGAGTTTTTACTTCTAAACACTTGATGGTTAGTGATGGTCTGGATTTTGGTGAATGGGCAACCCCGGGTATCTATAAAAGTAGAAATAAACTGTATGATTTATACGCTGAAAAGTCCTACAATCAGGACCCTACCTTCATAGATTATGTTAAAAGATATTCAAAACTTTTTAAAAAAATATGTTTAACCGCTAAATCCATATACATAAAAAATAAAATCAAAACATCTTCTAATGTTGTTAAAACTACTTGGAACATTATTAATAATGAAACTGGTAAGAAAAAAGCCTGTAATAAAGATTTTAAGCTAAAAATTAATAATGTAGATATAACAGCTGACCTGGAAGTTGCGACAGAGTTTGAAAATTTTTTTACTAACATTCCTTTACTGACTACAATGAGTCTGCCGTCGTCTTCTATATCCGCTGAATCAATACTTAAGGAAAATGTAGTAGAGTGCGGTACAGTGTTTGAATTTATGCAAGTTACACCTAATGATATATTGAAAGCCTTTAAATCAATTAATTTGAAGAATACTAAAGACTTGTGGGGACTTTCTGTTAAGGCGGTATCTGCAATTATTACTATAATTGCCCCACATCTTGCATCTATTTTCAACAACTGTATTGCAGTAGGTGTATTTCCTGACTTGATGAAGCACAGTAAGGTTATTCCTTTATTTAAATCTGGAGATACTTCTGATCCATCAAACTTTCGACCTGTTTCTGTATTACCCACCTTAAGTAAAATCTTTGAAAAATTAATACTTAGCCAGTTGCTCAGACATTTTAATAGACATGAATTGTTACATAAGAAACAGTTCGGGTTTACCAAAGGTTGCTCAACCGTTGATGCAGGTGTTGAATTATTAAAAAGTATATATGCTGCTTGGGAGAATTCGCAGGATGCCTTGGGTATATTTTGCGACTTGTCCAAAGCCTTTGACTGTGTGCAACATGAAACTCTTGTAAGGAAATTACACCACTATGGTATTAAGAATAAAGCTCTTGAATTTATCATATCTTATCTGAGTGATAGAATTCAAAAAGTCGATGTCAATGGAATTAAGTCCTCAGGGTCAAGAGTCACCATGGGTGTACCTCAAGGATCGATTCTCGGCCCTTTTCTGTTCCTAGTTTATATTAATGACTTACCTTATTATGTTAATGATAGCCATGAGATTGTGTTGTTTGCCGATGATACTTCATTGACATTTAAAATTAATCGACAATTAAGCAATTATGACGAAGTAAACAACGCACTCTCTAAGGTGGTCTATTGGTTTAGTGTGAATAATCTTTTACTCAATGATAAAAAAACTAAAGTGATAAAGTTTTCCATGCCTACTGTAAGACAGGCAAATACAAATGTTAAAATTAATGGTAATGAGGTGGACCCTGTTAAGTCATCTGTTTTTTTAGGCATCACACTAGATTCTAAATTACAATGGCTTCCTCATATAGATAAACTGTCCGGAAAATTAAGTTCTGCTGCGTATGCAGTCAAAACAATTAGACGGCTCACTGATGAGGATACTGCTAGAATTGTTTATTTTAGTTATTTTCATAGTATCATGTCTTATGGAATTCTTCTTTGGGGAAATGCGGCTGACATAGAAACCATTTTTATTTTACAAAAAAGAGCTATAAGAGCTATCTACAAACTAGGAAGCCGTGTTTCTCTAAGAGAGAAATTCAGAGACATAAATATTTTGACTGTCGCTTCTCAATATATTTATGAAAATTTATTGTATGTGCATAAAAATATTACAAAATTTAAAAAAATAAGCGACACACATAATTTAAATACTAGAAATAAGAACGATCTTGTAGCACATCATACTCGACTCCACAAAATCAGTAACTCTTTTATGGGGCAGTGTATACGTTTCTACAATAAACTTCCAAATAATATTAGGGAAATGACTATTAACAAATTTAAAATAACTATAAAATCTACGTTATGTAAGAAAGCGTATTATAAAATTTCAGACTATGTAACGGATAAAAACGCTTGGAATTAAGTCGCTCTAATTCAACACAATAAACAAACAAAATGTAATAGATATAAGTACTTCATTTAAAAAAGAAAAAAAGCCTACTGAGTTTTTTGGCAGTGTTTCTCAGTAGTTGCCAGTCATTCACTGCACGGTAGGAAAAGAAATTGGACTATTTTTAAGTAGACTCGCGTCTCAAAAAAAATAAAGCATATTTTCATTTCATTTCATTTCATTTCATTTCATTTCATTTCATTATACAATGCGAGATCAGCTTATTTTGGAAATGTATAGCTTAATGTGTAACCGTGTAGGTATCGCCGTAATCTACAAAAGAAATGCGTGTTTAATATTTTCAATATAACTACAAAGAAAATGTCGACATCTCTATTATCTGAAGCGCCAGTTCAGTTAAATCAAACTATTACATGTGTAAGAATATTAAATGGTCACTGACGAGACAGCCGCATTTTCTTGTTTTCACTTGTAATTATCACAAAAAGTACCGGTCTACATTACACTTTTATCAGTCAGCTTATTTGTATTTATTCAAAAATCACTGCTATTCAGTATACAATAAGGCACATATTGTTATAAATGATCACTCATTGTCATCACTATTTTCGCGTTTCTATAAGGACTCTTTTTAAATACATCTTAATTCTGGCAATGTCACTTTTTAATTTTGATATTCTACATTTTAAAAGTACGACGTTTTGAAACTCATTTCTTTTAATATCAAAGACGTCTTTTTTCGTTATCACAAAACGTCATAGTTGTCTCCGTCAATTATGGCGACGTTTAGCAAAGATAGTGGTGTGTCCCTCAAGGCACCGTGGGGCACACTGGGCCCCACTGCGCTCCACCCCAATTATAACTTGGCTCAACACGCGATACCCATTTACATAAGTAATTTAAACTCCGTTTGGCATAATTTGAAAATAATTTGGTTATATAAACTTTTATGTGGCTCTGAATGCACGGAATATTAGCAAAGGTTTAGCATAATGAAATGAGGATGAATGGGAATGGGTAGTTCTTTGAAAAGGTAAAATAAGGTTACTTAAGGGTAAAAGGTTTTATAGAAAAGACGTTTTGTGGTGGCCCTTTTTCTATGCTTTTAGCTGCTGTACCCAATGCGTAGGCAGAGGGTAAACAAGTTACGTTGTGCCCCATTTTAAAAACGTCCACCAAACTCGAGGTTGGTAAAAATCATTTTAAGTAATATATATGGTGTGATTTTCCTTTGCATTTTGCATGGTGAAATTCGGAATCATAGTAAACGGTTACAGTTACCTATGTCCTCTCAATTGAGTGATTTTGAAAGACCTTTAACCTTAGTCGTTGTAGATTAGTACCTAGGTAAGATAAAATGCCTAGAGCAGTAACAGATTAGCGTCCGAAGCAGTACGAAAGAATGAAAGAAAGCAGCGTAAATCGTAGATGAGAACACGAAGTAATGAATAGGAAAATACCGGTGATTACTCATTAAAGAGAAGGGCTGAATCGTATTTAGAAGTAATAAGGTATTGGTATTATAAACCAAAATAACTTTTATTTAAAAATGTAATAATCCCTGACCTTTATTTTTTTTAAGAACACTCCCGAATCACTTTTGAAACAAAAACAGTTTATCAACATCGATTCATCCGTTTGGGTGCTACGATGCCAGAGACAGACACACACAAAATTGTAACACACCATCGGTTTTGCGTCAGGGGTTTAAAAGACTAGTAGGATGTTTACTCCTACTAATCTGTGTGTTTATCTATAAATCATGCCAACATAATATCCTAGGTCTGTGCGTCTCAAGTCACCATTAAAAATAGCTGTATAATGTCCGTTCACGAGTAATTAGTTTAGGGAGTGAACAGGGTTCATCCCGACCCCACGTCACACTGTCATGAGCAGAGATTACCCTTCGCACCCTGCCACAGAGCAAGGTGCTACAGTATGTTCACTTAGATCAAGGGTACTAATTATGTAAAACCAGATAAAGAGTGAAAAAAAAGTGTTCCGAATTTAGTTAAAGATAATGTCGACGTAATGTAGGAAAATTTAAGTCACTTTAACCATAGAAAAACGAATCTTATGTATCTATGCTTGAAAATAATTAAAACGCTTCTAGCAGATAGGAGTTAGCTAGCCACATCATGAATTGAATCATTTCATGATATGGTTGGCAACATCAAGAAATGATCAATTCTGTGGTCTGATTGTGACTGAAATATTAAGTCAATTTAGTAGGTTACTGTTCGGGAAATCTAAAAAATTATAAATGTATATATGGAAACATGTTCCCAATATTTTTTTTTATTCTGTGATAGTCTGGCGCTTGACCACAACTTGCCTGACGTTAAGCAATGATGTTGTCTACGATGGAACGTGCCAGCCCAGTATACCGATTCACTCGTGATTACGAATGATAAATGTTTTTTTTCTTCATTTTTTTTATATTTGCTTTATTCCTCTCTGGTCTTGGTGGTGCTGTGTCAAAATAAAGCGTTGCCAACTTATGGCCGTTTGGCAAAACCGAGCAAATAACTGGTATAAATAACAACATATGTACAATCTAAGTGTGGTTAATTTTACTGAATAATAATTACATTAAATTTATTACGTATGTTTTTTACTTCCTCTTTCATTGTCTAATCGTTTGTACTTTGTACTTAATCTATTCCTACTAGGAATGTGGCTCGATTTAGAGCAGTTTTTTTCACTTCCCTATACGACACGACACCAACCTTTTCCTCTATTTGGTTCATATAACTCATCCTTGGCCTTCCTCTTCCACGCTTTCCTTCTATCTTTCCCTATAAGATGGTTTAAGTACGTACTATAATTAGTTTTTTAAATATTAGGCACGGACATGGGTTACTTTTTACCAGACTGTGAAAAAGGTAGGGTAGTGACTAGAGTGTGTCATTTCATTGCGAATGAAGAAGAGGGCGATAAATTTATTTGTGCGTAAGTAATAATGTAAATTGTATTTGTGTATTTGAGTTGTTATCTTAATAAATACACTTCATTGGTTTTCCAAACCAGTGGTTATTGCGTATTTGGTTTTCTAAATAGTATTATGGATATTAAGATTCTAAACATTCAAGTACGTTTCAGAAACCCGCTTATCCAGCGAATGTGAATTAAGGCCTATAGTTTTCCAGTTGGAGAAATTTTACAGTAGTTTCATTTCAATTAGTGATATTCGGGTAAATTGAAAATACAATGTCATTATAACTTAATATATAATATATAATAAAGGAGATTCAAGGCAGTTTCGAATGTTAAAATTATATCACCACTCATTACTGTCGGAGGTAAAAAATTAAACACAGTAATTCTGTAATGTATTTTAATGTTCAGATAATTTGTATGTGGTTTCGCGCACACACCATAGATAATGTCTTCTATGGTTTCTGATGATATAGGGATGAAGATAAGGTATGAAAAATCGTATTTTAATTAGTCCGTCAGTAGGATTGTAAAAATTTAAAGACATGTATCATTATTACTCTTGTTCCCCAAATGGATTAAATTCTTGACACTAGTCGCACAGGACCTGACCTTGGCACAAAGCCTCGACGCACATAGCCGCAATACCACTTCCAACTGAAGGGTTCTACGATACGGGCACTCGGGCCGCGCAATACCCGCTCTAAGCGCATTAATCTACAATAGCTCGCACATAGTATATTGCTTCAACACAGGAATGAGTTCAGTACAGTCTCACTCCTAACCACTGTTCTACTGCGCAGAAACGGACTCCCCATTATGTCATATCTCTGTATAAAACTTACCTAGGTGTGACGTTATTGATTGGACGTATCGCCGTAATATTTAGGTCACACGAAAAAAGTACGTGTACAATATTTTTAATTTATATATCTGACGGACTTTACAAAAATTGTTGCCATCCCTATTAAAGCAAAATGTTGGAACTCCATTCCATTTATCGGACCATAATTTATAATGCGCGCTATTTTGAATATATTTACAAAACGGTCGTGGCTAATGTAACATAGATATAATATAAAACAATCACTAACCTCACAGATTCAGTCTAAATCGTCTTAAGAGATCCATAATGAAGTATTAAATATAATTTAACAATTAATATAAAACAATTATACATTTCATATAACTTATCGAAAACCTGCAAAGGTACATTTTAGGTACAGCACACACTGGTGGAGTGGAGAGCGACTGAAGACGCTTCAAAATTTGATTAAAATTACTACTACTATATTACAGTTGCAATGAGTAAAAATCTAAAAGGGAAAGCTTACAGAGGAAGGCGCAGCTAAATAGTTTTCAACTAAAATTCATTCTTTGATGACCAATTCTTTATAGGAAAGCCGATGGGAATCTTGTTATATGGACTCTCCGCCTTTTACATTATGCGAGTGGTAACGTGATCTTCATTTGTTTTTGCCAATCATTGAAATACATAATTATTGAATTGTTTTGGAATGAATTAAAAACTACTTGCAATGGCGAACAAAAAATCCCACAGTCGGACAAAATATCCCGTTGACGGACTCCGTGGGGCTTAGTGGGTAGCTCAGACCCGTTCCGAATAATCACTCCACTAGTGTGTACTGACGTTAATTTTCATTCAAAAAAGTGAATTACATAAGCAACGTTAAATAAAATACTAAATACATGTATTTTATAGTGTTACTCAGTCTTCGTAAATTATCGAAGAGTCAATTCACAGAAAGTTATAATTTAAAGTACATAGGTACTTAGTATTTCGTAATATCGAGCTAATTAACGACTAGTCCTTAGTTAGTCCTTAATTTATCTGTGTGCCTCACTGCTAGGTCGTACGTCACCGATATCTTCATTCTGAAACAATAAATTACATGTTAACATTATAGTAAACAATATATATTATAACTAGATTTCGTCCGCGGCTTCGCCCGCGAAATTGATCTCATTAATCTTGTTTCTCCATACAAACTTTGGAACCCCGTTTCACCCCCTTGAAGGGTGAGTTTTGAAAAATCCTTTCTTAGTGCACCCCTAGACCCCTTAAGGAACCTATGCGCCAAATTTAGAGTCTCCAGACCCAGCGGTTTGGGCTCTGCGTTGATATGTTAGTCAGTCAGTCAGTCAGTTTCTTCTTTTATATATTTAGATTAGCGCCCCGCCCCAGCTTCACCCGGGTAGCTTCAGTCCACTCAACAATTTACAAAAAATGTGATAAATAAAGAACCGATCAACCAATTTTGTGCAAACTTCACATAAACCATCTACTAAATAGTCCGAACAATGCCTAAACATTTGGTTTGAATAGGTAAGCCCGATTTTGAGTTATAAAATTACAACGAAAAGTGGCATTGATTTTTATATAAGATAATAAATATCCTAACCATTTTTTTGACGACCTCGGTAGTCGAGCGGTGTAAGCCGTCCGATTAGGTTATACTGTACCCGGGAGGTCGCGGGTTCGATTCCCGCCCGATATAATCTGATACCTGGTCTAACCTTCTTGGCTACTGGTTCCCTACGGGTTTCGAGGTCTGATGGCAGTCGCTTGCATAATTTTGGTAGCTAGCCGTATCAGGTTAGACTGGGAGCCGACCCCAATAGAAATGGGAAAAAGGCAAGGGGAATGATGTCATCATCATTCTCCTATCATTATCCTAACCATTTTTCTAGCTATAGCTGCCAGTATAAACTGGCTAACAAGGTGCGCAAGAGATGCTATGGTGTACAAATGCTTAGGGAGGTGTTATACGCAACTTCTTGTACTAAATTGTTTCCGTCAGTTTTTGAGGGAGGGGAGGTAACCACGTCCAGCACACATGTAAAAGGTAAAGGGCCTTTACACATGCACACATAAATAAAAGTTACACACAAATACAAAACATGAATATCTATACGTACAAACTGTTCATGTACCTTGGCAGAGGATAATGCGCGCAATACCAGTTCCTTGTTAAATTATCTTAGCACAAGTGTGTGCACATACACAAGTGATTTTTGAAATGATAATGATAAAAGTGATGTATTAGTGACGGGCCGGTGGCGTGGTCGGTTAGGTTAGGTTAGGTTACTTGCTTTTCTTCTTCTCGATTCCCACCCGAGACAAACATTAGTGTGATGAACATTTCTGTTTGTGTCAAGTCTGGGTGTAAATATTTATTATAAGTATATATTTACAAAAGAAAAGTATTATATGTATAGTATATCCCAGTTATCTGGTTTCCATAACACAAGCTCTGCTTAGCTTGGGACCAAATGACCGTGTGTGTTGATGTCTGAGAAAAAAAAAACTTACATTTATGAGAATGTTGTTATTTACTGACATAATAATTATTTTTATCCATGACTGTACATTATTGACATCTTGTTATATTGTCTATTTTAATGCTATCGACATGTATTATATAAGTCAGCAAATGTAGGTCTTTTATCGGATACACTTCGGAGAGTGTACGTTGGAATTACACAATCTAATTCCCCCATCCCCGTTCTTTCATCGGACGAGTAGAGGTACGGCTATGTGCCACCGTTATATGGTGGAAATTTCACGGGCACGCACAAAGCGCTTAGCTGCCACTTTTACTGTGCGAACTGCCAAGTTGTGGAATTCGTTCCCGGCATCTCTGTTTCCCGATAGCTATAATCTACCTGTCTTCAAGTCATGAGTGAATCGGTATTTATTAGGTAAGCGCGTTCCATCGTAGACTACATTGCTTCACATCAGGCAAGTTGTGGTCAAGCGCGAACCTATTATAGGATAAAAAAAGAAAAAAGAGTATTCCTACCAATGTGAAATTGTATAGCACACCGCTTACGGTAAAATATGGTGACACCTATTTTAAACTTAGGTAAGACCAGATTTATACCATACTCTAACAAATAAATGATTATTTAATTATTATTTATTTATTATGATTATGTGGACTCTCTATTCCCTACTTAACCGACATGACTGGCGCAGGACCAACGGCTTAACATGCTCTCCGTGGTATCACACCCCCAGGCTAGTGTTGAAAACTACTTTTTGTTAGGACATGAGATTCGGACCACACCTACGAACTGACGGAAACGCAGCGGACTAGTCGTACGCGTTGCGTGGTCTTGTGTTGACCGGAACGCGTCGTCAAGGGGACTGACGGGGTGGCAAGTGACAGGAGTGTTATACTATGCGTTTCAAATAAGAATAGGACTGGACTCGCGGCTAACTTCATGCCAAAAACCAAGCAAAAGTAGCGCCAGCACAAAATGTCAAATCACAGACAATAATATTATTTTGAAATGTATGGAAAACTGATTTATGCAAAAAACTTTATTTAGGTATGTAGTTACAATGTAGCTACCTACTTAAGTAAATTTACGCGCTAGGATACCACAAACTTGTACACAAATTCTTTTACACGCATAAAAACACACATTTTAACATAAAGCATCGCTTTTAGTCGTCGGAAGTTAATAAAATGTGTTCTTACATAAATATTCTACTCCAAATGTCCAATTTTAGTAGGTCGCCAGTAAGATATATATTATATTTATTTTATTTTCATCTAGATGTGATTATTATATCTAAGAAACATTTTTGCTAACTGTACTAAAAATGTGAAGTTGTTGCGCATTCCGGTCCAAGATGGCGGATTTCCAATCCTATTCTCATTTGAAACGCAGTACATGGTGTGTTTCACGTCTAAACATTTTCAAAAAATCTAAGTACAATATTCCTGAAGTTCATTCAAATGAATATGTGGTAGCATTAATAAAGAGCAGCGGTGGCGCAGCGGTACGGGCCACGCCTTAGAAAAAAAGGTCGCGGGTTCGATCCTGGTCGTGTCCACACATCTTTGTGTGAATTGTTTCATCTCCGCTGCTCAATATCGGTGAAGGAAAAAATCGTCGCATGTCTAAAAACTAATCATTCAAGGACAAGTCACATCCACCAACCCGCACTTGGCCATCGTGTGTGGATTAAGGCCTAAACTCTCTCAACTCATGAGATAGTTGAGAAAAAGACCCGTGCCCAGCTGTGGGACACTTTTTTCGTGTTGGGTTGATGTGAGCATAAAACATTACAAATTCATTAATGCATTATTTGACACATTAAATATGGATTTCGGTCGGTTAATTGCGGTTTTACATTATTTCACAACGATACTTTGTATAAGAGGCTGTACGCAATATCCGGCCGGATGGTTGGGATTATTTTTGCCGTCAATGTCCGCAAACGCGCGGCGAACCAGACAGTTCAACCGGACTGCGCCGTCGCCGTGTCAGACGCGTGGTCAACCCCAATCAGAAATACAAATAGGTCAACCGCAGAATTGAATGGATGTAGTTAAATATATAACTTTTTTAAAGGGCCAATCCAACTATCCTGAGAGGCTTTTATTAATTTTTCAGTTGAAATAAAACTACTTTTTAACGGATTTTATCGCGGTTTATTTTAGATTTTAGAAAATAAAAAAAAAATCAAAATCAACTCAGAATTCAACACGGTGAGCTCAGTTTGCTTAAATCGGAACGCAACTTAAATATTAATGTTTGAAGGTAGTCAGTAATAGTGATTAATATTTTTGGACGTCAAATACCTCAGTCCACCCGTGAACATGAAGTCTGAAAAGACTTTGAAACGTCGGGATCTAAAATATCTAAAATAAACCGCGATAAAATCCGTCAAAAAGTAGTTTTATTTCAATGTGTGATATTCGCGTAAATCTAAGACAATACAAATTTTTCAGTTTTCAGTAAGTCATATAATATGTTTTTTGACATATAATAACTATGGAGGCTCTCCATGTGGGCACGAACCGTGGCTCAATAAATAGACAAATCGTTATTGATTTTTGGGAGTTTTTAGTCGGTCATGCATTTGACATCTCCTATGGGCTGTCCAAGTGGGGACAAACCTCGGCCGTACGTTGACAAGTTAACATTTAGTTTTAGATAGTAACAAAAGCCTCTATCTCTGATAGTAGGTAATAATAGCAGTAAATAGTGAGCGGTTGGGTAAATGTATGTTTTACAAACTTTATTCCGACGACAGTATTAAACTCTAACAAACACATTATCCGTTTCGATGTCCGCAAGTTGTTCGAAAAATCGTACCGCACATGTTATTATTATTATTATACACTAGCAAACCCGGCGAACTCCGTATCGCCACTAGATGGCTTCGTTTTATGTAACATTTTCCCGCTTTTCTGTTGAAATTTTTCCTAAATTTTCTTTGCAATAAACCTCACGGAGCCCGAGACCTTTCCAGCGAATGCAAAACCGTGGAAATCGGTTCGTGCGTTCTGGAGTTATAGCGTCAGGAAGGAAAACCCGACTTATTTTTATATATAGTTGATTACACGCCACTTTATTTAAATATTGTGTGAAAATGTAATCGTCAAAAGTTGCCGGAGTACCGGAGAAGATACCTAATTTAGGTTGCTTCTTTTAAGTTCTTGTCCTTGAACTAACCATAACAAAATTAGTTTGTGGTCGGACAATAGGTCTACATACCTGTTAAGAAATAAGTTAAGCGAGCGCCAGTGTTTAGCTAAGCTGTGCGGTTTCTATAATTAATGCCACAGATAATATCAGAAATAATTCCGCAAATGCCACAATAATATCTTTATATATACAGTACACTCTGTATTATACGTCAAACCAATTGAATTGTCAGATTTAGATGTCACTAAATTTACCTGATTGTGAATACATTTCGCGGTCTATTTGTGGTGAATTTGTTAGATAAATACGTCATGAATTGGACAATAATTATATTGTGAATAATTTTCCGTCATACTGTGACAGTATGACGCAACTCTTAGTTTATGGTTTGTACCACTAGCTGACTAAATAGACTTGCCCAAAGAAAGAGAGAGAAACATTTATTTGACTAAGACAGGACACAGAATCAAATAAAAAAACATGAAAAATGCCATAAATAACAACATTCAAATAAAACTACTTTATAATGGTTTTTTTTTTAATTTTTTTAACTAGCGATGAATAGGATCCGATATTTAAATTTTATGTTTGAAGAAAAAAAACTATATATTTCATTAACCTATCATAAACATAAATTTTATTTGTTCATTTTGGAATATAATTTTTAAAGTTATAAAAATTATAAAAAAAATTAAAATTTTAAAAATTATAAAAATTATATCTTACCTTCAAATATTTTAAATGCGAAAGTAAATCTGTCTGTCTGTTATGATTTCACGCTCTAACTGTTAAACCGTTTTAAATTAAATTTGTTATTGATATAGTCAAGAGCCTGAAAAGGAGACGCTAGTCTTCATAACCTAATATCATGTGGTCGAAGTCGCAGGCGCAAGCTAGTATACCGATACCAATTTGGGTACTTCATCACTAATAAAATTTCACCAAATTTGGTCCTGCCATTTAAGAAAAGCTCAACGCGAGGATTAAATTTTATAGAGGGTTATTGTTTAAATTCAAAACAGACTCGGAATGTAAACTATGAATCTAAGTTAACTTATACATTTCATCAAAATCGGTTTACCCGTTTAGATGTTGGGTTGCTGGGGTGACAAATGATGGTTATAATTTAAAATGTGAATGCCTATCTGTCACAAATACTCAAATCTTCATAGTAACAAGTACTCTAACGTAACAGTTGCGTGTGCGCATTGGAAAGTACTAAGAAATTACACACGGTATCTAATTGATATCTAGAGTATCGCTTCAACCATTGTTAAGTAGGCGACGCCTGAGAGTCAACGACCACTCCACATAAGTAGTAGGTATTAATAACCGACTTAAAAAAGAGGACGTTCTACATATGTTCAATTGTATGTATTTTTATTTACCAACTAGCTTCCGGCCACGGCTTCGGCCGCGTGGTACTTATTGAGTTTTAAATTTTTTATTATGTGGCATTAAAAAATACATACAACAACCCAAAATTTTCAGCTTTTCTTCACCAACCCCTATTTTTTAATAGCGAAATTAGTAATACGCGGTATGAAGTTTGCGGGGGCAGCTAGTAAACCTATATTATTGTAGAGAATGAGTAACCACTTTACAGAACTTAATTTCCGGCGGTAAATCGTTTGATAAAAGGCACTAAGTTATATGAACATTTCAAATAGAATACCTAATGCAATATATGTAGTTACTATGCGTTTCAAAATGAATAGGACTGGAAATCCGCCATCTTGGAACGGAATGCGCAGCAACTTCACATTTTTTAGTACAGTGGCCAAAAACGTTTGTTTCAAAAATATTGACAGCGAGATAAAAATTTAAAAAAATGCGTGTATCTTATTATGGTTTGAGCAAGATTGAGTCTTTAGACTGGAATATATAGGTACAAACATATTTTGTTTTACTGGCTTAGGAAGAAAAACAGCGGTGTTATAAGGTAAAACGTGTGTGTATGTCTTTCTCTTCTCTTCTTCTTTCTTATATCTGAGTTTCTGCGTATTTGTGTACAAATTTGTGGCATCCTAGCGTGTAACTTTACTTAGATAGGTAGCTACCCACTTATCTACAAAAATCACTTGTTCGTACATTTTAATATAATATTATTGTGTGCTTTGATATTTTATGCTGTCGCTACTATTGCTTGGTTTTTGATATGAAGTTAGCCGCGAGCCCAGTCCTATTCTTATTTGAAACGCATAGTATGTATTAGACAATGGAGCAGTAGGAGCATCGGTGGCGTGGCACCGATTACTAGATGAAAATATAGTCATTCATTCATTCGTACATTCATTCATTCAGTCGCTAGTCGTTTAATAATTCAATCAGTTATTTAATCATTCATTAATTCCTTCATACATTCATTCAATAACTCATTCTTTCATTCATTTAATTATTCATTCATTGAAAATTTTAATTTAATGTTGTGGGTCTGATCCCCGGTCGTGTCCTAACATCTTTATGGGAATTGGACAAACGAAGCACGATTATTGGATACCCTTAAAGTTTCTGAACTAATGTCATGTAACGGTCATCTCAGTATGATGTTCGGATTTCACCCTATCAATTTGTGGACGGCGGTTCCTTCCACCGTGTAGGTGTAGGGCTTGCAGATGCACTCCGCGTGCAAAGCAAACACAGAATTGTACTTTTATTGGGCAATTACAGTTTTACACGAATTTACATGTCGCAGAGCACATTCGATTTTCTTGCGAACTAAAGTTAACATTATTAAGGGTGGCAGTAAAAAACTTAACAATACAATTACCTACATTATTGACTTAATTAAACACAAACCTCACGCCTGTATTAATCTAAGGTACAGGCAGAGGTAAACATATATTTATTTTTTACGGATGACCTAACCCATTTAGCCGGAAGGGCCTTTATTGGTTCACCGGACTTTTTCAGTGAGCCGTCCTCCGACGGTCAAACCGATTCTGAGGACGGTCGAACCGATGAGGTAAATATAACTTTAAAGGTAAATTTGTATGAAAAGAACTAGATAATTAAAAAAAAAAAAAAAAAAATAAATATTCTGGGACATTAACACACACGGTCATCTGGTCCCAAGCTAAGCAGAGCTTGTGTTATGGAAACCAGATAACTGGTATATACTATACATATAATACTTTTCTTTTGTAAATGTATACTTATAATAGATATATACACCCAGACTCGACACAAACACAAATGTTTTTCATCACTAATGTTTGTCTCGGGTGGGAATCGAACCCACGACCTGCGGCGTGAAAAGCAAGTATCTTACCGACCACGCCACCGGCCCGTCGAGATTATTGAGATTATGACCGTCGCTAACAACCCGGTATAAAAAATTTGCTCAGCTTCTATCTCGAAGTAACATTTCACATTTTCAACCGAAATTATGAACGAATTATTATAAAAATATTCGCGTGATCGAAAAATGTACTCATCTCGTGTTTTGTATGTAAAGGGGTAAAGCCGCAGACAAAGTATATCTAGCGCATTCTGTAGGATAATGTAATCCACAAATAAAATGCAGTATAGTTAACAAGGCTGTGCCGGTACGGTACGGCGCGGGTAATTAGTTCAACAGTGTTGCCATTACTAAAATATTATTTACCCAATGTTTGGAACCCCCGACGCAAAAACGACGGGGTATTTTAAACGTGTCTGTGTGTGTGTGTCACGAACCAATTTTGATTTACTTTTTTTGTTTTAAACATGAATTTCTTGGGAGTGTTCTTAGCAAAAAAGTTTGAAGGTCGGGGGTTATTAAATTTTTATTTCGTTTTACAGGTAAAGTATTATTTAATTTTTTTGGAAAAGTAATTTAATATTTATTATAACGGGTAATTAACGCGCTTGCCTTTAATTTAGCTTTATGTTTCGACATGGGTTTCACCGATGGTGGTGGCAAGAAGACTACAAGTAAAGAGTTCGGTTGATGAACTGCTTGCGACTACGACCGGTGGCACCGGTGGTTATGATAAATATTAATTATGCAACGCGAAAGTTTAAGAGTTTTTATAAGAATTACAATCTTGCAGAGATCGTCACTCCACCTAGTCTGAGGGCGTCCTACGCTACGTTTGCCAATCCGTGGTCTTCACTCAAGAAACGTTGGTCGGATCTTCGGCAGATATGACAGGCGCACTGATATGATAAATCATTATGTATCAACTAAGATTTGTTTCGGTATCTGCTTGAGGGACGACCCACCGTGCCTCGGAGAGCACGTTAAGGCGTCGGTTCCGTAAGTTCCGTTGTTCATTTGAAATTGTCTATGACAATCGATATAGGTAATCAGATGCCTAATATGATCAGACACCAGGTCTGACCATCTCAGTTACTGGTGGGTAATGGGTCATTTACACGAAGACAACAGCAGGGACTGAACTAAAACAGCATAGCAACCCACTAGAAAATATGAATTGTCCTCAAGACAGTTGTCCTCTTTTACACGATGCTTTTTAGTGGCTTGCTGTCTTGTTTTACTGTCCTGATTCAGCTATTGTTCTCATATAAACGGTTTTTTAGGGTTTTGAAGTCTGATGGTAGTCGCTCGTATAGTTCTTGTAGCTAGCCGCATCAGGTTTGACTGGGAGCGGACGACAATAAAAATAGAAAAAAGACAAGGGAAATTTCATTTCATTTCGTTTGAAATAGAATTGATGGTGGACAAAAACCAATGATACATGTACCTACTGACTCTTTAATAGCCGGAGGTTTAAATTGATAAAATCACTGCCGGCATTATGAATACATTGAGCAAATTTTGTTAATAAAGTTCCTATGAGCATCGTGGAATATATCAAGGTTCTCGATTTGACTATTGTGTTCATTGTAATGATGGGGATGATATTGAAATGATGGCACAGTAGGCTTTAGCTATAGGTACGTATATATCTATTCTCAGAGCTCTATGGTACGTCCCAGAAGCCGTATTATTCTGTATTAAATCACTTGCCAACTGAATTCATAAAACTGCAATTACTTCTATAATTACATAACATTACTTACTACAACAGAGTTAATTACCTATTTATACAAATAATGATCATGTTAAGATGATCCGTTTATACTTTTTAATTTTATTACCGTTTTTAATATAATTGTTAGATATTTTTTTAATTAATACAGTTAAAAAAACAATGTTTTAATATTAACACATCTATGACAGTTGAATGGCCTGTTAGCGTAAAGGTTTGTGACCCTGATTATTAAGAAAGGACAAATATTTAAGTAAGTAAGTAAGTAATTCTTTATTGCTTTTGATTGAGTACATAAAGATGGTAAAGTACACTAAATAAAGTAACATCAAGCAGCCCGCTTGGGGCATACAATATTTTAACATTTGTTAAAGGTGTCGAAATTTAAAATTATTTATGACTTAAAAAATCCTTAATACTGTAGAAACATGTGTTTAAAAGCCATTTTTTTAACCTGTCTTCGTATAAATTGGTGGGTAACTCTCTTATGTTTTGGGGTATTTTATTATATACGTTTACACACATAATCAAGCTGTTTCTTCGATTTAGTTTGGATTTACACTTAGATATAATAATCTTTGTTAGATCCCTTTGACTGTATAAACTCTTGTCGCTATTTTTTTAAAATAGTTCTGGGTAACTTTTTACAAATAAACCACACTCGAGGATATATAAACCGGTTAGGGTCAAAATATTAGTTTTTTTAAAAAGAGGTCTGCAGGAATCTGTGGGCTTCGCATTACATATTGCTCTTAAGCATTTCTTTTGTGGGTGGGGGTGGGTCACATTATTTATTTTATTGGTGTAATTTATCTATAATATTTTCTTTATTTACTCGAAATATTCGAGTAATATATCAGTTCCTAGTACTCGTAACACAAGCAAATATAATTGCTTTATTGAGGACTACAATTATATTATAACAATATAACAGCACTATAAAATAAATGATTACATAAATATCTTTACTGAAAAAATATTGTTATCTACATATAAATTGATTGAATGTGGAATATGAATCATTTCAAAAGTAATACTTTTTACCGGGGAATTTGATACCAAATTTTTTCTTCATCTCCCTAAATTATGGGACATTCTTGTCACACGGCAACACCGTCATTACGTGCTCAATTTGCAAGTTACAAATATTTCGTCGTGTTTTGAGTCGAATGTCTGAATAGTGAGCATCAGCTTGTGTAACAAAATACTTTCGTGTTTTTAACCTCTATAGCCAGTCTACGCTGACGGCCTTGCAATTGTTATTTTGGTTGCTACGGACCTTCTAGGGTTAGAAAAATACTTATAATGGTTATAAAAAAGAAATAAACTGCCTGACATAAGAACGCACAGCCTAAACTTCTGGGTCTAGAAACTCTAAATTTAGCACATAGGTTCTATGTGAAGTTGTAAGTTTGAAAACTGACAGGCCTTATACTATCACAAGTGACTGAAGTGACACCTAACCGGCTGTTTAGGCAACAGCTTGCTACGTTTATAGGTTACGCGCTGCGACATATTTATATTCGGTAGGTCTGAGAATCTGTCGTAAAATATTTTCGGACCCGGTAGGTGGCACTGCTTTACCGGGCTGGATGACGTCAGCGGTGTCCGCTAGTAATAAATAATTACACCCAGACTGAAACACAAACAGATATATTCATCACACAAATATCACGACCTGCGGCGTGAAAAGCAACTGTTTTATAGACCACGCCACACTGGCCCGTCGTAGTACTCGGGTACTTCCATACAAATGTAGGTACCTATTTTGTTTTATAGTTTAATTTGAACGGGCCGGTGGCGTGGTCGGTAAGATACTTGCTTTTCACGCTGCAGGTTGTGGGTTCGATTCCCACCCGAGACAAACATTAGTGATGTACATTTGTGTTTGTCTTGTGTCTGGGTGTAAATATCTATTATATGTATATATTTACAAAAGAAAAGTATTATATGTATAGTATATACCAGTTATCTGGTTTCCATAACACAAGCTCTGCTTAGCTTGGGACCAGATGACCGTGTGTGTTAATGTCCCAAAAGTATTTATTTATTTTATTTATTTAAAATACTCGAGTCTCTTAATTGTTTATTTAGCAAGATAAAGTATTTATTTGTTTATTTGCTGACCTTAAATTGATCGCTAATAATAACTTACTATCAGTCAACACTCCAGTAAGAAGACACGGATTTAACTGATAATGAATATAATTATATTGTTTAATTTGTTTATGTTTGATTGTAATCAACATGGCACACAGACACAAAATAACACCACAGAAAGTTAATCAATATCTTTGTTTCAACAAATTCACAAATATTCACCAAATATTTGGATGGACACGGATGTCTTTTTGTGAGATCAAATTTGATTTACACGCACCGTTCGCCACCAGTGCTCAGTAATCGGGAAAAAAATAAAAAAAATAATTGGAGTTTAAGCAGTTGCTTATGTTAGGAGTAGGAGATCGGAAAGGCCGAAACTTTCTTGATAGTAGGTAGACCTGTGCCTATGATACTAAAAGGGTTGAAGCGAGGAGATTGTACCTGATATCATATAACATAATTCCTTCCCGGCTGCCGCCTGCCGATAGCGAAGGGCCAAGCCTTCGCCCTCGCAGCAGCGGCGACGTCTCCTTTCAGCAGTGCCACCACATCGTCAAGATACCGTAGAGATTGCGCCTCCGCACCCAGCGCACGAGCAGCCGCGCAGCATCGCCGCGCACGCTGCGATTGTGCCTGTACAATACATTGATTATCCGTAAATCCGTCAATTCTAATAATTTTATAAAATAACATCATCTTCATAAGGTATATAACGTTTATTTACATTCTATGGCAAACAAAAAATGTATAGGTACCAAGATAACCCATGAAAGAAATTAATATTTAACTGTAAATGTAGTTAGAGATAGGTATTCAAAACTCCATCAGAGTTGCTGATGAAAACTCGACAGGTAATTTTTCTTGACACAAGAATACAACCCAAGAATTCTAGAAGACATACGTTTATGAAATAACTTAATAATATACTACCGATGTCTTAGAGCCAAAACACATACTTCTTGCGGTGATGCGCCTCAACGCGAGTATGTGTTTTGGCTCTTAGAAGTGGCTTGGGAAGTGCTTGCACGAAATAGGCAACAATGGTGCAATTCTGTGTATGAAGCAGTCTCATCTTTTGAAGCGTTTAGAGGACCTGGACGCCGAGGGCCTTATTAAAAAGACCCAGCCTAACCGCTTCACGAGTCATGTTCGGGCTCACAAACGAAGACTACGTAGCTAGCTTATTTTTGGACTGCATAGTTAGCCGTCTTTGCCAGGTTCGCCGAATACGGCAAGGAGGATTATAGGCGCTAATGTGGCCTACCATAAGATAAAATGGATTTGACGGACCTAAAAGTGCAAATATAATAGGTTATTTATTAATGATTTGCCCTCTACTAACGGTCTTATTCATAAAAATCTACTCTTTAGTAAAAATAGTCTTTGTCTCTTTCTTACTAGTACAAATGTTAAAATGACAGACAAAGACAAACAAATTATAAACCTATTTTAGCTACAATCAGCTTATAAGACGTTTATGAATACGGGGGTAATATGTTATCAGTTAAAGTGAGTTCGGAGAGGTCGATACGATTTATGAGTTTGTTTTTTTAAACTTCTGAGTGAATGCACAAATAATATACTAAGCTAAATATTAATTTAAGTTGAAAATACCACTGTTTTAGAATTGCAAAGGATTTTATTCAAGCAAGGAGTTAGATCCAAGTTCACGTGTCTAAATCTGCGCGAAGAATTAGTTGTTATACAAGCACGGAATAAATATGATAAGATCTATTCTGTGGAAGAATTTCGCATTGTTATTTAAATATTCACAAAACAACCATTATCTGTGTGTAAGTACCTAAACTTATGACTGCTTACACTTCTCATTAACTAAATAGTTTATCAAGTTAATTTCATGATAATAACAAACTTAAGGACGATAACAACTCTAGTTAAAATAAAGGGTCTTTATCACAGAAGAATACCAAAAGTTAACGATAAACTAGATTTACTTAATTAACATGCTCCGTTTAAATTTTAAACAACAGATGATAAGTAAGTGAACCTGGGCTTTGAGAAAGCGGTTTGACATTATGAATTACTACTTAATGAGGTAATTACACGAAACTGTAGATGTTTACACAAATGACGTTGATAGTGATGATTAAATAACTAAAATAGCAAACGATGTTCCCGATGCATCCGCTAAGAGGGCACTAAAACCATATGTCAAGGGAAAGTGTATTTTCAAACGTACATTTTAGGGACAAAGAAGGTAATCAAAATTGTATTCGATTCCCAGGAGGAGGGAAGGAGAGTAATCTAATAATATTCTGAATAATAATCCGGGGGTTTAATGATAAGAATTAAATGCTCTCGAAAATATTCAAGTAAATAATGCAAATGCAATAGGTAACTATTGTAAGGAAACGAATTTCCGCAATTCAAATCATTATTATTTTGTGCTATAATTAAGGTATGCGTGGGGGAAGTGCTTGGCCGCTTATTGTAGATTTTATTATAACAAAAACATTAAAATTGAAAGCAGATTAGAGAGATCTGTAATTATGTCGTATTTTTACGGTAGGTAACTAGATTTAAAACGTTTCCAAAACTCAGAAACTTCATAATACTAGTTAATTATAGCTCTACAATATGCGGCATTAAAAAAAAGTAAGTGTAAAGCGTGCAGCGTGTCCAACCCTGCGATACCAGCTCAAGGTACGAACGCGTCAGGGGTGGTGGCGCGCCACGCGCCGCGCGAGCACCTGCAGGTCCTGCTGGATGTCGGCCAGCTCGTCGTGCAGCCCGCGTGACTCTGCCAGTAGCGCGTCCAGCCGTCGCGCTGTCGCCGACAGTCCCGTTTCCTCCTCCTCGTCCTGCTCCACGGACAACGCGAGCTTCGCCAGCCGCTCCCGCTCCACCGCCTCGCGCACACTGCTGTTCCGCAGCCTGAACTCCTTTAACAGCTTTCGCTGGATGTTCCCAGTGCGTTCGTCTTCTTCTGCTTCCTTTAGTTCGTCAGCAAGTGACCGCTGCGCATCAGGGTTCTTTGATTTTTCACTAACTTTTTCTGGCTCTGTTATTTTCTCCGGTTCTTTCTCTTCATTCGGTTCAGGAGACTTTTGTTTTGGCTCCGGAGTAGCCGCTGCAGATAGCAGTGGACTCGGGGATTGTAGGGCTCTCTGTAGGAACCGCCTGGTGTCGTCATCGAGCGGTCGGACGAGGCCGCGACGCGGCGCAGGCCGCACGATGGCCTCCAGCGCTTCCCGCCCCGGGTCCTCGGGGCGCAGCAACTCCAGGATGCGCGCGCGCGGTGGCGAGATACTTGCGCACACGTCGTACCTAGCCACTAACTTCCCTTTACTTGGGGATGTGTGGATATCACCGGTGGGTGTGTACGCGCGGATGTTTTCAGTTAACAACCTGTAGTTGCGGAGTTTCACGTTTCCTTCTGGCGGCAATGTGGAAGGTTGGCAATCCTTAGGGTCAGGTTCCACTATCTCGATGTAGTGGGTGGCGTGGTCGCGCGGGGGTGGCGTGAACGCGTGCATGTCGCGCTCGCACGGCGCGCGCGGACGCACTGACACACTACACCAATACGACGCGCGGTGCGATATGTGATATAGCGGGGAGACTTCTAGTGAGGGACCAGCGATTGTCTACATATTGTTGTTAACAATACAAGGAAATTAATGTTAATAGAAGTACACAATGAAAAATCATTATATTTAAGGGGCCTAACTTAATAATTGACCTAGATTCTCAATTAGAAAGGTATTTAATTTACCTAAATTGTATGAAACTTTAAAATGCACATAGAACTTAACATCATGCATAAAACACCAACAGAAACACCGATGTAGTTGGCACTGAATTTTTTTCTGTAAACTACGTATTTTGTAGAGGATTAAAATATATTTTTAAACCTGTCCCACTTAATGTATCACAGCACCGATGCGTACTGCAATCCTATTGACCGCTAATTCAATTATCATTGACTGCTTCCAAAGCCCGAGATCCCCGACTTCTAAACGTAGTTTAACTATTAAATATCTGATTTTTCCATGTCCCTCCATGTTTAAGTTGTAAACGTGAGATTTTATTATTTATGTTTTTAATGGTTTTTATAAAGATAACGTATGTTGCTTCCTGTGCTCTATTCAAAAGTTACTTAACAGTCAGTGATTATTAGATCTGCGCGAATGAAAGTTGAAAAATAAAATCTTAGTATATTTTGGTATGTTTCATTAACATTTTAAGCTTGTTTAAAGTATTTCAAAATAAAACCTTTGTAATATATTTAAATGAATTCAAAAATAATATAACATAATTGATAACTGAAACTAGCTAGTTACAAATAACAAACACAATTAAATTAATATACGGGCCGGTGGCGTGGTCGGTACGATACATGCTTTTCACGCCGCAGGTCGTGGGTTCGATTCCCACCCGAGACAAATATTTGTTTAAATATGTCTGTTTGTCTTATGTCTGGGTGTAATTATCTATATTTAAGTATATATTTACAAAAGAAAAGTATTATAAATGTAGTATATTACCAGTTATCTGGTTTCCAGCTCTGCTTAGTTAGGGATCAGATGACCGTGTGTGTTAATGTCCCACTATATTATTATTATTTTGGACTTAAGTAGTTTTATTTTTCTTGGCTTTTCACCAGTATAAAGCACATTTACGGGCTTACACCAAGTAAATGCGCCGTATGGTTAGTTAGAGTTTGGATTGGGGGCTATGTCATCCGCCTGTATGAATTTTCGGACGATCCTACATGTGTTTAAAATAGCTGCCCGCTTATTATTATTATTATTATTATACTAAAATTCGTTTTACTTTAGCAATACGAATTTGAATTGAATTTAATTTATCAATTTAAAAAAATATTTACTGGGTCAATTGCATGAGAATTACGAATGGGTAGAATCGCGTTTGCGTCAAATAAGCTACTAGAATTACGAATTTAGTAAATTGCAGTGTGAAGTCCGTATAGTATGGGAATTACGAATAGGTGGAATGCGTTTGTGTGAGCTGAAGCATATACCTACCAAACTAAAGAGATCTTATGTTTCTTTTTAATCTTTTATTCTGTAACAGGCTTGCGCATGACCACAACTTGCCTGTTGTTAAGCAATGATGAGAGATGCCGGTAGCTATTCCACAACTTGGCAGTTCGCACAATAATAGTAGATGGAAAGCGTTTTGTGTGTACCCGTGGAATTTCAACCCTTATCGATGGCGCACAGCCGTACTTCTACTTGTCCGATGATAGGACGGAGATGGGGTATATAATTATATAATTTTAAAGCAAACTCTCCGAAATGTATCCAATAGAATACCGTAAGCCTAGCAATGTTGTGACGATGCTCGAGGCATTGTTAATCCTTACCTAATATTATAAATGCGAAAGTAACTCTGTCTGTCTGTTACGCTTTCCCACTTAAACTACTGAACTGATTTGGATGAAATTGGGTATGGAGGTAGTTTGAGACCCGAGAAAGGACATAGGATAGTTTTTATCCGCCTGCGCAAAAAGAAGGTAATGTTTTGGCGCGATAACCGACATACACGCGGACGAAGCCGCTGTCGGAAAGCTAGTTGGAATATAATTTAAAGTTTAATTTGAAAATAAATAATTAATTTGATTACAATGAATTGAATGAACGTCGGGATCTAAAATCTAAAATAAACCGCGATAAAATCCGTTAAAAAGTAGTTTTATTTCAATATACAATGAATTGACTGATGAATCTAATTATGCAGTATATGATCACAACTGATTTTCTTACGTACTTCGTTAATTTAAATCAATAGACTATAATAAATTAATATACTGCAGTAGTAACGTTCCGCTAATAGATACCAACATAATAAAACATTTGAATTAATTATACTTAGTACTAGTAAGTAATATGTGTTTAACTTGTGTAAACGCAGTCGCTCGGAACATTTATGTACCCGATACTTGGATGTGCGCATTCCGTAACTTTTCTACTTGTTATTTCGCAATCATTGTTAAGTTAAATTAAGCGGGAGAGATAATAGTAATTGATGTACTCATATTTACGCAACTAACAAACCGTGGATTTACATGCGTGCCAGTTAACACCCGCGAGTTCGTTTGAGTGAAATTATCGAAAGCATTCAAAGAGACAATTGCGATTCGGTCACTAAGTCGGAACACCAGCACTTGTTGTTGTTTGAATAATATACGATTTCCATTCTCTTATGCTTGATTTGATTGACGTGCCCTTGACCACAATTTGCCTATTATTAATAAATAATGTGATCTACGATGGAACGCGCTTACCCACTAAGTACCGATTCACTTGTGAATTAAAAACAGGTAAATCTACCTGTTTTTAATTCACAAGTGAATCGGTACTTACTGGGTAAACATAGATACCGATTTTTAACAATTATTATAATTTTAAGTGAATGTAGAGTCATTGTAAAGAATAGGAAACATAAGCGTTCCCTGAGGAACGCCTGGTTAAATCTTTTATTTATTTATTTATTTATTTATTTATACTTACGAAAAGTCATCACTTTAAACTTGTGCTCGTGGCCGATCTTGTCGTAGGCCTTCTAGAGGTCCAATAAATTCTAAAAAGGATAATTAATTACAGTTGTTTTTAACATGTATTAGATAATTCGAGTTTTGAATATAATACCTTAAGGCTTATACCATCTACGTTTCGACGCCCTATGTGGTCAAGGGAGGTCCGTTAACACCGTTCATCTAACATTATAGCATAAATTATTAAATTAAGTAAGAGTCAGACATTGTTTTGGCCTTGTTTAATTCTATGGAATGAGTCACTAAAGTATACCTTAATCAAAAACACAATTAAGTAAATCACGTTTATCGTCGGGCACACGTAAAAATTATCAAAGATAACGCACTATCTCCAAACAATCGTAGATATGTAGAAGCAGTCGGTAAATTTGGCAGCTCATTATCATCAGCGGTGGTCTGGGGTACCTCATGGCGGCCTCTGTACCATTTGCTCGGCCGATTGGTATTCGAGACCTCTGCTGATCCTGGAGTATATTCTTTTTTATCTTGAATAACCTTTTTGTGTTTAATCTTGATTGATTTTGTAATTAATCGATCGCATTATGCCTTATATTGGTAAGGCATGATTTCATTGTGTTATAGTTTTTTTTCACTTCTACAATTAATTATTAGTATCATGTGCTGATGACCTTTTTTAAATTGCTTAGTTGTATATGAGTATTGCGGGTGATTTTCAGCCAATCCCAGGTATGGAATAACATTCTATAACATGGAATTGGTTATTACAAATTACTGAGGCAACAACTTATTTATTGATTGGATAGGTTTTAGAACTTACTTAACACAAAAAGTATGCATTGTGGACTAAGAGACAGTAATTATTATAATTATTGTTACTTTGTTCCTAAATATATTATACGTAACTGTGGATTTTTTTATTCTGCGTTAGGCTGGCGCTTGACTACCACTTGCTGAAGAAATGATGTAGTCTACGATGGGACGCACCAGCCCAGTATACCGAGTCACTCCTGATTACGAATGATTATCGGTGAGAAGGTGGCAGTGGAATGAGCCTCCATATGGTTAGAAACCTTAAAGGAGCAACAATTGTACTACTACTGCTTATTATTATTACTTTGTTGGATTGTGCTGTATTTGTAATATCTTAATGATGGTTTTTGTTCTGTTACTTAACTGAATAATGAAATGGCGTAGTTAATTATCTAGTTTCAGATTTTAGTTAATCAGTCTTTCGGTGAGCAGCGGTGGCGCAGCGGTACGGGCCTCGCCTTAGAAAAATAAGGTCGCGGGTTCGAATCCTGGTCGTGCCCACACATCTTTGTGTGAATTGTTTCATCTCCGCTGCTCAATATCGGTGAAGGAAAACATCGTGAGGAAACCGGCATGTTTAAGAACTAATCATTCGAGGACATGTGACATCCACCAACCTGCACTTGGCCGGCATATGTGGAGTAAGGCCTAAACTCTCTCAACTCGTAAGATAGTCGAGAGAAGATCCGTGCCCAGCAGTGGGACACTAAAAAGGGTTGAAGTGAAGTGAGTGAGTCTTTCGGTAGCAAAGATTTTTATGTCTAACTCACACTACACATGTGAAGTCTTCACTTTTCACACACACCGAAATTTCCTACCTATTTATACATAACTAATAAATATATGTTAGTTTATCAATAATAATTTTGTAAGGATAATATTCAGGAAATTGAGTTCGATGACATCTTATTATCGGTTAGTCATACAGTCATTGAATTGGTGCCGAAGGAATAATTTATGTTTTATCTATATATGTACCTAAGTGCACTTATACTAACAGTAAGTACCGAAGTAAGTATATAAGTGATGCAACAAGAATAATTCACACAGAGAGCAACAGTAAACATTTTCTTATTTCGCAGACTGTACCAAGATATCGTGGTCATATGAAATAGCCGTAAGGCAGAACCACATAGTATAAGCAAAACAGAGAGAGAAGTGTGAATATTTCACTTGTTTTTCATGTTTAAAATGTCGGAGGGCAGAAAATCTATAATTGTATCTATAGATAAAGAAGTAAAATTTGTTCATTATAAGTTTGTGCGTTTGACGTCATATCTGGAAATACTACCCGTGCGCGATATGTTGAGACTCGCCTGGAATGCAACCATTCGCCAGCTACCCCTGTAACTTCTCCTCAAGCTCCCGTAGGCAACGCCATTTTTAACATCTTAGTCTCGTACTGACTTACATCACGCAAAAACGACGCGCTCCCATTTTATATTCTTAATTGATACCGTTTCGTTAATAGTTATGAGTTACTGCTATATTTTATTGTTATTTTCTGTGTTAAGTTTATTGTTATAATGAAGGGTAAAACTTAACATAGTGGAGTGTTGGACTATTTTGGAAACGAAAAATGGGACAAACATTGTGTTTACCTGTTGATCAGGTAGTAAAAAGAACCTGTATGAAATAAAAACATAGCAGAGACGAAGTCGCAGGTGGTGTAACTAACATTTCTTATATAAATTAGAAGAGTATTTTTGTTCGACCCGGGAATCTCGGTTACTATCGGAACTTGTTTACCACTGGACTGCAAATATATTTAAAAAAATCTTAGAATCTCAAAGTTTGGTAATGTGCATAAGAACGATAATAGGCCCCTACTACCTATGGGACCTAAAGACAACCGAAATGTGTTTGTTCACCTTTGCTTACATCTTGGGTTATACAGGCGTGAGGCTATATGTTATAATAACTTAGGGACTGGCTGTAACTTAGGAAAAGTTTGTGCTCTTTCTCTTTCTCCTCTGAGATTCCTCTCTGGTCTTGTGATTTACTATGTCTAAGCAATGCTGGCCAGTGTTTGCTTTCGCAATTTCCTATCCGACTCACTGTCGCGGGTATCGAGATCTAGCTTGAGAAAATATTACTGAAATTTGTATTTTACCATTTTTAAATGTCACGGTTTTAAATGGCATTGCCCTAGGTGAGTAGAATCACAGGCTGGGTTCATCGATAACTTCAGTAATACATATGCCACAGATAATATAAAGAAGTATTTACAGTAAATAAGTACTACAACTCTGCTTCAGTTAGCAAATTAAGTTGTAAAGGAGTTTTTTTTAATAAAAAAGCAACCTGCGCTTGGCCAGCATGAGTAGATTTTGATTTCAACCTAATGTCTCTTAACTAGAGAATAACCGTGAACAACAGTGGAACTTTAAAGGTTTATTAACATAAAATAAATGGTTTTGCTGTTGTTGAAAGATCAGCAACAGCAAATAAATAATAAATTTATCACAAACGCGACATAGAACAAAAGGGTAAATATCGATTGAAAACGAATTTTCGTATTCTTAGAGAGTCATGTTAGAGACAAACAAAAAGTAGTCTATATCAATCGACTTCTTATGTCGATTTCATTAGTTTTCCATCGACCATCGCCATTTTTTTCGGCATATGTCTATTAGAGGTAAATGTTTTAAAGGGCGCAAATTGGGGCCTTGTGCTCTACTGTGGCAACAATATTTATTGTATGTAAAAGTTTTGCTGTCGTCAAAAGATCAAGTAGTTAGAAAGATCAAATATAGGCCGATCGTCTAACTCGCGTATCGCCTATCGCCAAGATTCTGACTCCTCAAGCATCACATACAGTGATGATGATTCAAGCGATATGGATATTAGTGACGAATAGTATTACATTACTTTTATCTGTTTTAAATAGTTCTTTAAGAGATTTAATTAATGTTTTATGACTTTGTACCTCAGATGGCGATACGTGAGTTAAACGGTCGACCTATAGTTACGTGCCGAAATTATGGTTTCCTTGTAAGTCCCATAACCAAAAACATATTATCTGTATTGCTCAGCGAAAAATTTAGCGATTAAACTGAAATGGCAAACGTAGGACGCCCTCAGACTACTGTAGGATGCGTGAAGTTTGGTGATGAAAACAATCACTTTGTAACACAATCAAACACTATATTTAATATTTTATAGTTTTACACATTAAAAGTAGTGTGTCTTGGATGGCTGTTTGTAGGCGAGAGAGCGTTGATGTTGCCAACACAAGAAAAATATAATTTAACATAAATTGGTGGCAGTGTTGCCAACACTACTTCGGTGGAGTGATGATCTTTGCAAGGTGGCTGTTTAGAACTGGATGCGAGTAGCCGCGGATCGTTTTCTGTAGCGTGCTTTAGGAAAAGCCTATGTCCAGCTGTGGACTAGGTTAGTTTCAGTCTTTGTGGTCTGGTCAAGGTTTACGTCATAGGAAATTTAAAAAAATAGCGGAAAGTATTTTATGTGATTGGTCCCAGATGAAGATAGTTCAGCCAAGTTGGCAATAAATATAGTTTTTGATACAAACCCTGGGTTATTTGCTAGTTTACATGGAATATTATCAAACTATGTATTACATTTTTTTGTCTTTATTTAATTAAAGGGACTTTTACGCGCAGCGTATGCCAGTCCCATCGTATCCTAAACGATTACAATGCAATGCACTATCAATTAATAATTAAAAAGTTATCTGACTACAAATATGAGACATAAATTTGAACAAAGTCTTTGAATCGCGACCGTTTGGTTGTGACAACAATTTATGAAACGTGCCTATATAGACTTTGTTCAAATTTAAGTCTCCTATTAACTTACTTCTACCTTCTTCAAACTGGACACATTCCATCATTATATGGTGTAGATCATGTACCACGTTACATTGCTCACAATTGGGAGAGTTGGTCAACTAAACTATTACATTATTTTTATTCTAGGACCACTTCACAATAGGCTAAACGCGATTGCATATATTTATAAACTAATGTGTAACACATGCATGAGGAATGTTCCTGCCTTCCCGAATTTGTCCTAGGAAGATACAGAAAAGTTATAATTAGTAGTAAAGTGATTAGGTATCTTTTATAATAATAATAATAATATAGTGGGACATTAACACACACAGTCATCTGATCCCAAACTAAGCAGAGTTTGTACTATGGAAACCAGATAACTGGTAATATACTACATATAATACTTTTCTTTTGTAAATATATAACTACTTAAATATAGATAATTACACCCAGACACAAGACAAACAGACGAAAGGCGAATATCGATTGAAAACGAATTTTCGTATTCTTAGAGAGTCACGTTAGAGATAAGTCTATCACTCAGCGGACGACATATAACAAGTAGTCTATAGCAATCGACACAATTTTAAACAAATGTTTGTCTCGGGTGGGAATCGAACCCACGACCTGCGGCGTGAAAAGCAAGTATCTTACCGACCACGCCACCGGCCTGTCCAATTAATTAATTATATTAAGTATTTAATATTTAGTTTGTGTAAGTGTGGAATTTATTATATTGTCTTATAAGCCACAGGCAACCTAGTTCAAGCGAGTGTATAGTTTCAAGTCCACGTCATCCCTTTTAGTGTCTCACTGCTGGGCACGGGTCTTCTCTCAACTGCCTAACGAGTTAAGAAAATATAGCCCTTAATCCACACGCGCTGATCAATGATTAGTTCTTAAACATGCCGGTTTGTTCACAATGGTTTCCTTCACCAATATTGTGCAGCGGCGATGAAACAATTCACACAAAGATTTAGGCACGACTGGGAATCGAACCTGCGACCTTATTGATCTAAGGCGAGGCCCGTACGCAGCGCCACCGCTGTCAGTCAGTGCGCCACTCTATTTTGAGATGTAAATTGTATATTACTTGTAAATTGTATAATATTGAGATTATTAAATTGTATATAATTGTATATGTTTAAAACGAATAAAAATTACTTAGTAGATACATTGAAAATAAAAATTTTAAATCCCGACGTTTCAAAGTATTTTCAGACTTCATGGTCATTACTTACATACTTACTATTATTCGTAAGCTAATCTTGACACCGTTTTCTAACTCATTGTCTAAAGGATACCTTTGTTTGAAGAGTCTTTCAACCTCAAGTGGTACTCAAGAGTGGAGTGGTTCGAGGGGTTGGGGGGAAGGTTCTTAGTAAGGGAACGCTTCTGCCGTCAACTTGAGAAGTCGGTGTTTGGTCTGAGGACCTGACTGACAGCTCTGGTTCGAGACTGGTACCGACTTTACAGACTTCGAATCCTCCTTATCTTGACAGGTAAGTTTATTTTTAGTAAAGTTGTTTTTTTATATTCAATACATGTAGAGCAGCGGTGGCGCAGCGGTACGGGCCTCGCCTTAGAAAAATAAGGTCGCGGGTCCGAATCCTGGTCGTGCAAACACATCTTGGTGTGAATTCTTTCAACCCTGCTGCTCAATATCGGCGAAGGAAAACATCGTGAGGAAACTGGCATGTCTATGAACTAATAATTCGAAGACATGTGACATCCACCAACCCGCATTTGGCCAGCATGTGTGGATTAATGCCTAAACTCTCTCAACTCATAAGATAGTTGAGAGAACACCTGTGCCCATCAGTGGGACACTAAAAAGGGTTGAAGTGATGAGTTTTTTAATCAGTCACACGTCAACCCTTAGTGTCCCATTGCTCGGCACGGGTCTTCTCTCAACTATCTTACGAGTAGAGAGAGTTTAGGCATTAATCCACACACGCTGGCCAAGTGCGGGTTGGTGGATGTCACATGTCCTCAAACTATTAGTTGTTAGATATGCCGTTTTTCTCACGATGTTTTCCTTATATAATATTAATAATTAGGTTTATTATTTGTACCTTATAACTTCTCCAATGCCAATATGATTTTCAAGCGTTTCTTGCATGCGTTTTTGTGAATTTCTGGTTAAATGGACTGCAATAGTTAAGGTACTGTTAGATTCATTACATTAACTCAAGTGTTTTTAGATATGATTAAAAAAATGGCTGATTTTAGACTCTAAATGACTTAGTATTATCTTAGATTTACGCAAAAATCACACATTGAAATAAAAGTACTTTTCAACGGATTTTATCGCAGTCTACTGTCCACCCGACCATGAAGTCTGACAAGACTTTGAAACGTCGGCATCTAAAATTTAAAATAAACCGCGCTAAAATCCGTTAAAAACTAGTTTTATTTCTATATGACTTATTGCGGCCTAGTTTGTAGATTTTTTTTATATCTGGTTAATTATTTGAGATTGATTGGTTTTGCGACACTTTACTGGAGATGACGAGTTATGGAAGATTTTATTTTATTTACCTCATCAGTAAGATTAAATATCTATTATAAGTATATATTTACAAAAGAAAAGTATTATATGTATAGTATATACCAGTTATCTGGTTTCCATAACACAAGCTCTGCTTAGCTTGGGACCAGATGACCGTGTGTGTTAATGTCCCACAATATATATATATTTTTTATTTATTACAAAAAAAATTGTATCTAAACGTATTTTTTACTTTATCTTTGAAATGAAACAATACGCATTAAAGTTATGAAGTTAGTGTGCGTTACGTCATACCTCTGTATAAAACTTACCTAGATGTGACGTCATTCGAGGTTACGCTTCGACGTAACTGAATCGTTAGGTCACTCAAAAAGCAGTCCAAAATTTTTAATTTATCTTTTTGACGGGCAAAGCAAAAAAAAAGTCGTCATACCAATTATGATCCTCTATCCTAGCTATCCTACCTGTTACGTAAGGGGGATGATGTGTTGAAAGACTACGAATGCTACAAAATCTAGTAGCTTGTACTTTTTTTTTGCGGATGACCTAACCCAATTAGCCGGAAGGACCTTTATTGGTTCACCGGAGTTTTTCGGTGAGCTGTTCGAGGATAGCCGAACCGATCAAGTACTGTGGCAACTGCCGTGAGAGCTCCCCATGTGGGGACGAACCTCGGCTCAGGACGTTGCGGGATACTCTAGTTTTAGGTGATCGAGGGCTAGTAGCTTACACGTTAGGTTTGTTCTATATACTACGAGTGCTACGTACTCTCTCGTAGTATAGAGCTCATGAATCAAAGGGCTTGATCTCTACGAAGTTTCGTAGCTGTGACTTGAGGTCTATGTATCTAAGCTACAAGTGCTACGAAGTCTCGTAGCGACTACGTAAGGTTCGTGTTTCTATGTACTACGAGTGCTACGTAGTCTCGTAGCCTACGAAGCTCATCAATCAAAAGGCCAGAAGTGCTACGAATTCTCGTAGTAATGGTTTATTTCGTAGCCCACTGCCTCTATAACCTAGTGCAATACGGACGGAACTAAACCCGAGCAAACTTAACAAAAAATATAACAACCTCTTTCGTTTTGAATTCAGTTAACATGGTAAAAGCATACGTTACTCATCGGTAGTAAATAAAGTAGTAACATCTAGTGTTGCATGCATTGATTGACCGTGTTGGCGCTGGTTCATTCACCAAAGAGTGACTCATCGAGAGGAGCCGCGGGCCAAAGGGTTGCCAGGGGTAAGACTAAGAACTGAATTCTGGTTTCCAACCGTTTCATAATAGAATGCTAATGTTATGTTGGTGACAAGCTAAATGAGGGAGATGTTGGGTTGCAGGAGTGCCAACGTTAGAATAGGGGATTTATTAATCGATATTGACGTGGGAATATGGGGAATCGTTTTATTCAATTTCTAGATTAAATTTCATTTTACTTGATAAGATCAAGTAAAAATCCCCTACTTATATACCCCTTTATGCTGAGAACAACTAAAATATGTTATGCTTTTATCATCTTTATGACAGAAATCATGACAAAGAGAAAATATCATTTCTTTTTAATCTTAAACTTCACCGCGTCATATGAGTAAGATGGTAAATGAATACGCCTCATGTAATAAGTTTCATGAACATGGTATTATGGGGTTTAGAAGTTTAAAATTACCTACCTTAAAGATTATACGCATATTGGATATTTACCTAATTTTTATTCTGGTTTTTGACATCGTTTTAGGTACAATTATTAAGGGTCTTAGAGTGTTCTACTAATTTCAAAACTTAGACATCCCGCATATTTTTATATATTTTTCAACCCCAGCAACCCCGGGGCAGAATGGGCACGCATGCGCGTTCGCGTCGGGCGGTCGATAGTCACCCGCAGCAGTCCGCGCCGCGCCGGGCCCCTGACCGCCCGCGCCGCCCGCCATGAGGGCGCGTGCGCTGCTTTTCCTTCTCGTCATATACGCCACCTATGGAAATGCTGAGAAGAGCAAATTCTGTGAGTTTTTAATCCTATTTAATACACAATTTTACACATAACATTTATTCTGCCAGTCGAATATATCTGTAAAATTCTTGCTCATAAGGTAACTTATTCCTTGGCTGGATTTGAAAGCGTTTCGTTGTAGTTAAACCTATATTACTGTATTAAACTTAGGTTAAAAACCTATTAGACACCTATATACTCACATATGCATTCAAATAATCTCCGTACCTAAGTGATTAATACTCGTAATTAATATTTATAAAAGGTTGTAAGTCCATATATAAAGAAAGGCGCTTAGTCCGTTTTTAAACAGTAGCAAGTAGAAATTGAGGTTAGTTATGTAAAATTCCATTTTCTCCTTTAATACGAGGAAATGGGTCAACATGACAATGAAATGGAACGTACCTAAGCTCGTCTACATTTGTATTTCTACACAATTCATTGCTGGTGTCTTTGTACGAACTATGCGTTTGATATTAGGTCGTTACGGAAACGTGTCGTTACGAGTACATTGTAGTTACTGGATTGTGTGGCTTGACATGGGATATTGATTGTTATTATAGGTACGTTATTAGTTGTGTTGTCCTTGGTATATCTGTGATTTGATTTACTCAGTATGAAGTGATGGGTATTTTGATTCCACAAGATAGAGAACAATGGTCATCGCTGGAGGAGGCCTATAGATATCTTTCAGAGGGGTTCTTGCAAATATGACAAATATTATGACATTTTATAATCAATTTTAATTATATGAGATTTTTTATATTCAATAATAATAATAATAATCAATTTTTATAAATTCGTTTTTTTATGTAATATAACTAAGAAATTCTAATGAATTGTGAATTTATTTTACTATGAGTTTTTAGAAAAATTAAAGCATTTTTATTTTATTATTTTTTATTATTTTGAGTCACCTTCGTCCGTGGGTGGTGCAAATCATTCGCAATCACGAGTGAATCGGCTGACGCGTTCTATAGTAGACTACATCATTGCTTAACATCAGGTAAGTTGTAGTCAAGCGCCAGCCTATCGCAGAATAAACATAAATAAAATTTTGATTCCTTACTTACTTATTCACTCACTTCAACTCTTTTTAGTTCTCATAACTAGGTATATTTCGAGTTGAAAGAGTTAAGGCCTTAATCCACACACGCTGACCAATTGCGGATTGGTGGATGTCACATGTCATGTTTTCTAACTAAAATTTTTAAATTAGTTTGTGCCACTTTTATTACCCGACTGCCGGAAGGAGGGTTATGTCGAGTGAACCTATGTACGAGTATGTATGTAGGTATATTTCTTTGACACGCTCTAGAGCCTAAATGTCTTGTCGCACCTGAACTTGAGAGGTATCATTAGATTCGTCTTAGTCGTGAGAGTGACACTGGGTACATCAAAATTATGAAAAAACAAACAATATTCAGGATTTTTCGCGCCAAATCAGTTCTCCATTCAATTAAGTTGGCAGATGTTGACATAGTCGGGTTTAAGACTTTTTAAATAATGTTGCTTTTTTTATTGAGTAAAATAATCGTGAAACATGAACATGATGAACATTTCTGATCATGGGATTTTATAAAGTTTTTAACCTACTTCTTAAAAAAGGAATTGCAGTTTAATTCGTGGTTGCAAACTCGAGAACGGGTGACTCAAATTGATCTTTTTAATTCTGTTTCAATACAAAATGATGTATTGTTTAACAAAGTTAATATATTTATTTTAGGCAGGTGTTTAATTGTTGTACTACTTAGTGAACTTATCTTGGTTGGGTAATAGACTAACTAAATAAATTCTGCACATTTGGCTACAGGTGGCCTAAGATCGCAAATGTGTGAAAGATGTTAGCTGAGGTCTCTGCCCATCATTAGGACGATCGGGATTATATTAATATACATTATTGCGTGGGTTAGCGATTCGTATAACCCTATAATATCGTTTCTGAGCTAGAGCCGCGGTGTCGCAGCAATACGGGCCTCGCCTTAGATTTATAAAATGCCGCCATGTCTAATAACTAATTACTCAAGGACATGTGACATCCACCAACCCAAACTTGGCCAGCGTGTGTGGATTAAGGCCTAAACTCTCTCAACTCGTAAGAAAGTTGAGAGAAAACCCGCGCCCTGCTATGGGACAATAAAAAGGGTTGAAGTGAATATTTTCTGAGGTATAAAGATGTGCTGAAAAGGCTCATGTACTTGGGATGTGCAAGCTACCAAACGCGCAGAATGGAGGCATGATATTCACACAAATGTGTTTGACTTTTAAAAATCATCGAACACGCGATTAAGATAGTAAAAGATACCATCTAAATCATAAACCGACTTCTAACATAATTTATAATAACATAGATAGTGTTGTCACATGCAGCATTTGTCAAAGGATTTTAACAGCTAAAATTGGATATTTCTGCCATGTGAGGGCACACTAACCTGACAGAAGAAGATCGCCGTTGCTGAAATCGGCATTGAAAGATTTATAACCCTATTGGCTTTACAATTAAGCATTCTCATCGTAACTACATACATTTAGTATTATTTTTAATTGATAATAAGCAAAAACACACCGATAACCTTATTAACCTCCAGTTTATGTCATTATAACATATCTGTTTAACCCAAAACTCCGATCTTTTTATAATACACACAATAATACGCACAATAAACAAACAAAATTTAATAGATATAAATACTTAATTTAAAAAAGAAAAAAAGCCTACTGAGTTTTTGTCAGTGTTTCTCAGTAGTTGCCAGTCATTCACTGCACGGTAGGAAAAGAAATTGGACTATTTTTAAGTAGACTCGCGTCTCAAAAAAAATAAAGCATATTTTCATTTCATTTCATTTCATTTCAAGCAAATTTTAACTTCACATTATTACATATTACTGAAATACTTATTCAGCTTCTGCCATCCCTCTGTCAGCTTATTGGCTATTTTATCCACTGGTCCAGGACCACCACAATGCCTTGGACCTCCTGCAAGAAGCACGGTTTCCCCTGGACCTAACTTCATACTCTTTTCCATCACCAAATGGGAGGCTACAGAGAATCTGGAGCCAGTGGAACTTGCAGCCACTGTCATCTCCGCTGGGATTCCGGGAATTCTGGATAGCTGAATTTCTGTGAGGTCTTTAGCTAAGTTGGAAGCGAGGAGGAGTGATCCATGACCACCCCAACGAAGAATCACTGCTGCACCGTTTAGACGTTTCATCTGAAATTGTAATATTTATCTTTTATTACGTAGGTTAAAGAGGTGGTGAAGCGGTATTAACCTCGCCTTGGAAATATAAAGTCGCGGGTTTGATACCCGGTCGTGCCCACATATTTTTGTTTGAATTGTTTCATCGCCGCTGCTTAATATCGGTGAAGGAAAAGATCGTAAGGAAATTGGTTTGTAGAACTAATCATTCGAGGTTATGTGACATCCACCAACCCGTACTTGTCCAGCGTGTGTGGATTAAAGCGTAATACTTTGTCAACTCGTAGGATATTTGAAAGAAGGCCCGTGCCTCAGCCGTGGGACACTGAAAAGGGACGAAGTGAAGTAGGTCATCGGGATATTTCCATATTTTTATGCCGTTAAGCAAAATTGAAGTAGATGAAGCCAAATTATTTCATTGGTGTAGATTGATTTGTTTTAGCAAACCTTATATATCATTTAATGCATATATCATGTAATGAACCTGATATATACTTGCTTTTCGCGCCGCAGGTCGTGGGTTCGGTTCCCACCCGAGACAAACATTAGTGATGAACATTTGTGTTTGTGTCGAGTCTGGGTGTAAATATCTATTATAAGTATATATTTACAAAAGAAAAGTATTATGTGTATAGTATATACCAGTTATCTGGTTTCCATAACACAAGCTCTGCTTAGCTTGGGACCAGATGACCGTGTGTGTTAACGTCCCAGAATATTTATTATTTATTATTATTATAATGTTTGTGTGATGCCAATAAAAAAGTTCAGATACTCGTAGGTACTTAGCCAAGTCTAGTCTAGCCAAGCCTACAATGACCGCATGCTATTACAGACTTTTTTTAAGAATGACCTAACCCAACTAGCCGGGATATTATAGAAACACCAGGTTGTTAAATACATTTATAATAGGTGCCTCCAAAATTGGGGTACCATAACAAAACTTTGTACCCAAATTGTTGCAGTTTATAACCTTAATTATGTAGTAACTTAGAATTCAGTTATGGCTTCAATAATTATGATGAAAGTCTACAATGTTGTGTTAAGATTTTGTAGCAACTAGAACTCCTACTGTTACGGTTTCGATTATTCGGATACACGTGATGCGACGTCAAAATTCTTAATTTATGAACGATCTAGTCTTAATAATATTGATGAAAATGTACGGCGTAAAATTAGAGGTCAGTGACGCTAGCGAGCGCTCAGCTGATATGACAGCGCGTGGTGATGGTGACAATATGATCAATTTTTTTTTGTAATAAGACGAATAGTAATAGTGACAGTAATATTTATTAATAATTTAATTTTTACTTGGTATATTTTATTTATTTTAATTTAATAAAAGTAAGTAGCGCTCATCTTCCTCTCTCCTTCTTTTTGCTGTGCCCTACAGGGTCCCTAAGTAAACACTGAAATTTATTTGTAACACCTTTATTGTACACTAACGGACCCCGCAGACGTATTTCTGCCCGGTAAAACAGTACCACCTACCGGGTCCGAAAATACATTACGACCGATTCTCAGACCTATATAGATATAAGATTCCACAAAAATCGGTCATGCCGTTTCGGATATTGTTTATTTTTTAATTTTTCTCTGCGTAAGAACCATCCCCGTACTTCATGGAATATTCTATATAAATAATTAGCGAAATCTGTCCAGCCGTTTACGCGTGATGGTGTGACCAGGGGAAATAGGGATTCATTTTTATATATATAGATTGTGGTCTGCAATAAACTATTAAGTATTGCAATATAGTATTGAGTACCTATTGAGCATTTAAATAAAAAAATATGTGTTTATAAATTAACATTTCCTGTAAGTATATCTGTACTCTTTAAGAGCAGCGGTGGCGCAAAGAGCAGCGGTGGCGCAGCGGTACGGGCCTCGCCTTAGAAAAATAGGTCATGGGTTTGAATCCTGGTCTCGCCCACACATCTTTGTGTGAATTGTTTCATCTCCGCTGCTCAATATCGGTGAAGGAAAACATCGTGAGGAAACCGGCATGTCTAAGAACTAATCATTCGAGGACATGTGACATCCACCAACCCGCACTTGGCCAGCGTGTGTGGATTAAGGCCTAAACTCTCTCAACTCATAAGATAGTTGAAAGAAGACCCGTGCCTAGCAGTGGGACACTAATAAGGGCTGAAGTGAAGTGATATCTTTACTCTTGAAAATGACTCCGAAAAATGGACCTGTAGAACAAAAATTCTTAAGAATATTGAAAAGGTAATCATAAAAGTAGACGAATCACTAAAAAGCTGTGTTCCATATTTTTACACCATTATGACTTCATATTATGTGAAAAATAAGGGTGTAAAGGCTCCTTATCTCTACCGGGTGCTATTGAAAGGAATGGGTTGTTATGAATTGGGGAGGAACGTTGGCAATTTGTCTTTAATTTTTCTGATATTTTTGCCCATTTTTTCTTTGCTTAGTTTGATTCTATTTATTAATTGCTTTAGTTATTTGATTTGAGAAAAATAATTTTATTTTATTATATTTTATTATTTTATTTTTTATTGCTCCTTTATGGTTTCAACCTTAAGGAGCCTCATTTTACTGCCACCTTTTCACTGAAAGTCATTCGTAATCACGAGTGAATCATTACATTGGGCTAGCGCGTTCCATCGTAGACTTCGTCATTGCTTAACATCTGATAAGTTGTAGTCAAGCGCCTGCCTATTCTTGAATAAAAAAAATACTTCTAAAAAATCTTAAGAGGAGGTCTCACCCTCTATATGTGAAATGTGGGTCTTCTTCACTTCCGCCTACACTTTCGGGTAATACAGGCATGCTATATATGTATGTATGAATTACGTACTCGTAAATCAACTAACATCGCTTTAACGTTCATTTGCTTCGCTTGTTCGTCGTCCATTCAGATATTACCACAACTGCTTAAATTTAATTCAATTCATTTATTCCAGACTCTTTGTCCATAGCATCGATACAGAAATACAATACAGTCAGCTTTCACCCATTTCACGTTAATAATAAAAAAAAAATTACGCTAATATTTTCTTAGATTTGCGCTAATATCACACATTGAAATAAAACTATTTTATAATGGATTTTATCGCGGTTTATTTTAGATTTTAGATCCCGATGTTTTAAAATCTTTTCAGACCACCCGTGACCATGAAGTCTGACAAGACTTTGAAACTTCGGGATCTAAAATTTAAAATAAACCGCGATAAAATCCATTATAAAATAGTTTTATTTCAATAAAAATAATAATCAAAAGCAAATTAATAATAATTTACAATTAAAAATGTATAATTGTCAATAAAAAATAAAAAAATATATAAAAATAATAACAGCCTAAAAATTTTAAATACGAGTATGAGAATTAAATTAACAATCGTCAAACAATGGAAATAATACATGGTTATTAATTGCAACACATTATTATTAACCATTATCGACGGGCCGGTGCGGTGGCGTGGTCGGTAAAAGACTTGCTTTTCACGCCGCAGGTCGTGGGTGCGATTCCCACACGAGACAAACATTAGTGATGAACATTTGTGTTTGTGTCGAGTCTGGGTGTAAATATCTATTTTAAGTATATATTTACAAAAGAAAAGTAACTATTATGTGTAGTATATTACCAGTCATCTGGTTTCCATAGTACAAGCTCTGCTTAGTTTGGGATCAGATGACCGTGTGTGTTAATGTCCCACTATATTAATATTATATATTATACTAGCTGCCCCAGCGAACTTCGTACCGCGCAAAATTGTAAATCTAAACCATTCCCAAATCCCCTTGAACACACACAAAAAATTTCATCAAAATCGGTCCAGTCGTTTGAGAGAAGTTCAGTGACATACACACTCACAGAAGAATTATATATAAAGATTATATTACTGTGCCTTTTGGCTGAAATAGGCCCATGTTTATTGCAAAATTTTAAAATATATACCTCTACGTGTGGTCCAAACGCAGGTGACTTCCTGAGTGCTGCAGCAACTCTCAACACTCCAACATGACTAAAATCATTAGCAAACTCCGTCTTCGCATTTGCGTATCTATAATTCGGGGCTAACGGTAACCAGGGGTCTCCAGTCGTGAACCCAGCATTAACTGTATCATCCCAGGGGAACGGTGATGCCCATGGAATACTTCGCTGCGGCCAGCATTTGGAATTTGTGGACCATTCCAGGATTGTGTCAGCGATTCCTAACTCGTCACCTTGGTTTATGACTGCTGATCCTGGCAGAGTAAGAGATAGAAGGTTGATAGCGTCAACAAAATCACTGCCTAAGCGCGTGGCTGTCCGACTGCCGGTCGCTGAACTGGTCTAAAAAAAAGTATAAATTTTTAAGTTATTAAGTGTTTAATAAGACCTACCAACTCTTAAAATAATGTGCTACAACTCCGCCAACAAATCCCCTAAAAGACTCTTAAACAAGAGACAAATTTACACCATCCAAAATTATCTCTCAAAGACTTAAAATACAAATGCAAGCAAAATTAATTATCAAGTAGTTGCTCCCCGAAGATGCAAACAAGCCGTTTAAATAGCTTCACAAAATGGCTACTCAAATCCTTGTCAACTGAGATTCGGAGACAAATTAACAATCCAAGCGCCAAGCAACCTAGATGCTAGACAAAATGTTTAATCTCGACTAGCGATCAAGCTAATTGCTTGCTAATTACAGGGACAGATAACCTTCTGGTAATATGTTGCATGTATTTGTTAAAAGGGACCTTTAACAATAGTCTACATATAATAGCATACTTTTTTCCGAAGGCCCTATCTAATTAGACTGAGGGGGCTTTCTTTCACCGAACTATTTAAAATACGCAATGTCGAGATGAGCCTCTACTCAGAGGACGTTGTCGAGGTTTCAATATTTTGAGAATCGAGATGTAAATTGTGTTAAGTCGATTTGTAAGGCCAAAATTTTTTTCTTTAGTACCCGTTCCAGAGTGCTGTAAAATGTTACAACTACAAATTTACGTTCGCGCAACCCTTACGTTAAAGCACCCTTATTCTAAAGGTACTTACTAGCCAAGTAGGCGTGATATCCTGAGGAGTAGTCAGTACAGACGAATAGAATCCTAACATCATTTCAGGAGTAGATGTCTTCAAAGTGAGAGTGTTGCTCAGGATGCTGTTAGCGCCAATACCTTCTCCAAAATACTGAGATGCTTCTACGGGACTCAAAGTTGATTCCACTAAAATTGCCCTGCAGACGTCAGTTAAATTAAATTACTTTTAAAGGTTTTAAAAATTCTTAAATTTATTAGACGGCTAGAGAGAAATACACGAAACACTTCTAGGTACTAATAATATCCAGGGACATTAACACGCACGGCTATCTGATCCCACACCAAGCAGAGCTTGTATTCGAAATCAGCTAACTGATAATATACTACATACATATACTTATTTTCTACTTAATATAGATAATTACATCGAGACTCACCGCCTCGCCTCGTGACCTAACGCCACGCCACCACCGGCCCGTCAATAGATAATTTATGTAGTTATTAATTACGTATCACGTGGACCATAGGACGCCCAAACACTCGGTGGATTAACGATCCCTGCAAGGTGTCTCGCAAGAGCTGGATGAAAGACGCTGAATCGCGATCAGTGGCCCAAATACCTATAAACTCGTCTATGATAAATTTGGTGGGTAGGTACCTACTTCTAGGAATGAGTAAAGTTTTTCCTGCATCTTAATATTAAATCCAACTTACGGCGTCTCCAATCCATTACTTCTCGCACAGCTCATAGCATCAGCTGCCATTTTCTTCAACAACTTCACTCCACACGCCTGCTCCTTTAAGTAATCTGGGTTCAACAGAAGTCCAGATACACCCCTCTTCAACCAGGAACACTGAGCTGCAGATAAAGCTGCGGCTACATTGTCAGAGCAGAGGTTGAGGATGGCTTCCTGGTAGAAACTGGCCCAATAAGCTTGTCGACCTTCATGGTATACCCAGGCATCCATTCCAGGCTCTAGCTGAAGGCAAAAGTTTCATCAATTGTACAGAAAAGAAAATATTTTAAATGTAATGTGCTCGTTAATAGATTTCGACATTTTCCTTTAGCAGATACCTAGGAGGCACCTAGCACGTACTCGCGACATGTTTTACACCCGAGACTGAAACTCCGTCACCACTGCTCCTTCTGCTAGTGGTATATTAAACCCTGTTATAATAAAAAAAGAGTGTTTACCGTTGGCACTTCATCAGGCTTTCCATCCATCCATAGTATCATGTTGTCAAATCCAGGGACTCCCTCAGAACTTGATGTAAACCATTCAGAACCAGAGCTCACAGTTTGCAGCGGTAGGGAAGCTATGACTTTGAGTTCTGGAAAATTAATGATACAGGTGATTATTACCCGAAGTAACTAAATCCCAGGTATTATCTGATGAAGTTTTCGTGTATATGACAAAGGCAATTCTGAAACGATCTGCAGAAAGCAGCTGTCGACAAAATGCAGCAGCAATCCAAAATAGCTACTCTTTATCTGAAAAAATTTTCGGCTGGCAACACGTACTGTCGGTAGCTGCTTAGCAACAACACCTTCACATAACTCGCATTTAGCCATTTATCGGTTCCACTTGGGGCGAACCTACCGTACCGCAGTTAAAAAAATATTATTATTAATATCAGCATTAACCCAGCAAACACATTTGCTATTACTCAAGTAGGTACAAGACAAAACAAGATGTTAAAAAATCTAATGATATCAAAATGTTACCTAATTTTTTAGCTTTCTCCAGTACCGAATTGAATAAATCTCCGTCACCATATCTTTGATCAATATCAGTAAATTCAATAACTCCAGGCATGGAGCAGTCTGTGCTCCGGGCCACCAAAGGGGAGAGGATGATGGCGTCAGCGCCAAGTGCTCGGATATAACTGATTTGTTTCAACAACCCTGGAAAGTGAATTAATATTACTTCAAGCTCCAGGTCGCGTTCACATGCTATAATGTTAACCTGGAGGAATTAGACAATCTATCTTCCAACTCTTTCAAAGACATTTCTGATAAATTCGTGCGGGATGGACAGTTTAGGTGTCGCGAGACTTGGCCGAGCTCAAATCCCGAATCTCTTTAAGGCGCCACTGTTAATGCTGCTGCACAGGAGCAAAGGCATGATTGAGGTGGTGGGTTAAATTCCATGAGGCTAGTTAGATATTCACACCTAGTACACATAGCTAGGTATACTTATTCGTCCAAATTTACTATTCATCGAAAGATTCTGATTATAAGATAACTTCACGCTTTTATTACGGAAATGTGTTGCCTACACATGCCTACAGATTAGAACCACCCACGTTTTATTTTAATAATTATAATAATATAGAGGGACATTAACACACACGGTCATGTGATCCCAAACTAAGCAGAGCTTGTACTATGGAAACCAAATAACTGGTAATATACTACATATAATACTTTTCTTTTGTAAATACATACTTAAATATAGATAATTACACCCAGACTCAAGACAAACAGACGCGTTCATCACAAATGTTTGACTTGTGTGGGAATTGAACCATTTCGACCTGCGGCGTGAAAAGCAAGTATCTTACCGACCACGCCATCGTCCCGCCAATATTCAGAGTAAATTCACATCTAAACGATTGCTAAAAATTTTCTACAGGCGTTTGTTTTGATAAATGTTAATAGATAGATGAATATCTGAGTAACATTTGCTTTACTAGGCTCAACAGTATTAACAGATAACATAACATAGCTCTTACTCCTGATTACCCAAAGGTGTAAGCAGAGGTGAATATCACCCACAAAGGTTATATTCAGGTCTAATACGACCTGCCTGCAGTTGTCGTTCATTGGGTACAAATCAAAATTTTGAGCTAGTGTATTAGAAGTCTTTTCGCTTTACCCGGGAATCGACCTTGCGGTTATGAAACGAACACGGTTACCACTGGACTACTGAGGCTGTTGACAGATGTTCACCGTTACGAAACATCTAGATGTGATTATTTTAACGAGCGAAGATTTTTGCCCATCGTACTAAAAATGTGAAGTGGTTGCGCATTCCGGTCCAAGATGGCGGATTTCCAGTCCTATTCTTATTTGAAACGCATTTTATTAATCTTCAGCAGCAGTCTGGATTTCAACTTGAACACAATGGGCCACTGGATCTCGTGTCCTTAATTTATTACCTTATTAGCTTCCGCCCGCGACTTCGCCTGCGAAATTGATCTCACTAATCTTGTTTCCCCATACAAACTTTGGAACCCCGTTTCACCCCCTTAAAAGGTGAGTTTTGAAAAATCCTTTCTTAGTGCACCCTTAGACCCTATAAGGAACCTATGTGCCAAATTTATAGTGTCCAGACCCAGCGGTTTGGGCTCTGCGTTTATATGTCAGTCAGTCAGTCAGTCAGTCAGTCAGTCAGTCAGTCAGTCAGTCAGTTTCTTCTTTTATATATTTAGATTACTTTATTTTTGTCATACTTAAGTGTGTTTGTGTTCTCAAAAGTATTAAAACAAATTAACCTAATGTGATATTCTTTTATTCAACTGCATTTCTACTCTATGTTTAAATATACTAAACCACTAACTACTGCTACAATAGTACCTGAAAATTTAATTTAACAACTGTTTATCATTGTCAGAACGGATTACGAAGCTATAAATTAGCTGCAAGGTCATCCATAGCAATAAGACCATTATACCATGATATTATGTACAATTACGTTGTCAGTGACACACAGTGTCCGCATAACGTTGAGTATGCTTAATTGAGGCTTAATCCTTAATACATTACTGTGGATTTGTTTTGATATTAAATTTTTTTTCTCTCAGTTCTCAGACCAAAAGGTTGTTTGGTCTTTTATCCAGTTGGACTACTTTATATACTGACTATATATTTTAGAAAAATATTTTTCTCAGTTAACAAGTTTTCACTACTCAATGTTTGCTGGTAGAAAATTCATATTTAAATTAAACTCGCCTGTGTGCATTGCTGTTTCCTATTTATAAATTGTATATAAGTATTGTCTTAGATTTACGCGAATATCACACATTGAAATAAAACTACTTTTTAACGTATTTTATCGCAGTTTAGTTTTGTTCTTTTTTTGACACTGTGAGCTCAGTTTGCTTAGGTAGTCAGTGATAATTGTGATTAATGTTTTGGGACGTCAAATACCTCAGTCCACCCGTTAACATGAAGTCTGAAAAGACTTTGAAACATCGGGATCTAAAATCTAAAATAAACCGCGATAAAATCCGTTAAAAAGTAGTTTATTTTTAATGTTTAGAAGTGTTTTGTGTACAATAAAGCATTGGCCCTAATTCACGTAATTTCTTGTGGCACCGATTATGTAGCGGTGCAGTTGTAAATAAAATAAATAAATAATCTAGCCCAAGGCGGTTGTCAAAATTACGAGACTACGAAAAGGACTATTTTGATCGAAACTTAACTACAACTGCGCTGCAACTGAACTTATTTAATTAAGTGAATTAACCTACAGAATTCTCACCCTTTAAGTCTCCTAATCCGTCACCATCCCCATCTTTAAATGAATCCACCAGAACTCTGTAGTACACCGCGCTGCCCCACCATGGCGTTGTGACTTCAGCCGTCACGCTGGTCACACACACGAGTAGTACCCACCACATACTGACCACTAATAAGTAGGCTTGGTTCTGCTTTGCTTGAGATCAGACCTTGACAAAGTAGTTAGTGGTTTAGTGTTGGGACATAGCTGGAATTACGAAATTCGTATTTCATTTTTAATTCCCAAAAAAAAGTTCTATCTCAATGGACCTACTTCCCGGGTGATCATATTATTATTTTTTCTAAATCGTGACTCATGTTGAGACTGGAGGATCAGGTGGTGATCCTCCAGTGAAAAGGAAAGATCTCCGGTGAGATGTGATGCCCGGAGACCACTGTCATCGAATTTGTCTTAATAACCCAAGTGTTTTTGATAGGATTTGTTGTTTGTGCGCACTGAGGGTTCCGTACAAACCTGTAGGTATAAAATACTTAATACCTCTACGCTTTCATGAGGAAAAGGGTAACCAGTTTAAAATTATTAAAAAGAAAAATATTAGGTGATGTAGCCTAAAAACCAGTTGGCAAATTTTTTGCGCTAAATCTTTAAGACGTTAATATTTTTTTAGTGAAACCTGTAAAATTGGGTATCAAAATTTTGTTAATGGGAGATTACAAAAATATATTTCATTTGTGTTTATTATTGGGAATAATAAATGAGCAGTATTTAAGTGCATTGGAGTCAAGTTTGTGATTTTAAAATTATAAAGGCTTGTTTCCTAATAAATCAATACCTAATGGCATTATTCAATTATTAAAAATTATTTATTTATTTATTACTTTATTTGTTACTTCAAAATAATGAAATTTTACAGTTAATTTAAACAATAAAACTAATAATCTTATTAAATAATTTATTTACAAAATATCACAAAATATTTTCCAAACATTTATCGTCGTGTGGGTGTACTATGTAGGTGGTGCTCTCAAAACTAGCGCCTCTCCGGATTGTAGTGTCAACCCATCTAACGTCACTGTCGTTCTGTAAAACAAAATTAAAATAATAAGAGAGATATACACTTGCTTGACAGTTTATTGTCACCTGATTTGCACCACATTTGGGGATTGAATTGCCATAGACGAAGGTGCCCACTGCCCAGCACCCATTCTGTAAGTGGTAGGTTCTAATCCTACCTATACTCTATTTGGTTTAGTAGTCGTAGTTACTGGTAAGTGTGAGATTAATAAGCTTCCGACTATCTCTAACGATTGTCATTGATGTTTTAATGACAACTGTCACCGACGACGGCGTGCTCTTCGAGGCCCAGAGGTATTCCCTCAACCAAGCAGATCTAAATCTTTGATGATACTCTAAACACAAAGATTGTCCGAGGCGGGAATCAAACCTTCCACAGTACGAGTATAACCCGAATAGACGGGTTACACTCGACCACAGAAGTCGTCTAGGATAAGTTAGTCGAGCAGTAGTAATAATGTCTAAATGCTCTACTCCTGGACACGGGTCTTCTCTCAACTATCTTAGCTTAGATTTTAGGTCATACTCATAATCCACTCACGCTGGCCAGTGCGTATTGGTACATGTCATAATATGTCCCCCAATGTATAGTCTAATACGTTCGAGGTCATGTGATTTAATCCTTACTCCTTACTCCTTACTCCTTACTAATATTATAAATGCGAAAGTAAGTCTTGTCTGTCTGTCGATCGCGCTTTCACACCCAAACTATTGAATCGATTTGGATAAAATTTGTTATGGAGATATTTCGAGACCCGGGGAAGGATATACGTGCGGACCAAACTGCGGGCTGAAAGCTTAAATAAGCTAAAGTTATTTATATATATAAAAATCAATGCCACTTTTCGTTGTAATTTTATAACTCAAAAACGGGCTTACCTATTCAAACCAAATGTTTAGGCATTGTTCGGACTATTTAGTAGATGGTTTATGTGAAGTTTGCACAAAATCGGTTGAGCGGTTCTATATTAATCACATTTTTTGTAAATTGTTGAGTTAGATACCTTTGACTTTAGGTAAAAAGTAGGTTAGTATAGCAACAATTTAAGTAATTCCGTTTATAAATATACTGTAGATAAGATTATAATGCAATAAACATAAAAAACAAGCAAATTAACATGTAATATTGCAAATATCATTATCTCTTCATCGATTAGTATGACACATGTACAAACTAATACCAGATATCATTACGGATAATAATGATACCTATATAAATATGTTACCAGGTTTGTATAATGTATAGGAATCTTTATTGTGTATACTTTGAGTGATAACATTTCTATGAATCGTTGGTACTTATACATACTTTATTTGCATAACAACACTTAATGTTTTAACCGTCTTAAAAAACGGAGCTTATAACTTTTTATATCTTCACTCATAGTGACGACTCCGGTGTATGGTTAAAACTCGAATGAGTTTATATTACACCTACCTTGTAAATACTTTTTTTGTATATCTGTTTTAATAATCTATATATATAAAAATGAAACCCGTTTTCCGTTGTCACGACATCACGCGTGAACGGCTGGACCGATTTCGCTTTTTTTTAAATATTCCTTTAAGTACGAGGATGGTTCTTACGCAGAGAAAAATTTAAAAAAAGAAAATTTAGAAAGCGAAGAAGTGCCGAAAACCGGATTAGATACTTATTATTTATTTTCGTTATATTCGGTAGGTCTGAGACCCGGTAGATGGCACTGCTTTTCCGGGCAGAAAGACGTCTGCCGGGTCCGCTAGTAATAAATAAATACTAATTACTTTTTGAAAATTTTAGTCTCAAATGGTCAGTTAGGTCTACAGCTAGTATTGAAACAAATAATAACCATACAAATTTTCCACATGCTATAACATCTAGTCTGTGTCCAGAATTTAAGCTATCTCCCTACCAAATTTCATCTAAATAGGTACAGCGATTTAAGCGCAAAAAGCCAACAGTCAGGTTGACTATCTCGTCATCATTGATTTAAAAATGATGAAATGATACCGAATGTAGTTCAGGCGGGCGGAGCCGCGGGGAAATGCTAGTTTATTATAAATACTGGACAGTGATCAAACAGTGAGTAGAGGTGACGCAGCGGTTTCGGGTTCGATCTCCGGTCGTGCCCACACACATATTCGAGAAGAAGAAGACATCGTGAGCTTGAGAACTAATCATTCAATGACATGTGACATCCACCACGCTTGTCTAGCGTGTGTAGGTTAAGGCCTTAAATTTGTCAACTCGTAAGATAGTTGAGAGAAGACCAGTGCACAGCTGTGGGACACTAAAATGGTTGAAGTGTTACTATGGACTATATTAAATCAACGGTAAATGAAAAACTTGAAAAAAATAAATTAAATCTTACCCAGTCACTCTGTTGCTATGAACACTAGAAGTATACACCTCTAATGGCTCCTTAATCAGCGAGATATCACTCAAATTGACTGTGTCCTGCTCAGTTCCTACGTTAAAGACAAGGACATAAGTATCGAAAGTCCTCAGATACCGAACAAGGACAAGCGTGTTCTCTGTCAGAGCTTGAACGTCATACTCTCCGTGAGATAAAGCTGGCTCTTTACGAAGATCTGTGAGTGACTGATACACCTAAAAATAATGAAAATTAAAAAAAGAAAGACAATATCACAGTGGAGGTAAATATTACCTACTTTTCACCGGCTATGTTTGTCCCATACATACGTAATTTTTACGTACTGCAGTTCATCGAGCTGCAAACTGCAACTAAGATTTCCTAAGTATATTAGAAGTGTTCCTCGACCTGGGAATGAAACCCGGGAATTCGCGGTTAATAAGTGAACACGCTCACCACTGGTTCACCGAGGCATTATTTGAGGTGTTGTAATGCAAAAAAAAAATGCTCTCATCTCATAATATAAAAGTATTTACCTTATAATGACTTCTTTCTGCCTCTTTCTGAGATTGCAAATTGATTTCCAAATAATCTTCAGCAATTGGTAACCAAGTATAAGGGCTTGTCGAAAACCCAGCACTTAAAGAACTGTCCCAATGGTACGGGGTTCTGCAAGGATCTCTCGAATATTCCAGATAATTGTCAGGGTTTCCCTGGTTCAATGCTGCCACGTCCACCGTGTCTTCCCAGCTAACGTAGCCATCTCTCATACCTATCTCCTCACCTTGGTAGGTCACTGCGACTCCTGGTAGAAGCATGTTAAGGCTGTTCAATCCATCTACCATATTTGTTCGGAATCTTGACGGCATTCGACTTTGATCGTGGTTTCCAAACTGAAACATTTGTGGAGTAAAGTAAATTTGTGGTGGCGAAAATTGAGTTGTAAAATGAAAATAGAAAGCAACATGATTTACTTACCACCCAATTGGCTACTTGTCCTTTTGGCATGTATGTCATCCAGTGTCTGATTACATACGCAAAATCTCTAGCTGAAGACCTTGCAGACAGAGTAGTGATAAAGTCGAAGTTGAAGGGAAAGTGAGCTCCCACACGATTTTGCTCATCTCCATAGTACAACATAGTCATACTAATGTTGGCGTATGCTTCAGCTAAAAGGATCCTGTAAGAGAAAATATGTTGCACTACCAAAATTTACAATAACATTTAACTATTTCATTTCATTACATTTATTTCTTTGCAAACATGGGTACATGGATACATCACAGTTAAATGTATGGTGTATCTATTAAAAATGTAATCCCCCCCCCCCCAACCTATGTACCGTTTTGATCATTTTAGCTATCGAGAAAAATCCGTCGATTGGTTTAAGCACTACGAGCTAACACACACAGATACAAAAGAACTTATAGCACCTTTCTTTTTGGAAAAAAAATGTTATGTTATAAATAATGGTACTGACTTAGTTTCGACTCCATTTTGTTCTTTCCATTCGTCAACAGCATCTCTCCACGAGTAAACTACATCATACAGTTCAATCAAGTCTCTGACATGGACCTGAGTGGTATATCCAGGCTGGTCTGCGGTCAAAAACATGTTCCCTGACAGTGGTTCATCTGGATATATTCCATTTTCATCCGGAAGACTCTCAAACAAATGAGGGATGGCATCTACTCTAAATCCATCGGCTCCTTTAGCTATCCAGAACAGCATGATCCTAATCATCTCGTCTCTTACAGCTTGTTCTCGGAAGTTAAAATCTGCTTGTTCAATAGCGAACTGGTGGAGATAGTACTGTTGGCGGATTTCACTCCATTCCCATACAGAACCTCCAAATTGGCTAATCTAAATTTGACAGAAAATTAAAGGAAATTTTATAACATTTACGTTAGTAACAATTAGTGAACCCTAATCCTAACCATATTTCTTAAACTTGCAGTATTCTATCTTGTCTTGAAATCATTTGATATCTTTTCTCAGCTCAGCTTCGTTTCATTGCACATGAAAAATGGTTCGTGCATTTTTTTCATGGTTCTTTCTCTTCTTTAGTAGTTTCCCCGTTGAAATCAGTCAAACCAAACGAAACACATTTATTACTAACCATGAAAATTTTATTATCAATTGTATTATCTGCATTGATGTTGTTATTTATCATTGCAACAGAACATTCTGGATAGATTTTGATAACTCATACTGATACTATCCAGTGTATTGGCAATTTGCGATAGGTCACTGGTTGGACTAAGAACGTGAGAATGATACTAATTGGAAAAGCCTTTTGCTTTGCAGTGGACGAGCAGACATTGTCAATGATGATGATGGTTATATTGATAAACTTACCCAATTTGATGGTACTAATCGAGTATTAGGATCAGTAGGATTAGGTCTTGGATCAGCCCAAACAAAATAGTTTTCATAACCCGATTCCCTGGCTTCAGACTTGATGAAATACTCAGATTCTGTACTTGCATGGTTTGGTACATAATCAAGTAACACTTTTAAACCTAGAATTAAGAAATACCTTTATCAAATAAGACTAGTGGAAACCCTGTGAAGACTACAATGTAGGTATTATAGCTTCTGAGCGTGCTAGCTGACTAGATTTCAATTTAGTAGGGGAAAAATGCACACAATTGAATCTCTAGGTTTAACCCCCCTTGGTCGCGGTTGTGTCATTTCTGGATCCCGTGACCCCCTGGGCCAAATGCGAGGAGGAACACCCGGGGGGTTTTAGTTAGGGTAGACGCTTCACGGAGTCCCACATACCCCCTGCCCTGGCGCCTTACAGGGCAGGTGGATCCATAAAGGGTTTCCCCCCGGTCAAAAAAAAAATAGGTTTAACCCCCCTTTGTATTCACAACCACTTACTTTACTTTGGCTTCTGTTGGAGTATTGTAAATTATGTTCTTTACCTAATGCATGTGCCTTTTCTACGAGCTCTTCAAAATCAGCCATAGTCCCGTATTCTTCGTGAATTACATAAAAGTCACTGACGTCATACCCGAAGTCAATCATCGGAGACTTGAATATAGGAGACATCCATAGGGCTCCTACTCCAGCGTCGACTAAGTGCTCTAATTCGCTGGTTATTCCTGATAAAAACATAATCTATGAGACCTTTGCGTACCAGTCCTCCTTATAATAAAAATGTTTGGGGTTCCTATGGTGTAATAGATGGAGATTTTAAATTATCGCATGATTTTATGACCGTTATTACGCGCGTCTTTTCGCCAACTTTTCTATTTCTAATTTACATTTATTCTATTTATTTAGGACATTATTAATTGAAATCGTTTGTGTCATCTCTGAATTTAATTTGAAAATTAACTAAGGGACACGACGAATCCAAACATAAATCTAATGGAACCTGAATTTAATCTAGATAGGCGTTGTGAGTTGCGATTGTCCTGTCATTGTATTTTGTAAAAGATTATATTTATTAGTTTAGTAAGGTAATATCTTTAAATTATAGCAATAAATTTTTCATTAAATTTTTTAGAATCATGTACATTCTAGAACCTTTTAATTTGATAGGGTTTATTTTGCAAGACTATGCAAGTACCTCTTAAATCTCCAATTCCATCACCATCACTGTCTTTGAACGATCTTGGGTATATTTGATAAATGACAGTATTCTCCCACCAGTCCAAGGTCCTCAGCTCCGGAGTGTCTTCCATATCCCTCATCAAAGCCCACGTGGTGACTCCCACCACCACCCCCACGATAACAGCTGCAGCCGCAGCAACCCCTAACGTCCTTCCCCAATACATTTCAGTACAGTAATACTTGGATTAGTAATTGCAGAGTATTACCTTATAAAGGTTTCTTATCAAATTGTAAAATTATATCTAGTCTTACCTTTATTGCTGATATTGATGGAATAACGAAACGAAATGTTCACAATAAGTTTGTCTATACAAATAGCTGTTTCTACTAAATGTACTATTATTTATTAAATATGTATGAATATAAGATGTCACATACCTTTCTTGTTATATTAAATGCCAGTCTTAGCAAACTATGTCAAGCAGATTTGAAAAAATACACATATTAAAAATTAATGACATTTGTCATTTTAGTGCATTTTACCTACTTAAATCTTGACGATTATATATACCTAGTACAAAGATTCGTTTTTTCCTCTTTTTCTTATCACGAACAAGAAGTGGCGACCGTGACAGAACCTATCCGGAAGTAGTTCGATTTAGGTTCATTGTTCCCGCAACGAAGACGTGCCATCGCCGCGGGGTGACTACATATGCAGCTGACTTTGGTGGCTAATTCAAAGCTATCGGTGGAGCTTGCATCTTACCCCGTGCTGCACAGACGCAGCGTATGTTTTTTTCTACAAGGCGGCTACATCTATGCGAAGAAGACACACGTGGCCACGTATTTCCGTTGGAAGTCGTTCCAGAAAGCCCATATCAAGCCAAGGCGCACTACTACTCCTATATAAATCTCGAGTGAGCTCATTTCCGAATCTTTGACCTGACTAGATAAGACTGCCATTAGCCCATAGGATAAACAAAAAAATCTAAAAATTACCTTTTATGTCTGCAATACCGTCCCCGTCACTATCTTTAAACGATCTTGGGTAGATTTGGTAGAAGACTGCATGCATGTAGCACTTTCTATGTAGTTCTGGGGCTCTATTTAAGCCTCTTATTATGATCCAGCTGGTGATAGTTACTGCTGAAGTGACCAGGACTTAATTAGAACGACTTAATTCCAAGCGTTTTTATCCGCTAGATAGTTTGAAATTATGATTGAGTGTGCCTAGACACAGAAGGTAAGGTAAGTCTAACTAGCTTCTGCCCGCTGCTTTGCCCGCCTGGTCTCCTTTTCGCCACTTAAGTGGATGAGTTTTAAAAAAATATTTTTTTGGTGCAATAACTTTGCGCTTGACCACCATTTGCTTGATGTTAAGCTATGATGTGGTCGATGGTAAGAGTAACTTACCCAATACATCGATTTACTCGAATGATTACCGATGAGGAGGTGAAAGTAGGATGGGTCAGCTAAATACCGACTCGAGGGGTTGGAGTCTATTGAAAGGCGAGCCAAGAGGCTTATTGGCAACGAATCCCTAGTCTAGGCTAAATTGCAAACCCTCGAGCATCGCCGCATAGTGGCTAGTGTTTCGGCTTTTTATCGTATACACTTCGGAGAGCGTGCGTTGGAATTATACAATCTCATTCCCCTTTCCCTGTTCTTTCATAAGACATGTAGAGGTGCAGCTATGCGCCACCGTTATATGGCGGAAATTCCACGGGTAACTACGCACAAAACGCTTTGCTTCCACTTTTATTGTGCGAACTATTAAGTTGTGGAATTCGCTGCCGGCATCTATATTTCCCGATAATCAGTGAAATCAGTATTTACCTACTGGGTAAACGCGTTGCATCGTAGACTACATCATTAGTTCACATCATGCAATTTGTGGTCAAGCCCAAGCCTATTAAAGGATAAAAAAGTGGGACGAGGGTCCATATAGTTTGGAAACCTAAGGAACAACCAGTATCTGTACACCTAGCACGAGTCCGTCAGTAAGAAAATCCTATCAAAATGCTATTTCAAATTCAATTATCGTAATGAAAATATTAATGGTTTCAAGTAAAATGCTACAAATAGCATAAAATTAAATTGGATAAGTCAACCTTTTAATTAAAAATTCAAACTTATTTGAAGGTATATGTCCCAAACGTAATCTAAGAGTGGTAGGTAAATAATGTTTTCCTGTTACGGGGACGTTGTCTATCCAAAGTGTTGACAAACTGTACTAATGGTCTAGAACACACCAAAACCATTATGGATGATGCGAGGATGTGAATAATACACACAAACAACTTTCAATATCGACTTATATTAATTACGTCATAAATTAACTACAATTACGAAACATATTTACAAATATCACATCAAAAGTAACAATAAATTAAATACTACAGTAATAGTCACTGGTACTAAAGCTGCGCAGTATACTATCATGATGCAAGTGCCCGAAGTACGAGGGCTTCTCCAGACTGCAGCGTCAACTCACTGCTATCAATTGTGTTGCTGGAACAAATTAAAATCACTTTAATATCAGGGTGTCACTGCGATAAACATCATAACGAAAGATCCTGTGTCGTGACGAGAGGAGAAAAGAAATAAAACTATTGAAAAATTTTGACGTTTCAAAGTCTTTACAGACGTCATCGTCAGGAAACTCAACAAGATTTTTCAGATTACGTGTGTGTGCTACAAGCACCTTAATGCTGAAATAGTGTTGCCATCTCTAAAAATCAAATAGCTAGACTTACCTACACGTCAAAAACCCGGGACTTTGAGGTCTTAAAGCCAGACATTAAGCAAAATCAGAGATTTCTGATGAAAATATCGAATAAAAAACATATTTTTTTAAACTCTAAGCCACTAATGGAGGTATTTTTGACGAAAAAATTAACAAAACACACTTTATAACGCGACAATTGTAGGTAGAACTTGTGTTTAGTTGCGCGAGTCAGTAAATCTCGTCTCCAGGGCTCGTCGATGCTGACTGAAGTTATTGAATTGAACGATGGTATAAAAGCCTAACAAAAGCAGGACGGGCCACAGTCAAATTTGGCCGGACAAGAGGTCAAAGATCTGACACTGTCCGGCTTTATCCGGACGGATGGCAACACTAGCTGGAATGAATAGACCGATATAATACTTAAACTCTTTTAACTCTGATGGAAATAAAGTCGGACAGACAAATGGCTCTCGACAAATTCTTTCACTTTGTCTGTGGTACTGCGGGGTGTACTAAAATAGCTAAGTCTTCAAATAACTCTACTTACCCAGCTCTTCTAGCGGAATGTATACTTGATACCAGAACTGTAGCTGGTCTATTCAAGTTAGGCACTCTGTCTAGATCTACAAGATCAGCCTCTTCTCCAACGTTGAATAACAGTATAAGAGAGTCGTAGGTCCTGAGACTCCTTACTAAGTAGAAAGTTCTGTCTGACAACGCTCTAATATCGTAATCTCCTTGTGAGAGAACTACTTCTTTCCGAAGACCTGTTAAGACTTGGTAGACCTGAAAATGAAAGTCTGCTTAGCCCAATTGTACTAGAAAGTCAAATTTTTTATAAAAATAATTTTGTGTTCTAGATCAAAATTTAAATCTTCTTCTATCTAAATATACACATAAAAGAAGAATCTAACAGGCTGACATATCAACGCATAGTTAAAACTGCTGGCGCCGGGTCTAGTGACCCAAAATTTGATACATGGATTCCATACGCGGTTTGTAAGAAAAGGATTTTTCAAAAATAATTATTAAGAAAAAACCAACTTCAAAATGGAACTAATATACCACGAAATTTTCCTCGAACAAACATAAAAAAGTATATACGATCAAATTGAAAAACCTCCTTTATTGGAAGTCGGTTAAAAATTGGAGTGTTACTTTTTAGTTACTCCTCCGCTGTAATATATAGGTCGAGGAATTGATTCCTAGTCACATCTTTGTATAAATTAATTCAACACTCCTGCTCGATATCAATGAAGGAAATAGAACTTCTAAGAATTAACCGTTAGATGTCCACCAACCCACACTTGGCCAGCGTGTGTGTGGCCTAAACTCTGCAACTCTTAATAAAGAGGAGTAAAGACCCGAGCCAGTATCAGAAGCCGAAGTGGTAATACAGGGCTGTTGCTACTTGGAAAGGTACTAGAGTCTTACCTTAAAATGACTTCTATCATCCTCTTTTTGTTTGGCAAGGTTAATCTCTTCATAGTCATCAGCAACAGGCAGCCAAGTATTTGTACTGGTAGAAAATCCTGCACTGGTGGAATTGTTCCAATGGTATGGAGTTCTCGCTGGGTCCCTGGAGTAGAGGTGGTATGTGTCAGGGTCGCCTCGATTACAGGCTTCCACATCAACGGTATCTTCCCAGCTCACGTAGCCGTCTCTAATACCTATCTCTTCTCCTTGGTACGTGACTGCGACTCCTGGTAGAAGCATGTTCAAGCTGTTCAGGCCATCGACCATGTTGTCACGGAAACGGGTTGGCATACGGTTGTTGTCGTGGTTGCCAAACTGAAAAGCATTAGAGAGATTAAGTCCTTCAGAGATTTTTTTCAGGATATTTAGTTATATTAGCCTAGCTCTTAAAATTGTGACCTAGATGATCTAGTCATGATATATAACAACATGGTCAGTAAGCCAATGCAGAGATGAAGGCCCCAAAATAGGGGAAAGGTACGTGGAACTTTAATTTCATTTTCATCCATTTCATGTAGAATAATTACCAACTTTGAGTGAAAGATTTATTAAAAACGTCAAATATAATAACACTTTTAATTCGACCTAGGTTTTAGTTAGTTAGTAATTATTATAAGTATTATATGTAGAGTACATACCAGTTATCTGGTTTCCATAACACAAGCTCTGCTTAGCTTGGGACCAAATGACCGAGTGTGTTAATGTCCCAGAATATTTATTTATTTATTTTAAACTTAACAACAAATATATTTGCTCACCACCCAGTTCGGAACAGCACGGTACGGCATATAAGTGAGCCACCTCAAGATAATGTAGACGAAGTCTCTAGCGTTACTTTTCGCAGAAAGGTCTGTGATGAAGTCGAAGTTAAAGGGGAAGTGGGCTCCCGTGGCTCCAGCCTCGTTGCCGTAGTACAACATTGTCATAGACACATTAGCGTAGCCTTCGGAGAAAATCACCCTGAAATATATAAAATACGTTATACTTTATGAATAATGCGTGTCTACTCCCATCCAGCTACCATACAGACCTAGTCTAAAGCTCCCTGTCAATTGGAGTGGAGCGAGGCTTCTTACTGGAGATGTGGAGAAATATTAACCAAAAGGATTGCACAAAATCTCTGTTTGTAATTTTTTTTTTCGAGTTCTTATGTGGAGACCACGAATTGGCAAACGCAGCGTAGGACGTCCTCAGATGGAGTGAGGATCTTAGCAAGACTGGCTAGCTGGCAAGAATTGGATGAGAAAAGCCACGATTTGTGGCGTACTTTAGGGGAGGCTATATCCACCAGTGGACTAAAATCGGCTATGGTAATGATGATGAGTTCATACTCGTATTTTCCCGTTTCTCCATTCCAAAGCCTTACTCCGATCCAATGGACAGGCAGCCTCGGTGACTAAGTTTGATAACATTTAGTCTCGACTGATGAACTCTTTTACACCTTTTAGTTGTCGGTTCTGTAGCAAATTAACACTTTAGCATGCTAATCCATAATGTTGAATACCAAAATGAAGTGACTCTTTAGTAGTCAACCGACTAATGAATCATATTATCGTCATGTCACTTGGTTTTTGTTCTTAGTTTAGTAAAGAATATAATATAGGTAATATCATGGACATTACAACACACAATATAGCTAATGCTTCTTGGCTACGCTCCTTACGCACTACTTCAAAATGGTAGCAATCATTAAAAATCTGACTGGTAAATTGAAATTTTAAAATTGATCCCTTTAGAGATCTTTCAGAGTTTTGATCTCTAAAAGTAATAAGTTAAATATTAAAATAGAAAAGTTCCACTGTCCCAATACTTTTAAGCCAAGTAAATTGTAATTTGACCTTTTTGGGGATTTAATCCTTAAACGCAAGAGGAAAATAAGAGAGTTCCAATACTTTAGACATGATTGGAAATATTTAAATAATGATTGGCGCAAAATAATCCGAAAGCTTAATTCAGATGAATGAATTTCGGAAAAGTTTTTCCATTAATTTGTATTGGAGTACTAGTTGAGAAAATGCTAATGAGGCGTTTTGATAAAGGTTTTCAATAAAAGTTATATTCATTAATTTTTTTTTACAAAATCAATGTTTGGTATCTCAAAAAAACTTCGTCAAATCATTGTCATATATCAGGAACCTTTAGTTAATTATCTATAACGTGCATTGTTACTTATTGGCTCTGCTTACCTGGTATCACCGCCGTGGTCTTCATTATATTTATCTATGAACTCCCTCCACTCATAAACAACGTCATATAACTCTATCAGATCTTTCGTGTACAGCGGTATAGTGTAACCCAACTGGTGTGACTCGAACTGGGCTAATCCACTCAAAGGATCATCAGGGTACACCCCTCCATGGTCCGCTGGGTCTGCTTCTATAAGATACGGTAGAGCATCTACTCGGAAACCATCCACACCTTTATCTAGCCAGAATTTCATGATTTTGAACATTTCGTCTTTTACAGACTGGTTTCTGAAGTTGAAATCAGCTTGCTGTATGGCGAATTGATGCAGATAGTATTGTTGTCTGGTAGCACTCCACTCCCAAGCTGATCCTCCGAACTGGCTCACCTAAAAATACAACCAACCTTTATATCTACTGAAGATTATACTTATGCACACAAACCTCCCTGGCTATTAATTAGATTGTTCATCATTGGTCTATGCATACTTAGACGATCTTATTCATAAAAATCTTATATGATTCTTTAGTTAAAATTTACATTGTCTCTTTCTTACTAGTATAAGTGCCAAGATGACAGACCAAGATAAACGAACTATATACGTAACGTTTTTACGTTTGGGGGATAGTTTACAGAAATGCCTCCCCTAACACGCGTAATTTAACTTCGTTTTCTACTACTGACCTATCCCAAATCGTCACTCCACAATGCTAGTGGGCTACCTACATACCTTTACCAAGACTGGGAACTTCTAACCCGAAAATTCAACCCAGAAATTTGCTAAGTACATCTCGTAGTGTTCGGGTATTGAATCAAACCGGTAAACCACTTATTTACGTGTAAATTCAGTTGATCGATCACCTAACCTAAAGTACTATGGTTATAAGATTTTGTCACCTAAATTTGCCTTTTTAATAGTATACTGATATCGCACCTCAATAAATGCCTTCATATTTGTAGGGTGGAAAAATATTGCTTTTTTGGGATTCATAAATCCTAGATAAACATTGATTAGCTAAGCTATAGATCATCTTCATCAATTACTGACTTTATTTCAATGAATTTGAAATTTAAGCCCCTATGAGGTTAATAATCTAACTTCAACCCCTTTTTAGTGTCCTATTACTGGGCACGGGTCTTATTTTACGAGGTGAGAGAGATTACGCTTTATTCCACACACGCTGGCCAAGTGCGGGTTGGTGGATGTCACAAGTGCTCGAATGATTAGTTCTTAGACATGCCGGTTTCCTCACGTATGTTTTCCTTCACCGATATTGAGCAGCGGCGATGTAACAATTCACACAAAGATGTGTAGGTACGACTGGGAATCCAACCCGTGACTTTATATTTCTAAGGCGGGGCCCATACCACTGCGCTATCGCTGCTCAATTCAGGAGAGAGGAGATTTAGGTTGGTAGGTATCAATGAACCTGAACCTCCATCCTAAATAGGTTAGTCTCTTACCCAATTTGAAGGTGGTAGCATCTGTCCGGGGTTGTTAGGATCAGGTATACCATCAGCCCATACGAAGAAATCCTCATGATCAGGGTCTCTTGCTTCTGACTTGGTGAAGTATTCTGCCTCTGTGCTCGCGTGGTTCGGCACGAAATCCAATAACACTTTGATGCCTGTGTACAAAAACAATTGTGTTGACAAAAAAATTAAAGAACCCCGCGTTCAGGGTTGATGATTATCAAATGTATAAGCCCCTCTATTTTGTCGTTACAAACATTACAATTTCACGGTAGGTGATATATAAAAATTTGACTTTATCCGAAGGAAAATTCCATCATTTTCTCCTCGGTCGACGATCGTCTACGTCTTAGGATCAGGATATTTACTTCTAATTTCTCCAATTAGAAGTTCAATATTAAGAAACGTTGAAACCCGTATTTAGTACTTTTGGCTTTTACGTTAAATTTTATTAATCTTACTTACAAAATAACAATTTTTTTATAAAAACTTTCAACTCTTCACTCTCCTGGGCGACAGTTTTTTTAAACCTATAATCTTATTTCTAACCAAAAATATTTATACTAAATTTCATGGTTCTAACCTACATTTTTCATACAGCTTCAATTTTCAACCCTTGGAGAACAGTCTCCTCATGAGGTAAATTTGTTTAATCATTTCCTAAATATTAATGAATTCATGTGAGTTTAATTTTATGCTAATTACATTTTTTTTTTCAATTCCATCAGTAAGATTCAGTGATAACGAGTAATTAACATTGTTTTAATGATTTGTACAAGTTTTAAATGATTGATGACAAAAATATCGAATTATCGATGTATTGATTATATTAATCCCCTACATGACGTGTAGTGATAACAATCGATAACCTTATTTTCCGTAAAATATCGAATTAGCTACAAAATTGTTTTATCTATTCCGGAATAACATATCACATGTAATGTTAGGATTTATTTTTGACGGGCCGGTGCGGTGGCGTGGTCGGTAAGATACTTGCTTTTCACACCGCAGGTCGTGGGTTCGATTCCCACCCGAGACAAACATTTGTGATGAACATTTGTGTTTGTGTCGAGTCTGGGTGTAAATATCTATTATAAGTATATATTTACAAAAAAAAAGTATTATAATACGTATAGTATATACCAGTTATCTGGTTTCCATAACACAAGCTCTGCTTAGCTTGGGACCAGATGACCGTGTGTGTTAATGTCCCAGAATATTTATTTATTTATGAAGGTATAGGCGACCATAAAATGCAAAAGATACAGTCGAAATTTAACTAATCTTTTCTAATCAATGGGGCTGGTAAACCTTCGAAACATTTTGACCCAGTGGAATCTTTTGTGCTTAGCCAATATAATCTGACACCTGGTCTAACCATCTCTGCTACTGGTTCCTGGGTTTCGAGGTCTGACGGCAGTCGCTCGTATAATTCTGGTAGCTAGCCGCATCAGGTTAGAATGGGAGCCGACCCCAATAGTAATGGGAAAAAGGCAAGGGGAATGATGACTGTATCCTTCATATTATTATTAATTAACGTACCTAGCTCGTGTGCTCTAGCGAGTAGCTCGTCGAACTGGGCCATATTACCATACTCATAGTGTATGTCAAAGAAGTTGCTGATGTCATACCCGAAGTCCACCATGGGCGAGGTGAAGATTGGTGACATCCAGATAGCGTCCACGCCTGCGTCTTTAAAATGTTCCAGCTCGCTCATTATACCTGTACAAGAAATAATATTACCAATTATCTCTATATTAAACTCCGGCGCGTTTTGTTTTGCTAGGAATCATCTCTATTACCTTAGATTTCGAAAAAAAAATGTTTCAAAATCGGTTCATCCGCTATCGGCGCTAGGTAGCAACAAACTTATTCACAATCGTGCATCAAACTTACAATGTCCATTTTTTGTCAGGGGTCAAAAAATGCATGATTTTTTTTCAATTTTCATCTCTTGTAGTACCTTCTTATACATTGTAAGTATGTTTAACCGATTCGATTTTTTTGGCTCAATAGCCCATGATTAGCAAACGTCAATTCATTTATATGAAAACCTAGCTTTCGGTTCGCGATTATCACGCTAAACCGTCCAAATCCTTCCTCTGGTCTCAAACTATTTCCATATCAAATTTCATCCAAATCGGTTCAGTGGTTTAAGCGGGAAAGCGGAACAGACAGAGTTACTTTCGCATTTATAATATTAGTAAGAACTCTATTATTACTATTATTTTTTTAAATTTAAAATTAATTCTTTTTTTTGTAATTCCATAATCTAATTTAATGTGCTTTTATTTTATTTTATTTTTCATTAATATTGTAAAATAATATGGACCGAGTGTCCGAAATAAATGATTATTAATATTGTGTATGTCTTTTCTTATCTCGGAGCTATGGAGCTCCGGACTTTTGGAAGGCGTGCGTGGGGCCGAAGCCAACACGTAGAGGCCCGTTAGACAATTTTGCTGTAAATGTAATGTGGCACCAACCGACGATTATCCCTGTTCGCACCATATAGGTACACCCAAGGACAATCCCCGGTTAGTGCAGGACTATTTCAGAATATAGGAACTACAATCTAGGTTATGGTGGTGGGTGGTAACCCAGTGTACAATCTGCGGTTATTAGTCCAATAACATTAAATTGATCATATTCGATTGTATTATACTGCGCGTCTACATAAGTATATAATGTTTGTTATAGAAAAATAGTAAAAGGTCGTAAGCGCGACTTGTTTTGATCCGAAACATTTATAATTTTGTTTTATATTCTGGGACATTAACACACACGGTCATCTGGTCCCAAGCTAAGCAGAGCTTGTGTTATGGTAACCAGATAACTGGTATATACTATACATATAATACTTTTCTTTTGTAAATATATACTTATAATAGATATTTACACCCAGACTCGACACAAACAAAAAATGTTCATCACTAATGTTTGTCTCGGGTGGGAATCGAACCCACGACTTGCGGCGTGAAAAGCAAGTATCTTACCGACCACGCCACCGGCCCGTCTAATTGCTACTGAAACTTATGACCGGGACCGTACCTACGTGGGTACCAGTGGAAAAGGATGGAAGCCTGAAAAAGGGAACCTGTGCAAAAAAGTTCTTACTTAGGATAATAACATCTCTTCACTACCGTCACCGATGCGATGGTTCTTACACTTGATGCTATACTTTTTTGTTGCTATTTAAAACTTATAGGCGTTACATAATATATTACATATTATGTACGTGTGATATTGAACATTTCCTAAAGGGAGGTCGGAATTGGCTTGTACGGACCCTTCGCCACTGGTAGGTAGGTTTGTTTGTTTGTTTTTGTTGAGATTGTGTTGCCCGAAAATAAAGAAACTTCAATTTGTAAAACTCAATACCTAGGTAGGTACTAGGTAGTTACTTATCCCTACTAATATTATAAATGCGAAAGTAAGTCTGTCTGTCTGTTACGCTTTCCCGCTTAAACTACTGAACCGATTTGGATGAAATTGGGTATGGAGGTAGTTTGAGACCCGAGAAAGGACATAGGATAGTTTTTATCCGACTGCGCAAAAAGAAGGTAATGTTTTGGCGCGATAACCGACATACGCGCGGGCGAAGCCGCTGTCGGAAAGCTAGTGAAGTATAAATATTTATTTGATACACTATCTACCATCATGATATTATTAATGTTACTATAATATCGAATGTCTCAATTATGTTCACAACACAATGAGTTTAATGGCGTGATTTTATTTTGAAAAGAAGTTTTTAAAATGTCGTTTGTATACAATTACATATTATGTTATTTCATGAAGTTTTAATTTTGTAATTAAGAGTGTTTCGGTTTTGGGTCTCCCCCTTAAGTCAGTGATTCTCGCCGCTAATGACAAACAAGATAAGATAAGAAATATTGTTGTAATTTAAAAATAAAATCAGCAAATAGATTATACTTTTTATAGCTTTACTCGCGGCTTAATTCATGCATCAGTTTTAATTTCAGCTGAGAGAAAAAAATCACGTGTCTAATAAACATATTTTTGCTTTAAAACAACTTCACAACTTACATTGGTTTTAGTGATTATTTATTTTAACATTTATTTAAATATTTTTTGGCAAAGTGGCGAGCCCTGTCCGGGACTGAGACTTATCACGTCTCTCCGTACCCTAGCTTAGGTCTCTTCCACGCCTCTCCCAAAGCCGTTATCGAACATGCTAAAATTTAAGAAAATGCTAAGTGTTACACTCATCATAAGATTTTAATAATACTTATTTCCCTCTCATCTTTCAAGATAGTAAAGAGAAGACCTGTACCCAGTAGAGTAACACTAATTTGATGTTAATTTACTTTACCCTTACACAGTTCTATAAAAATAATATAATAGATCCGCTACCCTACCAGTTAAATCTCCGATACCATCCCCATCACTGTCTTTGAAAGACCTGGGATAGATCTGGTACAGCACGCAGTGTTCCCACCAGTCTAAAGGGATCAGTTCAGGTGGCGGTAGAGGCTCAGGGTCTCTTGACGCCAGGATGCCCCATGTTACTAGACCTGGAAAGAAATACAAGAGATATCTTTAGAGCTGTTCTATGCAGGTTTAAATTATCTCTCTTATTGTTGCTAGCGGTATATGCCAAAAGAGATCAACCTCTGCTCCACAGGAAGTTCTAGTGTGGAGGTTGGTGATCATGTAAATGTAGAATTTAACATAAAAGATTTTTATACTGTGTGAATAAAAATCGCATTGGAACGAAGTTCCTTATCGCGCGTTGTGAAAGGGGGCTAGACGGAAAAAATTCTTACGAAAAGTTGTGACGACACTTTTTACTATAGTAAGCTATTGTAAGCTGTGCGGCGTGCGCATGTTTCTCTATCTGTCTATCTGTCTCTCGCTCTCTCTCTCTCTCTCTCTAGAGATAGAAAAAAAAATATTTTTTTTTTCAACTCTTCCTGTAATGTTTTTGGTGAAATTTGTGCGCCATCTAATGTAGTTAAGTGGTCCGGAGACTTAACCGGGTCACAAACCCCAAGATTCATGTGAGCTGCTGTCGATATTATTACAAGAATACTGATGATGATATTATGGTTCAAGGCTTTGAAACCTGATCAAGTCCTGGGACATCTAATCTGTCTTGCATTGTCACACTGTGGGAATGTGGACATTGTTGCAAAACAGTGCTGTGGGTCACCTCCGTTAGGTACTCACAACGTTTACAGAGCCCACGTTTGACACTGATGGGTCACGCTGATTACCTACTTGTATTTTTTATTTCTTTTTTTTTTATTTGATACGTGTGTCCTGTGTTTCTCAAATAAATATTTTTTCTTTCTCTTTCATTCTGGACGAATTTATTCACAAAGGTAGGTGGAGGAGATGGAAAGTTCCTTCCATACTCAGACGCTACTTCCAGGTCACATCTTTGCAAAATTTCATTCAAATCGATATCTGTTCTGCTATGAAATTGTAATAACCCTTTCTTCAATGGCCGTTGAGAAACACTGCCAGAAATGTTACTAGGAATCTCTTTTTTATATAGGTATGTCATGAAAGTTGATGGCGGTTGCGCAGCAGTACGGGCCTCGCCTTAGAAATATATGGTTGCGGGGTCGATTCCTGGTCGTGCCCACACATCTCTGTGTGAATTGTTTCACCTGCGATACTCAATATCTAAGTAATAATGTCTAAGAACTAATCATTCGAGGACATGTGATATCCACCAACCCGCACTTGGCCAGCGTGTGTGAAATGAGACCTAAACTCTCTCAACTCGATAATTGAGAGAAGACCGGTGCCGAGCAGTGAGACACTACATAAAAGGGTTGAACGAATTGTACTTACCTAACTACTATTAAAATTTAATTTTTATTATTGTGTTACGTTTAGAAAAAAAATCCTCATTAAAAAATTAATATAGTAAAATATAGAAATAGAATATTAAGATATATACCTCCAATCAGGCCAAGCAAAGCTACCACCCCAACGGTGATGCCGATAACATGCAGCGCCTTCATTGTGTTACCTCCAGTACAGTACTGCTGACCACCTGCGATTAGCGAGGATTAAATATAAATACTATCGCTAATATTCAGAATGAACTGCGATAAGATCCGATAGTTGGCATTTTAATTGATAAAACGTAGTTTTCCATAGATACGCGAAATTAGCGGTCATTGTGATGGTATGATAGCAGAGCGAGATAGCTTAGCGTGTGCTGGGCACGAGCCTACTCATATTATGGTTTCACACTGGTGGAAAAGATGAAGAGGAAAAGGCCTCCTAGTAGAATCAGTGCAGCAACGCGTTGTCTGGACCGAACATGCTGCTACCGATACTCCCGACACAGCTGTATGTGTCCAGGCTACACCACATATTAAAAGTAAAGATGTTTTACTTTGAGGGTCGTACAATTGGGACCACGTCACAACACAATTTTCAATCATTCGTGGGGCGATTTCCAAGTGACCACCTCGAGACCTTCCTCAAGAAGAATTTTGGCCGAAGGCTGTAGTCTACCGCTGATGTCGCTGGATTCTACGTGACACCGCGCAGCTCAAAACGACGTCGCCGTCTCCTCGTGTCAAATAATTTATAATCAGTTTAAATGTTATTTAAGTGATATATTGTTTATCTATTTATGTTTTATTTGTGGTTATTATTTATATAAATTTTCTATGGGCCTAGCGTGAAATAAATCTATAAATTAAATTAGAGGAGGATGGAATGGAATTATTGGATTCGGATTAATATAAATATATACACTGCCTGTTGCCAATGACATATGGAACTGAAACTTGATCCTTCACAGATGGCCTTTTAAATAAGCTCAAGGTCGCTCAACTGGCCATGGAGAGAGCTATGCTCGGAGTTTCTTTGGGTGATAAGATCCGTAATGAGGAAATCCGCAGAAGAACAAAAGTCACCGACCATAGCGATCAAGGGGAGCAAGTTGAAGTCGTAATGGGCACGCCACATCGCTCGTAGAACCAATAACCGCTGAGGTATAATGGTTCTCGAGTGGAGACCACTGAAATAAAACCAGGACAGGTCCGCCATAAGGTGGACTGATGACATTATTAAAATTGCGGCAAGCCAATTGATGATATCGATAGGCAAATTTCAGTTTTTAGACCTAGGGGTGATGCTTACGGAGTTTATGATAGTGTCACGCGATAAAGCAGACAATCAAAATATTAGATATAGATTTTATAATTATTTTAAAATTGTTAATTGACATGTCCCTAATATATGAATTACTAGTTTTCCGCCCGCGGCTTCGCCCGCAGATGTCGGTTATCGCGCTAAACCATTAATCTCTTTTTTCGCAGTCGGACAAAACTATCCTTTCCCGGGTCTCGAACTATCTGCATACAAAATTAGTTTAGTAGTGTAGGCGTGTAAGCAACATTCGGCAAGCCCCCATAGGCATATCCATAAATCTATACGGATTTTTTAAAAACAACTACGGCTCTTAGCCCATAATGTAAATTTTTTATTCAAATACCAAGAGCAACCAAAATTTAAATTTCGAATTCTATTCATCGCAAAGAGTTATCAAACATACCATTGTGTCAAAATAAAAAGTAATTTAGATCAAAATCACGAAGCAGTATTGATATCAACTTTGAAGAAAATCACACTCAGAATAATTTCGCAGGCTTCGCCCGCTTAGTATTATCATAAAAATAAAAAATATTGAAAAAAATAAAAAACACGTGTTTCATTATTTGTTTTAAGCTTTATTTATACCGAATTTGAACTAAATCGGACCAAGGAATAATCAGTTATGTTATGGCATATTTAGTATTTCCAAAAATGCTCATTTTACACTCCCCCTGGGGGTAGTTTTGGAAAAATAAAAAACACGTGTTTCATGATTTATTTTAAGGTATATGTGTGCCAAATTTGGAGAGAATCGGACCTGAGACTATACAGATCCAGAGAAACTTACATTTTTAGCAATAAAACTCATTTTCCGCACCCCATGGCGGTAATTATGGAAAAATAAAAAACCCGTATCTCATTATTTGTCTTAAGGTTAATGTGTACCGAATTTTAAATGAATAGGACCAAGGAATAAAAAGTTGCATACAAACTTCACCCCTCTATTCAACCCTCTTAGGGGATGATTTTTGACAATATTATTAGCTTATGTCCGATTCTAGGGTATACACTACCTACATTTCAAATTTCAATAAAATCGGTTGAGCGGTTATGGAGATACGCGGTAACAAACCTTCACACACACACACACACACACACACTTACTTTCGCATTTATAATATTAGTAGGATAGGATAGGATTATAATTTAGTAATGTTGTGACACTCCAAAGGAGTATACTTACAAAACCCCTCGGTGTTACTCTGCCAACCTTGCCAAACCGCGGTTTCGTTTTCGCATTACCAAACGTCCGGAGAATTACCCGAAAGACGAACAATACATTTGAACATTTGGATTAAGGAAACCTCACCAAAATCTCTCCATCTGTTTAGACGCAACGGTAACATATTTGTAGGTACATTTATACACGTCAAACTTATAACTCTTTTTGTCAAAGGCTACTATGGGGTACAAAATTCACGTACATAAGTAGGTATTATCAAAATAACAACCCCCGTATTCATAAACGTTTTAAGCTCACTAGCTTTCCGCCGCGGCTACGCCCGCGTGAACTACATATCATGCCCAGAAGTAGCATAAAACGTAGCCTATAGTAAGGCTATTAAATGGGCTATCTAACAGTGCCCGAATTTTTCAAATCGGACCAATAGTTTCTGAGATTAGCGCGTTCACACAAACAAACTCTTCAGCTTTATAATATTAGTATAGATTATAGGTAAAAATAGGTTTATAATTCGTTTGTGTTTGTCTGTCATCTTGACATTTATACTAGTAAGAAAGGGACAAAGTCGATTTTTACTAAAGTCTTAAAAGATTTTTATGAATAAGACCGTAAGTACTTAGGTACCGATTCGAGTCATGAAACACCAAAATACCTATACTAATTATAGAGTTATGTAATACTTGTAATACGTCTTAACAATAGAACCAGATGAACACAGTGAATTTTATTGCCCACTTTGTAAAAACTTACATACATTACAATGATAATGCGCTCGCGCAGGCTTTAGTTGTAGTTTTGTTTAACTAAATATTGTCACAGAGATAATGATATTATTATGTTGTTACTATACAGGAAAACTTAGTCGGAGCGCAATTTTTTTAATGATTCTATATCAGTAATCGCAGAGCAGCGTATGCGCAGCGGTATCGGCCTCGCCTTTGAAATATAAGGTCGCGGGTTCGATTTCAGTCGTGCCCACACATCTTTGTGTGAATTGTTCTATCGCTGCTGATCAATATCGGTGAAGGAAAACATCGTGAGGAAACCGGCATGTCTAAGAACCAATCATTGGAAGACATGTGACATCCACCAATCCGCACTTTGTAGATTGGACAACGTATGTGGAGTTAGTAACTAACTCTTTCAACTCGTAAAATAGTCGAGAGAACACAGCTCAACAGTGGGATTCTAAAAAAAGGTTGAACTGAAATAAAACTGTTTTATACAAGATTTTATCATGGTTTACGGTTGCTACCAAGAATGATCCGTGAAGCTATTGAAATTACAAAAAACATCCTAATTTTAACAGAGAAAATGGTTGGAATATACCACCTGCTTGGGACCGAGTGCTTAATTTACTTGTACACAAACTCAAGCAAAATCAACTCAGAATTCAAGACACTGTGAGCTCGAATTGCTCGAGTAGTCAGTAAAAATCGTGATTAATAATTTTGGACGTCAAATACCTCAGTCCACCCGTGACCATGAAGTCTGAAAAGACTGAAACGTCGGTATCTAAAATCTAAAATAAACCACGATAAAATCCGTTATAAAATAGTTTTATTTTAATACTCAATACTCAATATTTATTGCAAACCATAATGTTAAAAAGGTGTTAACAATTATATAAGAGACAATTATGGACCCTATCGGGCACAAGCAAAAGAAGGAGAGAGGAGAAATAGCGCTAACTTATTTCCTATAAATATTTACTTTTTAAAATTGTCGTTTAGGTAATGTGTAATATTCGCGTAAATCTAAGAAAATACAAGGTTGAAGTGATTATGATTTTGATTTTTCTTACCATAAAAATATGAAAACTTCCAAAATAGATTTCACAATTGTACTTTGAGTTAGCAATCACACTAACGCGACGTCACATTGCGCGCACTAAACCTCGCTGTGTAATAGCCGTGTCATGAATGCCGTTGTGTCTGTAACATCAGACATATTCAACTCAATGACACGTCGTCGGGAAATTGGTCTGCTCATCCCAAAGTGTACCTAATAATATACTTACTTCACCCGTATTAGCTAAACGTGGCAGAGGTGGCGCAGCGGTACGGGCCTCACCTTAGAAATATAAGGTCGCGGGCTCGAATCCAGGTCGTGCCCCCACATCTTTGTGTGAATTGTTTCATCTCCACTGCTCAATATCGGTGAAGGAAAACATCGTGAAGAAACCGGCATATCTAAGAACTAATCATTCGAGGAGGCATTGAGGCATTATTCGGACTATTTAGTAGATGGTTTATGTGAAGTTTGCACAAAATCGGTGGAGCAGTTCTTTATTTATCACATTTTTTGTATATTGTTGAGTGGACTGAAGCTGCCCGGACGAAGCTGGGGCGGGCCGCTAGTATACATATATTACACCCAGACTCGAAACAAACAGACATGTTCGTCACAAAAATATCTGTCTCGGGTGGAAATCGAACCCACGACCTGTGACGAGAAAAGCGAACCATCTTACCGACCACGCCACCGGCCCGCCACTTATTATAGGTTAGCTTCCGCCCAAGACTTTGCCCGCGTGGTACTTATTGGGATAAACATATGCCTATAGCCTATGTGTTAGTCCAGATCATAGTCAATATCTGTGCTAAATTTTATCCAATTCCGTCCAATTGTTATTGCGTGAAAGAGTAACAAACATCCATACATTCTTACAAACTGTCGCATTTATAATATTAGTAGGATAATTACACCCAGACTAAGACAAACAGACATGGTATACATGAATAAGAATGGTTCATGTACACGTCTGTAAATAAAATAATAAAAAAGAATAGAGAAAACAAAGAATTTAATCCTATCCTATCCTATGAAAATAAATATTCTGGGACTGGGACATCAACACACACGGTCATCTGATCCCAAGCTAAGCAGAGCTTGTGTTATGGAAACCAGATAACTGGTATATATTACTTTTCTTTTGTAAATATATACCAACTTATAATATATATTTACACCCAGACTCGAAACAAACACAAATGTACGTCACTAATGTTTGTCTTGGAGGGGTATCGAACTATCGTCTATAACTATATCGTCTATTTTAAAGTAGGTTTTCAGCACATCATCGCGGTTTTTCTAGTTACACTAAGATACCAGTTTTATCTAGTTTACATTGCCTTTACATTTAATTATACCTATACTTACATAGGTACCTATTATTTACCGTCTTAATCATAAAAATCTTAAGTCTATAGTTACAAATATGATTTAAAAAAAACTACAACCATTAAAATTATTAAATACTTCAAACCAAGGACATTAAAGGCTAATCAACGAAATTGTTGATTCTTAGAAATGTAAATTCGAATTCTAGTCATGAAATGGTAACAAATAGTACAGTCACTTTCTCATGTCTAGCACCGCCTCTCTCATGCAAGACTACACAACTTTGGCTGTTTCCCCCATACTCCTTCCTTGAGCAGCGGCGGTTCGCTCCTCCATACCGATGAAGGAAAACGTAAGAAAACCAGCATGTTTTACAACTAACGCCGAGGAAATGTAAAATGTGTGTTTTTTTAATTATTAAAAAAATTTATAAAACATAAATGTAAAATTAAGGCATTTTTTACAAAAATACGTTTCATAACAAAAATCTTCTGACCCCACAAAATGTCAAAGTGAAAGATAAGTATTTTATTACAGTATTTTAGTATTTAATATATATGTATGTGCATCTTAAAGTACAATATAAAACGGGTACGGATAATCGCTGTGTCATCGCTGAAACCACCTGTTCCCTGTAGGAGACTCAGCCTGTGTGGTCCGAATTCCTTATTCCTTTATTGTAGTAGTGGACTGTATTTAGGTATATTGGAGCTTAAGTAAACACGAAATAGATGCACTGCACATTGACTTTTTCGCACGTACGTAACACGTGAGAAAGAAGAAAAAAATTGCAATAGCGCAGTGTTGCTAATACAATATTTTTAAGCTATTAAAAAACATTTTTTATTTTAGTAACATTCCCGTTAGGACACTCAATAGTGATACCTAAAATACTGATGATTAAATAGAGTCTAACTAATTGAAATAAACTACTTTTAAAACGAATTTTATAGCGGTTTTTATTTTAGTTTTATTTATGTGTGGTATTCGCGTGTATATCTAAGACAATACTATAGTGTAACTCATTATCATTATATATAGCATTCGTATTAGTCTTACATTAGGCATAGAGAATTTTATCACTTTAGTTTTCTTGTAATTAAGTTACCGGTTAGTCACGTAAAACCTATAAACCACCTTGAGTCCGTTGTTTACTTCATCATAATTGCTTAGGTATCGATTAACTTTGAAAGTCATTGAGGTATAGTCCGCAAACCATACGACCTTATGGTTATCTTATCATTTTTTATTCTGTAGTTTTAAACAATGATGCAGTCACCAATGAAACGCGCTTACCCAGTAAATGCCGATTCACTCGTGCCTTGAAGACATGCAGATTATAGCTATTGGAAAACAGAGATGCCGGTACCGAATTTCACAACTTGGCAGTTCGCACAATAAAAGTGGAAGCAAAGCGTTTTGTAAGTACCCATAATGAATTAAGTCATTAATTAAACTAAGAATAGAAAGGGGCCGAGAATGGATCCCTGAGGTACACCCATGGTAACTTTAGACCCAGATGACTTTTTTCCATTGACAACAACCTTTTGAATCATACCATTTAAAAAAAAGCGTGAAAACTTCAAGAGCATTGTCGCATTCTACTACATTTTCCCTAAGTAGTGATTCAGGGGATATATAGTGTTATGTTGATATTAATTAAAACTTGGATTTTGGGCTTACGTGTAACAAATTGCACTCGGGATTTCCATTTTCTTTGGTGGGTGTGTCAAAAAGAGTCATTATTTACGTAAACAAGTACGTAGGCTAATAAATATTTACATTGTTAAATACTCTCTCCTCCTTATATGACTTACAGCGGTTAATCATGTCATTGGGAAAACAATAATTAAAATCATTATTACCTTTTATTATTATAAAATAAAGTCTTAGTGTCTGTACATTGGAAATAAGAAACAGCTTGTTACTTCTTCTGTATTTTGTAGGTAGGCGTTCATGTTCGCGATAACTTCAGTTTCCTTCTGTACTGAGGAAACAATATTATTGGAAACTAATTTAGCGTTGGTCTCTAGGAGCTGTAATTGGTATATTGTTTGGTGCTTAGCTGAAAACATGTCATATTGTCCCAAAGTAGAAGAAGCGCATGGCGCCGTTGTGCGAACATTTGTAATGTGTTGAAAGAGCGTAGCTTGCACACGATGTATTGTTGCTGGGGAGTGCGGGGAAAACTCCTCAGATCCTCAAGGTCATTCGCATTTATAGTCGCCTTATTTGCACCCACGTAGACTTTTGTCTTGTCGAATAGAACGTAAAATTCGAAGTGAAAGTCCAACCTTGGTATGATCGGATACTTAGTGGATTTCAATCTATAATCAAGAAGAATTTTCACTGAAATAATAAAGCTTTTTATCATATTGATTACACGTTAATTTAATAGTTCAAGGTACATTTTAATAATTAAAACTAAATCTGATTAACTTAAGGAATTTTATAGAAATAATATTTTCTCTCCTGTACATTTTCAAATGTGTTTTAAACAACTAACCCTGAGTAGTGGTAAATTTTTGTAATTAAATTTAATCTTTCAACTATTGGTAGGGTGTATAGGTTCATGTACTTACTCACTGTTAAATTAAACGCTCCGCGGTTGTCAATACATTTCAAAGTGGGCGGAGCGGTCTTCCGGTCCCTCCGTGCCTCGGAGAGCACGCTAAGTCGTCAGTTCCGGCTTTCGTAACAGGTAGTCAGAAGCCTAATAATCTGAAACCTGGTCTAACTATCTCGGCTACTGCTTTTTAGGGTTCCGTACCTCAAAAGGAAAAAACGGAATCCTTATAGGATCACTTTGTTGTCCGTCTGTTCGTCCGTCTGTCAAGACCCTTTTTCTCAGGAACGCGTGGATGTATGAAGCTGAAATTTATATCAATTACTCAGGTCTACTGTCCCTTGAAGCTGTGAAAAAATCAAACTTCTAAGCCAACGCAATCAAAAGATACAGCCGTTTATGCCGCAAATTTTCGACACTTGCAAGGGAATCAAAACCTACAGGGTGCTTCCCGTGAACTCAGAATCTTGAAATTTGGTACGAAGCAACGTCTTATAGCATAGATAAAGGAAAAATTACGAAAACCATAAATTTTTAGTTACATCACATAATATATTTTTTTTTAATAATTTTAAACTTACTACCCATTTCCGCATAAACGCGTAGAGGTATTAAATTGAATTCATACCAAATACTCAGGTCTATAATACCTTTAAGCTGTAACAAAATCAAACTTCTATGTCAACGCAATCAAAAGAAACAGCAATTTAAGCTGCATATTTTGAAACTCGCAAGTACTCGCAAGGGAATCAAAACCTAAAGGGTACTTCCAGTCGACCTAGAATCTTGAAATTTGGCATGAAGCAACGTTTTATAGCACACATAAAGGAAAAATTCCGAAAACCTTAAATTTTTAGTTACATTACAAAATATATATTTATAATATAATATACAAAATATAATAAAAATACCATAGTTATGACTCGATTGTCGTAATGAACGAACTTTGTAAACCTTGCAGGTTTGTACGGAACCCTCGGTGCGCGAGTCCGACTCGCACTTGACCGGTTTTTTTTTAAGTGTTTCGAGGTCTGATAGCATTCGCTCGTATAATTCTGGTAGCTAGCCGCAACAGGTTAGACTGGGAGCCGAACCCAATAGTAATAGGAAAAAGGCAAGGGAAAAAACGGCTACAAGAGAGTTATACAGTATAGATAAGGTCAAAGTCAAAGTCAAAGTCAAAGCGTTCACCCTTGCAGTTATACTAAAATATACTATAGCTAAAACCTGTATTTTAAAGCCATTTAGTTCTTCTACGAGCACGTACCCAAAACTCTTTATAAAATGACTAGCTGTCCGTTCGCGGCTCGACCCGCGTGAACTGCACTTTATATCGTACCGAGCAGAGGGATAAAAAGTAGCCTAATAGCCTTCCTCAATAAATGGGCTATGTAACAGTGCTAAAGGTTTTTTAAATCACACCTTTACTCCCTGAAGGTATCGCGTTCAAACAAACAAACTCTTTAACTTTATAATATTAGTATAGATTACTGTCCGACTATTTTTATAGTGCGTACGACACGATTGCTTAGGCTCCCCCGTTTTTATCACAAAATAGATTTCCCTTACACAACATTTTTTCGAACTGATACATTAATCACGCCGGCGCCGTCTTAATTAATCTCGTTCGCAAAAAAGCCTGTCGAAGGCACTCGCACGCGCGGATCGAATATAAAATTTTGGTCCCGTGACGTAAGCTAAATATGTACTTACGGGGTTTTAGATGTGTTTAAACTAGTCTAAGTATATTTTTAGAATATATTTCGGTATGTTTTTAGATTTTTTGATGATATTGCACTATGTTATTACCTCGGTGGTGTAGTGGTAAGCTAGTAACCGCAAGATCCCGGGTTCGATTACCAGGTTGAGCAAAAATACTTTTTTAATATACTTAGAGAATTTTAGTAGCAATTCGAAGTTCAGAATTGTGCCCGATGAACGGCAATAGGCTCGTCCCCTATTATGTATGGGTAAACAACCGGTGAAAAGGTACCTTCGAGTAATAGAGGCGTGGAGTGTCTCTTATAGATAAAGATGGCGTGAATTCCAGTCAGTATGACTGACAGGGTTATACGTCACGTATTGTTGTAAATATCTCGATAATGTCGCGCGTGACGGGCCTACAGCAAGGGGACATAATACCACCGTTATTGAGAATAAACGAAATAAAGTGGGGGTTAAATTTTATTGGTAGTACGTGCTCCTGTTCATTTGTTGCACGGAGATAAAGACATAAATAAATTAGTAATGTTATATTAGAGTGAGTTATTCATATATTCATTACCTGCTGAATATATATTTAATACTAGCTTCCACCCGCGGCTTCGCCCGCGAAATTGATCTCACTAATCTTGTTTCTCTATACAAACTTTGGAACCCCGTTTCACCCCCTAAAAGGGTGAGTTTTGAAAAATGCTTTCTTAGTGCACCCCTAGACCCCATAAGGAACCTATGTGCCAAATTTGGAGTCTCCAGACCTAGCGGTTTGGGCTCTGCGTTGATATGTCAGTCAGTCAGTCAGTCAGTTTCTTTTTTTATATATTTAGATGTGTAATTTAGCTTATATCAAATTGTAATTTCAAACACAATGGCAATTGTTTTTTTATAAATAAATGAAATGAAATATTTGTGGTATCCGGTTATAATTACGGACTCTCAAGCGAAACGGAAAGCGCGCTATTGGAACGTTCGGACTTCGTTGCGACTTCACTTCGGCGCGATTCTGACAGAGTCTTAATGTCGTCGCTCGTTTTGCAGTCATTACCCGACCTCCATGGAGTGAAGACGTCTCGGAACTGTCCTATCGTTTCGCGTTGCATTAAAAGTTGATTTTTTTAGTTATTTTAATTTGGTTTGATTATAGTGTCAAATAAATCAAGTGTGTTAGCCCTATAAACGTTTTCCTCATTTTGCACGATTACCCACAGTAAACGCACAAGATATCTGAGAGTAGTGGCCAAATACCTGAGACCCGGCGACATATTCATTACGTCATCATGATCATCATAATCAGCCTATCTTAGTCTACTGCTAAAGCACGCCACTGAGCACGATCCACGGCTACTCTCATCCGACTCTTACCAAACTTGCAATTCGTACAGTAGTTGAGAGAAGACCTATGCCCAACACTGGGAAGCTAAAAAGGGTTGAAGTGAAGTGAACTGATTCACTATGGTAACTGATGGGTATTTTACCAAAAATAAACTTTCTATTTCAGTTGAATCCACCAACCCGCACTTGGCCAGCGTGTGTAGATTAAGGCCTAAACTCTCTCAACTCGTAAGATAGTTGAGAGAAGACATGTGCCCAGCTGTGGGACACTAAACAGGGTTGAAATGAGAAGTGAGCTTCCACTTTCATTGTGCGAACTGCCAAGTTGTGGAATTCGCTGCGGGGATCTCTGTTTCTCGATAGCTATAATCTGCCGGTCTTCAAGTCACGAGTGAATCGGTATTTATTGTGTAAGCGCGTTCCATCGTAGACTGCATCATTGCTTCACATCAGGAAAGTTGTGGTCAAGCGCAAGCCTATTTTAAGATAAAAAAGTGATATTAATGATAAAAATATATGTAATCAGAAATGACTTTAAATTGCAGTGTTTTGTGCAAATAGCCCTTTATTTATTCTAATTTTACTTACATTTTAGTAACAGCACACAAAGCGTAATAAATTATTAGAAACAGTTTGTGGTTCAAAATGCTCGCCAATGTCCGGTAACAGGATAAACACTGCCAGCATTATGCTATTGCCAAATATTGAAATACTTTGAATATGAAGGCTTTAGACTAAAAATATCAGAATTAGTAGACAACTTTATGCAGGCGTGAATAATCGGGTAATAAGACTATTCCAATAAAATAACTACGGCAAATATCACTTCGCCTCAATCTCTCGATAGCACAATCATGAATTCTACCAGTTAATTACAGATCGTTAGGATTACGTTGGATTAAATCGTAACGTTCACCGGTTCACCGAGCACGTTGTTGCATCTGCACTTCCCGACGACACAACGGTCCAACACACAGTGTCAGCCATTCTAAGATGGCCGCTTCACCCGTGCTTGGTGTTCATTCGTTCGTTCATATTGATATTTTCGAGTGACAGCTGTCTTCAAAGACGGACGCGATGACGGTATAAAATGACAGCTGATGCATTGAGAAGTAGATGTGCCAACATATATATATTCCTATTAAATATTTGTATTATTGCCTTTTATAGGAATAATAATTTAATGATCAATAATTTATTACGCTTTGAATGAAATTGTTACTAAAATGTACGTAAAATTAGGTTAAATAATTCGCACAAATACTGTAATTTTAAGTCGTTTTTGATTACATACACATTTTTCTATCAAATCAAATCAAAATAATTTATTTGCTTGAATAGGTACAGGTGGATATAGTGATGATACACTTATTATTTCCTAAGCCGTTTTCTACCTAAAAAGGTGTGCAAATTTTTAAAATTAATAATTATAATTACTATAGTCAATGCTTATATGAAATTATTATTACATCAATCTCATTTTATCATTAATCTCACTTCTCATTTCAACCCTGTTTAGTGTCTCACTGCTTGGCACGGGTCTTCGCTCAACTATCTTACGAGGATTTGAGAGAGTTTAGGTCTTAACCCACATACGCTGGCCAATTTCGGGTTGGTGGATGTCACACGTCCTCGAATGATTAATTTTTAGACATGCCGGTTTCCTCACGATGTCTTCCATCATCGATATTGAGCAGCGGTGATGAAACAATTCACATCTGGATGTGTGGGCACAACTGGGAATCGAACCCGTGACCTTATACATATTTCAAAGGCGAGGGTTGCATCGCTGCGCCACCGCTGCTCACGCATTATGTTTTGTGTAAAAAAAAATATAGATAACTAAATACTGATAAATAAATGAAACCTAATAATTAATTTCGTTGACAACATAATTTCAATTCAAAAACAAAAACAAATATTCTCAATTATAAATAAAATACATAAATAAATGCAATAAATTTAAATTTAAGGCTCTATACTTCGAACACTTTAGGTAGATTAGCGCTAGGTCGTACCTATCTATATATATGGAAATACGAGCGCGGCGAGACACCGCGCTCGGTAAGGCGGCGTCACAGTAAAGGAAGTACAGTATAAACTTACAATCGCCTTATCATTAAAGTATCCAATAATGATTTTACTAAACCTGGTCGAGAGCGAGTGGTACTCGTACATACTCTGACAGTTCTGGACCGATTGAGCCGTCATTTCGTATGTATGGAGCGAACTATTTTTTTTATTCTTCAACAGGCTTGCGCTTGACCATAATTTGCCTGATGATAAGCAATGAAACATGTCATAAAATTTATTGTTTTTCATACTGTAGTTTTGGTTTTATTTAATTTACATATCAATTCAGTTTTATATTCAAAATTAAATTCATAATTGTTAACGTAGGTATAAAGTAGTGCATGTATGGCATAGTATTAAATTGGAGGAGCACACCGTTAATAAACCTGATTGTAAGTTAGTAGCTTAAAAACAAAATTGTATTGTGTTCTGTGGAAGGTCCAAAAATAATTAAATAAACCTCTTCATGCGCAATCGGATAAAAACTATCCTTTCGCACGTCTCAAACAATCTCTATACCAAATTTCATCCAAAACGGTGCAAAAACGCGACAGACAGAGTTTTTTAATATTAGCAATGGTAAGTAGCTCCTTAAAACCTCAGAACACAATTTTGTTTCGAAGGAATTTCGACTACCGACATCCATTACGATTTATGTAAAAAATCACTTTTGCTATTATGGGTTAAAACTAGGCATATTCATAATCTCCACTTTCGCTATTCCCCTCAACGACACGCACCATGATTATAGTTAAAAATTATGACATTATTATGACAATTATTTAAGATCTCAAAATAATTGTCATTTATGTAAACTATACCCTCCATAAGTTTAAGAATGACACCTATCATGGCTTTATGTAAAAAATTACATCCGCCATCCTAGATCCAAAAAAGGTGTCATTTTTGTTATATCATTCATTCAATTACCTCAAAAGACAACCATCACAATTTTATGCAAAAACTTATATGCGCCTTAAAAACTTGTGTCAGCTTACAAAAACATTCCTTACTATTTTTTAGTTTACTATGGTTGGGTAGTAAATTTTCAATTGCCGTAATATGAGTGTTTAAGGCGACTATGATTCCGTTGAAAGAAAGGGATGTGGTTACACAATTCGTATATTCGCATGCCTTTCTTTTAACAGAATAACAATCGCTTTAACATACATAATACGGCATCTATACTTTTTACGTAAAACCATTTGTGGATAAGAAAAAAAATCGCGCTTTGGACCATCGTTGACAGAGGTCACCGCGGTACTGAATACAAGCAGAATGAAAAAGTACACGCGTAAGTAAATTTATTAACATTTTTGTTAGTAAAAAAATATCTACAAAAGATATGGAAAAAATGCCAAGTAAAATCTTGGATTTGGTTAAAAACTATCGAATAAAACAAACATCTTATTATTATTATTATTTATAGAAAAAAAAAGAAAATTGTAACATCGAATTGGTTAGCTGTAAGGATGTTATAATTCTGTAATAATAAATAAATAAATAAATAAATCTTGTTGATATACTTTATACTTTTAATGATACAGATGTTAAAAAAAAAGTATCTTTTAGTCCTTGAAATACGATCTTATTTATAGGACTAAAAGATACTATTTATGATAAAATCAGTTTATATAAAAGTAAAATAAATAATTGTTTAATATTAAAAATAATTAGTAAAAATTAATAATAATTATTAATAATTGTATTAATTTAATTGCTTTATTTTGTTTGTAATAATTGTTTGATAATGCTTGTTTTTGAGAATATACCGCCTTAAGTATTAAACAATTTTTAAATTTAATATTAAGTATAGATATTAGGCAGTAATTTAAAAATTCATTAATTTGATAATAATTTGTCTGCTTCTGAGTTATTTGTTGTTTGGTAGTAGGTACATATATGACTGCATCGGTTGCTTAGGGGACCGAGTGTTCACCTCTAGCCTCTGGGGTCGCGGGTTCGAATCCCACGCCGGACCAAAAAGATTGTTAAAACTATTCTAATTCCTCAGCCCTAGTCCGCTGAAGAGAGCACGTTAAGCCGTCGGTCCTGCGCCCGCACTTTCACCAGTCGTGTCGGTCACTCCGTGTCCCACCGGATTATGAGAGTGAAGGAAACAAAGAGTGTACTTGTGTATGCGCGGCGCGGCCCACGACGGCGTGGGCGATATCTCGGCATGTGTTGTGTGCTACTATTTTGGTTGTCCCTACCTACTCTAGCAGCGGATCGGAGTTCGCGGTCGCGGGCGATCGCTTCAGCTTACTAAATCCGGTACATATATACGGACAGTTAAACCTATTTATCGCTTACATTAAAATCATATTACACAGAGTAAACGATTTCATAAACATGGCATGTTCAAGAGCGTGTTTGGAATATCAAAGATGATTAATAACCCGATGTGCGGATTATGTGATTATATTTAGCTGTGGCTTAGATTGATGGAGCAAGTAAAACTGTTTGTTGAGGGTTGGTTTAATTAACAGTACCTCCTTGTTATACTGGAGGGTAATGTGTGACGTCACGCAAGCGAATCTCAGTGTCTACCAGCTATGCTCACTTCAACCCTTTATAGTGTCCCACGGCTGGGCACGGGTCTTCTCTCAACTATCTTACGAGTTGAGAGAGTTTAGGCCATAATCCACACACGCTGACCAAGTGTGGGTTGGTAGACTACACATGTCGTCGAATGATTAGTTCTTAGGCATACCGGTTTCCTCACAATCTTTTCCTTCACCGATATTGAGCAGCGGCGATGTTACAATTCACACAAAGATGTGTAGGCATGACTGGGAATCGGACCTGCGACCTTATAAATCTAAGGCGAGGCTCGTACCGCTGCGCCACCGTTGCTCACCATAGTGAATAAATAAACTAAAATCTAACACTTAAACTAAAAATATCTTAAAAACATAGGTATACTTATCTTCTAAATTTACCTAATAATATACCTAATATGAACCTAATAATATACCTAACTGCAAAACCAAGTATTTGAAACCTTCGTTTTAAATGCTTAGGTAATTTTGCAGTTATAAGACATTATTAATAAGACATTACAATAATAATAATAAGAACTATAATAAAAATAATATGTGATACTATGATAGCAATAACGAGTGAGTAAGAAGGAAAGACTAGTGCCACCATTTAAATCATTCATTCATTTTAATCATTTCTTTATTTGAGCGGGTTATACCTAAATGAATACCAAAAACCCATACATTTTTCATTTACTGAATTCCCCACAATCATGCTATTGTAACACATCCAACCTTCGTCCTTTCACATTTCCTCGTTCCTGGTCACTCTTACGTTTCTTTTTTAATTTAAATCTTTCCAAATTCAAAATCATTTCTATTCTTTTAATAATAATATATCAATCTTTGCCAGCAGTCTGTTTTTGAACTTGAAACCTAACGGACCACTGGATCTCGTGTCCTTAATTTACCACAATTTTTCTAAATATTTGTTTCTCAAAAGTATTAAAATCTAATTCTAAACTGATAACCGTTCATTTCTACTGCAATTCTACCTACTCTCTATCAGCGGGTCTAAGATACTACCTTCAACCGTCACACTATAATTGGCAACTATTTCTCTAACAGCAAAACAATTTATTTACATGGATGGTAATCTCTAAAAACAGTCGTATGAGAAAACGCACGACCGATATTAATGGAGGTTCCAACGTACCTTTTACTAAGAAACCAAAACTTCTATTAATCAAAAAGGCATAAAACATTCCCTCCCTAATATCAAGCTCTGTTGAATTTGTAACAAAATCCTATAACAACATCGACCTACTTCCTTATACAGCATGTTCTAAAACAAATAACAGATATTGAGAAAAAAAAGAATTCGTAGCACGCTACGGTTCTACGAGGCTTCTACGCCTGCTACGAGAGACTACGGGCTACGAGAGGAGGGACTGCGAGGGGAGGGTATAATGCCGCGGGTCGATAACCTCCCAGCCTCAACCTCTAAAGAGGGTGTCCCGCCTTCGTTTAGAATGAGTGAAGTGTTCTTGAGACCATTATCCGTTAGACTAAAAGGTTTCATATAAACCTTAAATATGTTTATTATCGTGTAACGTTGCATGCCTGTGAAAAACATTATCACAAACAACTTAAGACTGATAGTTCGATAGTATGATCATTTTTATTCGAGAATTGTTTATGAGTTTTAGACACATTTTTCATATATTGACTGTCAAAGCTAATTCTTAGATAGGTCATAGTTATCTCGTTATTGAAGATTTAATTTAGTACTTTTAAATTTAACTGCTAGAAGAATAGAATACTATAGTAATATTTTACTGCTTTGTTTAATAGTTTGTATTAATGAAATTGGAATTGAAAAGAACCGATGACTTCATGACGTCGTCTGAGCTTTTTTTTTGTAAAAATACTTAATGTACATTTATTAACAACTAGCGGATCACGCAGACGTCGTCCTGCCCGGTAAAGCAGTGCCACCAACCGGGACCGAAAACAGAATACGACCTATAAGATTTCATAAAAATCGGTCAAGCTGTTTCGGAAGAGTGTTTTTAATTTTTCTCTGCGTAAAAACCATCCTTGTACTTCAAGGAATATTATAAAAAAAGAATTAGTGAAATCTGTTCAGCCGTTCTCGAGTTATGCGCTTACCAACACATTTTGCGATTCATTTTTATATTATAGAAGATATAAACATACAATTGGTCAAGAAAAAGGCCCTAACTGGACCTAAAGTTAGGCATTAGTTACTTAGGTTCTTAATTTAGGTTAGTGTTGAGGTTGTTAACCAGTTAAATCTCTTAAAATCTTAAATACTCTCTGCAGAAGTCATAATTATAATAATAGAATAAAATTTAAAAAATCCTTTAAGTTTAATGCTAGGTGCATTATAACTTACCTATAGGATTATTAATTTAAAAACAAAATGACTAATGACATTAGCCCGTAACAAAAATTAATTATATTAAGTTACACAGCTGGTCCAATGCTTGCATATATTCGATTCCCACCCAAGACAAAAATTTGTTAAAAAATGTCTGTTTGTCTTGTGTCTGGGTGTAATTATCTTTAAGTATATTATATTTACTAAAGAAAAGTATTATATGTAGTATATTACCCAGTTAACTGGTTTTCATAGTACAAGCTCTGCTTAGTTTGGGATCAGATGACCGTGTGTGTTTAATTTAATGTCCCACTATATTATATTATTACATATTAAATTATTATATACAACTGTATATAATAGATGGAAACAAGGAAAAAGATGAAAAGAGAGAAAAGTTGCTCTGCTTTTAAGTGACTTCAAAAGGAGGTTTTCATTTTCATTGGTACTACTTCTTGCGCTTGACTACCTTAATACTGATTCACTTAAGACTTGAAGATAGGGAGATTATAACTGTCGGGAAACAGAGATACCGGTTTGTTTCCAACTAAACGTTACGTGTTATCTGCACTAATAATATAAAGTTTAACCCCCGTATTCATAAACGTCTTTTAAGCTCATTATAGCTAAAATCTATATCTATATATAATATTATAAATGCGAATGTAAGTTTGTTTGTTATGCTTCCACGCAAAAACTACTGAACCGATTTGAATGAAATTTGGTATGGAGGTAGTTTGAGACCCGAGAAAGGACATAGGATAGTTATTATCCGACTGCGCAAAAAGAAGGTAATGTTTTGGCGCGATAACCGACATACACGCGGGAGGAGCCGCGGGCGGAAAACTAGTAGGTTTATAATTCGTTGGTCTTTGTCTGTGATCTTGACATTTATACTAGTAAGAAAGAGACAAAGTCTATTCTAATTAAAGAGTTTCATAAGATTATTATGAATAAGGCCATAAGGGTTTTATTTGGTTGAACGTGCTATCTCCGGGACTACCTATCCGATTTGGAAAATTCTTGCACTGTTGGATAGCCCATTTATTGAGGAAGGTTATACTTTCTAGCCCACTACTAGGCATAATATAAAATGTTGGTCCCGCGACCGAAGCCGCTAGCTTTAGGCAAGAAGGAAGGAAGTGTTGTCTATATTAAGCATCATGCAAGTAATCGATCTTCTAACAGTCTACTCGATCTATCAGTCTTCGGTCTCCTAAATCTGAGGGTGGTTAAGCCCCTGGTACTTGTAGTGATCCATCAATTTAGCTAAAAGGTTTGGCTTCACAGGACTAAATTTTAAATGGTTTAGTCCCAACACGTTACTTTTCTCGCGGTTTTAGTGAAAGAATCGAATGTGTCAAAAATATATAAATATAGAAGAAAGAAGAAGTTCTGAGTGACTGACTGACTGACGGATCAACGCGCAGACTAAACCGCTGATTGTAGAGTCATGAAACTTCAACGGTGTGTTCTTGGTATGACGTAGGCATCGATAAAAAGGGATTTTTGAAAATCCGTTCTATAAAGGGGTGTAAAAGGGGATAAAGTGTCTATGGGACTATGCGATTCTACTTCAAATTAAACAAATATTTTTTAACAGAATTTATGATAGATGTCTTTCGTATTTTATTGAAATTCATTTCCTAACTCAGTTAAAAATTTATTCGCGGCGATTTACTGCGAAGTTGATATCAATACTCCTTAACGTGCTTTTGGTATTAATTACATTATTTTTACACGTTACATGTGTAAAAATATAATAATAAAATATATTAATATACATTATATTTTAATGTGTAAAATTAATGTAATTAATACCAATACTATTTAATAATGATAACATACAATGAATAGAATAAAAAAATTAAATTTTATTATTTCTTAGATTGGAATGAAAATGTATCATTTTACTTACATTTTATTTTCATTTACCTATTTTTTATATTTCAAATCTTTTTTGTATTTAAAATTTTGTTTTGTATGCATTGTATTAAATTTTAATACGAATACAGCCTGAAATAATTGACATTTTATTTACTTATTTTAAAATGGTATTTATATTTTAGTGTCCCACTTCTGGGCACGGGTCTTCTCTCAACTATCTTGAGAGAGTATAGGCCTTTATCTTATCATTAGTTATTTGGTGATTATCATAACAATAAGACAGTACTACATATCTGCGAATGTAACTTGTTTTTCCTTAAGGACAAGTAGCACATTAGGGCGAGTTAGGAACTTCTTAACACAAGTTAGGTACTCAAGCACATCTTGAGTGTCTAACTTGTATTCTTATAACATACTAATGTTATTAGTTTCTTGTTCATTATTATTACACAGACAGAATTGTAGTTTACTTCTCATCACTGACTAAATACATACTAGACATCACTTTATTGAAATACTAGCGACCCACCCCGGCTTCGCACGGGTGCAATGCTGATACTAAATATAATAAAGTATGTTTACAGCTTTTTTTGTCTTTAGACAATACAAACAGCACGCTCACGCGGTGGTCAGGCCGGTACCGCCGCACTGCTATGTCCCTGCATTTTAAATTTGTAATATAAATATTCAAAATCCGTTGCGTAGTTTTAAAGATTTAAGCATACATAGGGACAGACAGTGACAGCGACTTTGTTTTATGCTTTGTATTGATTGTATTTGTTATCATTGATTGTTAAATCCATTTAAATAAAACTACTTATTTACGTCACGAGGCGGCAGTCCTTCCGTGACCATGAAGTCTAAAAGGACTTCAAACGTCGTGATACAAAATCTAAAATATGTGTAACACTAGATGTTTTTTAAAATAATTATAATATCTCCTCCTTTTATCTGTCGGTAAAAGGGAGCAAAGTGGAACAAAGCAAGACAAACAAGCGACACAAACGAACAATAACTCATTGTCCTGGGAAATTAAAATCTCTTTTACGAGTATGTATACAGACAAACAAACAAATTAAATATAGGTCGTGTTTAGGAGAGAGACTTAATATTATAGAACAGCCATCAATACGGTTACTCCCCGTACTGTAAATAAGTCATCTCAGTGGCGAAGACAAATAAAACTACTTTTTAACGGATTTTATCGCGGTTGATTTTAGATTTTGGATCCCGATTGGATCCTGTGCTTAATTTACTTGTACCAAAACCCAAGCAAAATCAACTCAGAATTCAAGACACTGTGAGCTCAGTTTTCTTAAATCGGAACGCAACTTAAATATTAATGTTTGGAGGTAGTCTGTAATAATTGTGATTAATATTTTTGAACGTCAAATACCGTGAACATGAAGTCTGAAAAGACTGAAACGTCGGGATCTATTTTATTTCAAGTAGTTATGCAATATCATTACAATACGAAGGCAAATTTCGCCATAATACACAATTTTTGAAGTTATACTTCTTTAGGCGCGTTATGAAAAAATGATGAGAGTGAAATTTTAAGATGCGCGCGCATCTGTGACACAAAATTAACAGTATGAAGTTGTCTGCGTGAAATTTTAAGATGCGCGCGCATCTGTGACACAAAATTAACAGTATGAAGCTGTCTGCTTATTTAATGATGCCAAAGAAGTATAACTTCTAACGCGCGTACATAACTACACGCACATTTTTTTTATCCTATAATATCAAGATCGCACCTTCTATGATTTTCAAAGTCATACTTTTGTAAGAATATCATACCTCCATTCTACGCGTTTGTTAGCTTCCATTTCCCACGTTTCAGTTTCAGTTTCTCATTTTTATACCTCAAAAACTCTTTCGCTAATTTCTAGTTCTATGTAAAATATGCGCTTGGTAACTCTTTCATTGGGCATACGGGATACTCGCCCTCACTACTTCAGTTTACGCATTAGGTGTGCTTCCATTCCACAAACATTCACTCGCCTTAGAACATCAGTGTCGCGGACACGGTCCGACCATTTACTATTTTTTCAATAATACATTGATTATTTTATTATTACTTTATTTTATTGACTTGCCTGATGTTAAGCAGTGATGTAGCCTACGATGGCACGCGCCAGCCCAGTATACCGATTCAATCGTGATTACGAATGATTATCGGCGAGAAGGTGGCAGTGGAATGAGCGAATTAAGGTTAGTAACCTTAAAGGAGCAACAATTCCGACGCACCCTCTCTGCGTGGTGTCACCAGACATCGCACCGGAACACGGTAATGCAGCTTGGCGGTGCGGTTTTGTCTGGTGGGTTGTCACTAACCACGGCCGAAGCCTACCACCAGCTGATTGCTACCTGATTTGCACCACCCGAGAATCACGTGTGGGGATTCAATTAAATGTACAACCACGGACGAAGGTGACTCAGCCCCCAAAATAGTAGCTCCCAAAAAGTATGAATCGTAAGTTTAATTCTTATGTCTTGTGTAATGGAATCCTTAAATACTTATTCCATAGGAGTCTCTGTTTTGAATACTATCCTTGGTTCTAGTCCACACGCTGTATAACATACTATATGTAACGTTTCAAATGGATTTCATTACATATAATAGCGAGGTCCGGCTTTATCTCATAAGCCCTAACCAGCATCATTCAAAGGGTCGTTTCCACCTCATTTACTCGCCACTAAATACACAACCCGCTGTGACGTCACATACTAATTTACCTCTTTTTACTAAACCGGCGTATTAACCCAGTTTTTCAGTACACAGTTCTTAACCGCTGTAGGGCGAGTCTACATAGTACAAACAGAAAATACATAACGCGGCTAGCTTAGGTACCTACTGTGTGGTACCAACCCACATTTGGAGTTTTATGGAGCAAGAGCCTGTGAACGCCAGACCTTTTGTCATTTTATAAAAGCTGAAATTTGTCAGCACATACTCCCAACCTGTATAACAACAATGGCTCTAGTATAAAGTATGGGTTATCGTGACTTTGGCCAGTGAAAGGCACTAAATGTGTTTAACATTGATAAAATGTGATATTTTTGTATTTTCTTCAGCATATTATGAAAAATTCAATCCAATCGGACGTCTTACACTGGTCGACTACAGAGGTCGTCGATCATCCTTTTACTGCGAGGCTCAATAATAAAAATAGATTTAAATAAATAAAAAATGCTTTTGCTTCTCGTGGATAGAATAGATTTCTTTCCAAAAGTTGTTTGTAATCATGAGTATTACCACGTGGTAAAGTATTTTACACTTTTACCAGTAACCCTAAATAGTTTATAACTTGAGTTAACATACTGGGTACTTACTATTTCAGTAAAAGTTTCTTTTGGGATGGTTTCGGCATATCATGTAGATGAAGTCATGGGCGGAAGCTAGCAGTTTCTGTAAACCAAGTAACGCCGCTGTGTAACAAACTCTCATAGAGATTATACTCGGTCTAAGTTATTATTATAACCTTAATTGATTTCAAGATTGAGGTCAGTTCATAAGCTGATTTGAAAAATTGTATATAAGATAAGAACTCGCTTCTATCCACGGTTCCTATATCTATAACAGTCTACTTAGATAACTTTTAAGCACAAAAGATCCAGCTGGGTCGAAGTGCTCTGGGGCTACCAGCCCCATTTATAAGATAGATAAGTTAGACTGTTTAATTACGAAATTCTTTTGGTACTCTTTTTATTCGAAAACTAGCTTTCCACCGCAGCTACGCCCCCGTAAACTACATATCACGCCCAGCTGTGGGAACACGGCAAGGTCGCTTGACGGAGCGGCTTTTGTCTGGTCTTGTCATACGTCCGTTGATCCTAGTTGTAGAATTTTCAAGCCATAGGTGGAACTGAAAACAGTGGCTAGAGCCTCGACTTCTAGTTCGAGTGTCCATCATCATTCCCCTTGCGTTTTTTCCATTTGTATTGGGGTCGGCTCCCAGACTAACCTGTTGCGGCTAGCTGGAAGAATTAAACGAGTGACAGCAGACTAGAAACCCGTAAGGAACCGGTAGCTGGGATATTTAGACCATGTCTCAGATTATATTAAATTTCTGTCTACCTTTTTTTATTTTTTTTATTCTTGAATAGGCTGGCATTTGACTACAACTTACCTGATGTAGTCTACGATGGGACGCGCCAGTCCAATGTACCGATTCACTCGTGATTACGAATGACTTTCGGTAAGGTGGCAGTGAAATGAGGCTCCTTAAGGTTGAAACCATAAAGGAGCAACAATTTCGACCCACCCCCTTAAATAGTGTCACAAGCCATCGCACCGAAACACGGCAAGGCCGCTTGGCGGTGCGGCTTTGTCTGATGGGTGCTCACTTACCACGGCCGAAACCTACCACCAGTTAATTACCAGTAAAGATAATTAACAGTTGATTGTCACCTGATTCGCACCACCCGGGGACCACGTGTGGGGATTCAGATAAAATGTGCACTCCCACGGACGAAGGTGACTCAATCCCCAATGACCTGTAACGATTGTCGTAGATGTTTTAAATGGTAACGGAAACAGACAGCTTAACTTGCTCTCCGAGGCACGGAGGGTAGTTTCTTAACTAACCAGACACCGAAACAATTTATTTTGTGACAAAGATTGTCTGTGGATGTAATCGAAACTGATACCTCTCGGGCACAGTCCAATTGGATGGCTTACTCCACTCGACTGCAGAGGTCATTTAGACAACAATAAATGTAGTGACTGTTCTACACACAGCTACATACACCCTTCCGCACCGTACTTGTAACCCTGATGAATTGTAATGAGCTCGTTATGTCTATAGTTTCTGATAATTATCATAGTTTGATTGTAGTTATAATTGTTACAGTTGTCTTTGGAGAGAGTTAAGTTCGTTTGCAATTGAAATCAAGGGATAAAACCACTTTTGATATTAATAGATGAGTTTCAATAACTCCTTGTAATTTTGGTCAGAGAATATAAGTGTATAGGACCCCCAGCACCTGCTTAAAACTATTTCAATCCAGCTATTAACCTTTTAACCGTCGTCGTGTCAAAAATCAATTACAGTGCCTGTGATATTTATGAATCGATTAAAATATACCTAGAGTAAATAAGTAGTCTAAATATATAAAAGAAGAAACAGACTGACTGATTGACTGACATATCAACGCAGAGCCCAAACCGCTGGGTCTGGAGACTCCAAATTTAGCACATAGGTTCCTTATGGGGTCTAGGGGTGCACTAAGAAATGATTTTTAAAACTCACCCTTTAAGGGGGTGAAACGGGGTTCCAAAGTTTGTATGGAGAAACAAGATTAGTGAGATCAATTTCGCGGGCGAAGCCGCAGGTGGAAGCTAGTAGTAGATAAAAATGGATAAAAAAACACGCACTTTTTTATTATTTTGAAATAAGCTAGCGCTTGACTACAATTAGCCTGGTGTTAAGTAATGACGTAGTCCACGATGGAACGCGCCCAATATACCGATTCACTCGTGATTACGAATGATTTTCGGTGAGAAGGTGGCAGTGAAATGAGGTTTTATATGGCTAGAAACATACCTACCATTATTCGTACTTTACCACTATTACTTTTGTCGCAAGCGACGGGCAGTTGAAAAGTAATAATGAAAACCGCTTTAAAAGCAGTCCATTCGTTTAAGACCTACGAGGCAACAAACTTGTACACAACACTGTAACATACATTTTATCAAATATAATAAATAATAACTATTTATGGGCTACAAAGCCTACATAAAATAACTAGCTAGCCGCAGCGGCTACGCCCGCGTGAACTACATATCATGCTCAGAAGTGGGATAAAAAGTAGCTTATAGCCTTCCTCAACAAATGGGGTATCTAAAAGTGCAAGAATTTTTCAAATCGGACCACTAGTTTCTGAGATTAGCGTGTTCAAACAAACAAACTCTTCAGCTTTATAATATTAGTATAGATTGTATAACACTATGAACAAACACAATCTTAAATGATATTTAATCTAAATACTGTAAATACAATATATAATATGTATACAAGCAGCCCGCCCCAGCTTCGCCCGGGTAGCTTCAGCCCACTTGTTGAGTGAGTTTACAAAAAATGTGATAAATAAAGAACCGCTCAACCGACTTTGTGCAAACTTCACATGAACCATCTACTAAATAGTCCGAACAATGCCTAAACATTTAGTTTGAATAGGTAAGCCCGTTTGTAAGTTATAAAATCACAACGAAAAGTGACATTGATTTTTATTTAAATAGATTATTTTGTCCACGCGGCATCGTGTGTTGCGTGGTGTCAGGTACATCTGACTTCGGAAGCGCCGGAACCGGACACCTTTCGGCCAAAATTTTGAATTCTTACAACATCTTTTTCTTAGGAGGTTAAAATACTTTCTATTGAAATAAAACTACTTTTTAACGGATTTTATCGCGGTTTATTTTTTTTTATTTTAGATTTTTTTTTTTATTCGCGTAAATCTAAGACAATACTATACTTTCTATTCCTTAATTAGGTACTTTCAAACATTCGTAAGATTTTTTGTACGAAACTGATAACAGTTTAAATCAAAGGAAAACTAATATTAGGTAAAGTCATCAATCACAAAAGTTGATTTTTTCATGATCTGACAAGAGCTTAGTAGAAGGGAATATTAGATTTCGTTGATATGAAATAATAAATTGTCCTAAGTAATATTGGAAGATACTTTTGCCCACATTTCTTATAGAACAAGAGTCTGTGCACACCAGACTTTCGTTATTTTATATAAGCTGTTTGGGCTGAGTCATTTTAAAAAAGTTTTTAGTCCGTGGGAGTGCACCTTTTATCTGAATCCCCAAACGTGGTCCCCGCGTGGTGCAAATCAGGTGATAATCAACTTTACTGAAGTGGTTAGTGAACCAGACAAAGATGTACCGCCAAGCAGCCTCGCCGTGTTCCGGTGCGATGTCTGGTAACACTATTAAGAGGGTGGGTCGAAATTGTTGCTCCTTGGTTTCTAATCATATGGAGCCTCATTCCACTGCCACCTTCTAACTGAAAATCATTCGTAATCACGAGTAAATCGGTATATTGGGCGGGCGCGTTCGATCGTAGACTGCATCATTGGTTACCATCAGGCAAGGTGTAGTCAAGGGCAAGCCAATTTTAGAATAAAAAAAGGTGCAAATTTGTTTGCTCTGGTTGAGGATTGGTCTGGTTTACACCCCCTCTTATAGCCAATGCTCCCAATACCTAAAAACAATGGACTAGACTGATTACGGAGATCATCGTGGCTTTGGCTGGTAAACGAAACCAATGGTATGTAATATAGCTTGAAACCCTTGAAAGCTTAACCCCCCCACAGCTGGGCACGGGTCTTCTCTCAACTATCTTACGAGCTAAAAGACTTAAGGCCTTAGTCCACACACGCTGCCCAAGTGCAGTTGGCGGATGTCACATGTCCTCTAATGATTAGTTACTAGACATGCCGGTGTTCTCACGATGTTTCCCTTTACCGATATTGAGCAGCGGCACGATATGAAATAATTGACACGAAGACGTGTGGGCACGACCAGTGACGAGGGTAGAACCCGCGACCTTGTATTTTCTTGCACCACCGCTGCTCTATAGTGTGTAACATAGATTCATCAATTATAAAATGTTGTTTTCGGGTTTGGTATCTAATAATTACTTCAGCTTTTAAATAGGTGTTTTCTACCTCATCAATATAGATACAGGCGTTTAGGCGCTACGAGATAACAAAATATGTACATAGACACACGGACCCACACGTCAAACTTTGAACACCCCTCTTTTTGTCGACGGTTTCGGTGACGGTTTTTTGCAGAACTGCAAGGAACACTAATTTTTATGAATTATTTGTTCTTTGTTATTTTATACTTTAACAGGGTTTTCGTATTTGGTTGCTAGTGTTCTGAAAATTTTTTATTGTTACTTAAATACTATTCGTGAAAACCTATTATTGGCTTACTGTTGTTTATTTAGTTACTTTTTTAGTTTGTTACATAGCTGTTGGTTTTCCTTATCAAATAATTAAATAAGCTGCATACTCAGTAGCGTGCTGAGAAAACTCGTGATACGGACAGTATACCAAATATTTTGCCTCAATACTAAAGTTAATACAGATAGATGCCGCATTTCCTGGTTCGTATCATTATCCTTGATTAACTCCCACAGTAATGGGAGCCCATGGACTCCAATTTGCCGACGGTACGTGACTTAAGTCAGATGAAACTTAAGACGTTTTCAGTTTGGTACAGGAAGAAAATAAAATTGTGTTTTCGACTGTTTAGGTTAGATATAATACCGAAATATTAATAAATAAGCAATAGCTAATGACTTCCACCCATGGCTTCGCCCGTGTTGTATTGGGATAAAAAGTAGCCTATTTGTTAATCCACACTATAATCTATCTTTGTGCCAAATTTCATCTAATTCCGTTCAGTAGTTTTTGCGTGATAGAGTAACAAACATAATCCATCAATCCATAAAATCAACAAACTTTTGCGTTAATAATATCAGTAGGATAAACAATAAGCGCTAGGTATGTCCTGGGTTCGAATTTTGGGTCGAGCAAAGAAGTTTTTTAATAAACTTAGTTAAAATCCTAATAATTATCTTGAGGTTGGAAGGACTCGCATACGTTTAGTATTAAGACCGAAATATAGCCAGTCACAAATTAAAAAAAGGTTTTTTTTTGCTATTGTAGCCAATTTTTGCCACAATACTGCAGTGTTCGTCAGTGCGAAATTACAGTTATGCAAAAAAAAACATTTTTAGTAAAAATATTTTTATTCATAAAAATAAAAATTGTACTTTGTAATTTCTACTTCGTAAACTATTAGTAGAAAAACAATCCATTACATTACGTATGGTTAGTTAATACTACTTTAACTTATAAATACTCTTATATTAATGTTAAATACTCATAGAAAAAAATCCTTATCAAAACATTATTCGCGTTACGAACAAAGATTGATTTACTTACTAAACAATAAACACAACATATTCGTACAAGGAACATCTCAAACATATTCTCTTGTCCAATCTGAGAATAGCGGAGTATCTTATTATTACAGACAATAATATGCTTCCAAGACCGGATTTAGGGGAGGGCATCCTGGGTTACAGCCCCGGGGCAACCACTATAGAGATTTCAGAAAAAAAATCAAATTCAACACTAGTAAACCACTTGTCTTTTGATATTTTTTCGCGTATTACCTTGACATGTAGTACTTTGTACAAAGTAATAGAAATAATAATGGAAAATAATTGTGGCTGGGGGGCTCAACTCCTGTGTTGCCCCGGGGCCTACAGACCTCTAAATCCAGCTGTAAATAATAAAAAAAAAATATTTATATTCCACTAACACATAGAAACAAGGTAAGTAATTGTGAGAAATACAATTTTGCAATATCTTCCTTTGTGTGAGGCTGGCGTCCGTGTTAGGAAAACCTATGTTACAGATCGCCAGTGTATGTATAAAAAATGACACTATTTATTATTTTAAATTAAATACAATAGGATAATGTATTCACTAACTAATCTTAGTTTGTTACGATTAGACACTCGATTTTTTTCATAGTATTACATAATATGTACCTACTATACAAAGGTATAAGACAAACTGTGAGCTGAAACGCAAGAGAACGTGGTTTGACAAATAAATATTTCACGAAATTATTGGAAACTTACTGATAGAACCGATAACCGCTGGGGATTTAAGATTCTCGAGTGAAGACCTCGCAATGGGCGCTGCAGCGTCGGCTGATGACATTGTTAAAATTGTAGGAAGCCGATGAACCATTGCGTGCCATTACTAACGGCCATCGTTGTGGCGTTCTAAAGGGAATGTTCTATGTCCAGATTGGAAACTTATTGACCCTGTGGAAATTAGAGGATCGGATGGTAGTGACCGTCCAGAGAAAAGGGATTCCCCGGCCGGGCGAGGTGGATTTTGTTGATGAGTTGATTTACAGTCCATCAAATCTAAGAAGTACCGTTTGAGAGTTCTAACGTACATTTAGAATTTTATTTTTTGTATGAAAATTGTTAAAGTTATGTTAAAATAAAAATAGCTTCATAATTCAATTATTTTACAGGGATGCTAATAAAAATAGTGTGAATTACGCCTCTATAAAGCAAATTTAATAGAAAACAGTGAAACGTCAAAAGGTACTTCTTAAATTTGTTCAATTGTAGTACAAATGCTGTATTAAGGCAAATGAAATTTTGATACATACCTACTATAAACCGCAACAGCTGATAAATTACAGATGATTTGGTTATCTCTATTATCATTATATCGAAAGATGTCACGGAATCGAATTTGTAAGTCGTAACTTATTACTGACACTTCAACTACTTAAAAATAGTTATTCATAACAAGAATATCAAAAAATACGTCACTATTCTGCCTACCAGACACTAAAGTGCAGTAATAGCCCTTGGATGAATTTTCGTTCTGTTAGTGATTCTGAAAGCGGGTTTCATAAGGTTTCTGCATAATTAACTATTTCTTTTCTCGGACAATTTAGGTGGTTTTTATTTACATTTTTACTCTTTTATATCAAATTCTTAACTTTAACTGGCGTTTGCTCGCAATCATTATTTTGCGATTACTGCACTTTAGTGTCTGGTGGGCAGTATTATCCTAGATACTATTCCCCCTTCTCACGTATTCAAAACCTATATTTAGATGTTCTACAACTAAACGATGAAACAAATAGGTCCTCAATATATTTGTATAGATTCTTTCTCATTTCACTGAAATTTAAAACCACTCCTCTTTGAACACATTCACTCATCTTAAACGAGTTTTCTTTATCTACGTTTTAAGATAAAACGGTATCTCTGTGAACCATCGCTTTATTTACCCAAATTTCAAATTCCGTAGTATCGTTTTCTGTTTTTTCACTTTGAATGCTTCTGTCTGGTGTTTCAAAGGCTTCTTCGTTTTTAATTTCAAATGTAAGGATGTCTTTTACGTTTGATATTGGTTTTAAATTTACGGTTTTATTTTCTGAGGCTTCGTTTATATCAAATGTTTTTTTCTGGCTATTGGTAATATCTTATTTTTTTAATATTTCATGTATTCTTATTCCTATTCGAGTATTGGTTTTCAATTGTTGGTTGGTACTTGGTATAGACGTTTTTGAGTGACTTTTCTTCAATAAATATCTGTTCTTTTATTAGCATGTTGTAAATGAGTTCTTGAGTTGAGTTGAAGAACAGTGTAGAATACTTTTGGATAAGAAAGAGATAATATTTACGAGGTTGCTGGTCTGTGCTGGATGTGTATGAGCGGGTCGTTTTTAGTTACATCCTTTATGAAAGCAGTTCAGCTGTGGGCTATAATGTTGATGAACTAAATATCACTTAACCTTCCCCTAAGAATGTACAAAAATTTTGCACTGTTAACCTTGTTTACGTTAATTTTGTCAGTTTGTTATAGGACCTTACTAACTAGTATATATTTCTATATTTCCATTACTGTCCGTATGCACGTTCACTACAAACTGAATTGAACCTGCCCCAGCTCCAATGCCTGCTACTGGGTCCAATGGCACTTCCAGGCCTGTGGTGACTCCTGATACCATGGTACTAAGTGTCCTGGCTACGGGAGCTGATGAGGTGACTGTTGCTAATACTAAAAATACTAGTAGTCTGTAGCAGGTCCTGAAAGATGAAAAAAAAATTGAGTAAACTCACTGATAGAGGCAGAATTACCCACTACGATTTTAAAATATACTCAAATTAAAATGAGTGGCGGCTCTAATTACCGGCTACTAGAAACAACTTTATCATTTTAATTATTATGTCTACGACGATAATAATACCTTAAAAGGCAACGATTAGTCTAAGATTACTGCAGATAATGACGTTGTACTTTAACAAGTTAATGACATTTTTTCATCTACAATATTCCACCATTATGCTTTAGCTGAAATTATCGCGATAGCTTGAATATTTATGATGTCATCATACACTTATAGCTGATATTATTACAGCTCAAGATTCGCAAAAATTCGGGAGATTTTATCATCATGACCATTGTGATGAGTGCGGTTGTGGCATAAGGCAAAACTTCTCCACAACGCCTTCCATTCATGTCGTCTAGAATAAAATTTCGAATCCACTTTCACACATATCGGAATACCGTCAGTCACTTATTCTACAGTCTATAGTGAATTTACAACACTTTGCACTCCAGGAGACAGATTCTATACTGCATTTATTTGAAAATCCAAGTTACTTGCCCACAGAATCCAATATAAACTTACATTTTCTATATTGCAGATCTAAATCTGCGGCTAGCAATAGATCTTAATGCTAGCTAGCGTAACTAGGACTGGCAGAACATCAACCGATAACTTTTAGATATATTTATCTAATCAGATCAATATCTTGGTACAGAATAAAGTCAATTTTATTTTAGATCTTATGTTTTGATAAGTAAGGTATCAAGTTGGTTGTTATCGACGTGTGAAAGTAGTAATCTTGTAGCTTTAAAATAAATATGGGAAGAATGTTTGATAGTAACGTATTACGTTTCCTCGTATTGATAAAATTTTGCATTCTGTTACAATTTTTTTAGATTATAGTTATTTTGCTTTATCACGAAAATTTGAGACCTCCCAAAATACGCTTTTGAATAAAAATCATGGGTTTACTTTTAAATATGAATTACAATTATGTATAAGAAAATAACTCAACGGTTTTTTGTTAGCTGTTCTTACATCTCCAATTGATAGATATTTTTAATCTTGGATAGTTGATATTAGTTCTTCAACAGTACTCACGTAAAAGCCATTTGTATTTTTTATTTATTTTCTACTGATCATGTTTTAAGAAAACCACTTACTATAGTAAACTTTATTACATATTGATCTAGTACTTACTCTTACTTACCTACTTTCATTTTCTTGATCTCCATTACCATTATTAATATTATTGTCTATTGTCCTCAGATTATATGGAGTCCCTCTGCAAGGACCACTTCCTACAGCGTCAGTATCGCAAGTTGGATGGCGGTGTGCTCTGGTCGCGCAACGAGCGCAACTTGGACTGCACGGTGACCTTCCAGACGCACAGCATCCTGCAGCGGTTCATGCTGCACTTTGACCTGCTGCAGCTAGATTGCAATGATCATCTTTATGTGTACGATGGAGCACATGCTACTACAGCGCCTAAGGTTAGCCCTAGTTCACAAAATTTATCAGTACATACATTTTTACAGGAGAAACCAAAACTGTTTGACGTTAACAACCTTTTACATGAGTAATGTAAACAAGGATCATGATTATACAAATAAAATTAAATGTGTACCAAATTTCAAATTTGCTATTTAAGATGTGGTAAACAAAAACCGGATTACTGAATTTTCACAGTCAAAATGATGACTAAATGAAAATGAGAGGAGGTTTAAAACAACGTTTGCAGTTTCAGTTCTTACTCCCATAAATAGAGGTCACAGCAAAAACTGAAGTAATTTTGGTTTATTTGAGGCAATAATTGAAGAGAATCTCAATTATTTTCGAAATAAATTTTCATTTTTTATCAGTTAAAGAAATCCTATATAAACTATTAAACAACGTTGATAGCCACACTATAAGGCTTCCATAATAGAAAAATATTACATTCAAATTAGCAAACTTTCTCCAAGTAAGTAATCTACAAATTAAACTGAACATTCTAAAGTTCTTGATAGCTTCCGCTGATATGCTTTTAAACAAAAGAGAATTCGATAACTTTAAAGTTTTATTACCTTTGATTCCGAAAATCTTTGGCGACAATTCAAGAAGCGACTGCAATTATCTTCCTATTCCATCGCTTATTAGTTTCGATCGTTCTCATCCCACTCCAACCTCGTTCTCGCCACGTTCTCGTGTCGCCTAGATCGCGTTAATTTATTAAGTACGTTTCTCGGTATTCTAATGCAAAGCGCCTTAGCTGCCATTTCTACTTAATCTCAATCTACTTCATTTTAATCGAATGCTTTTAGAAGTAAAAAATCTTGCCCTAGAAGTATTTTAATGTTAATTGGTCTCTCAGGTTGAAAGCCTGAGGTTTATCTTGAAGATAATCTAAGGCTAAAGAATTAAGTCGTCAGCTGTTGTTTTCTTGAAATGTTTTCATTTAAGCCGTGGAAAATTTATTTGAGTGACTTTTATCTACGCTGTTTTAGACAATGGCACTAATTTTTGTTTTAATCAGTTTTTTGGTAACTTATATTTAATTTAATACAAAATTTAGTAATATCTAATTAATTAACAATAATTGATTTAGATGTCAAAGATTCTTTGTTATGATATTTCAATTCTTATTCTTTATTGGGATTAGTTAAACCTCTTTACATTTTGATATTATTAGCTCTTTATATATTTTTATGCGCTGCATTCAAATTGTCGTTCAAATGAAATTTCAATTTAGCTATTAATCAAAAAGCAATAATAATTCCTAACGGTCCATTCCCATCATTAAGGATTCAAGGTACGACCCGAAGGTATATTGAAGTACGTCTACCTTATTTATGCATTCTTCGCAAGCCGTTCCTCCATTTTTCTCTTATCCAGTTTATTTGAAATGGTTTTCGGGTATTTTCTATATTACGTTTTGGAACGCAATGTTTGATGGTTAAATGATAAAAGTTTGGCTCTTTTATCTGAGACCTAACCGTTTTTGGTTATATGCAAAAAAAATTAACATTACCTACCTACATAAACTATTACTTTGGAAAGATTAGTGTGTCTTTAAAATAAACAATGCTAAAAACGAAACAGAATAAAGTGCTTAGGTACGTAGAGTCCATAAACTAAGGCCGGATAACGTCGAGCTGCGGTGACGCAGCGGTATTGGCGTCGCCTTTGAAATATGAGGTCGCGGGTTCAATCCCTAGTCGATCTAGGGATCCTCACGATGTTTTCCTTCTCCGATATTGAACACGGTACGGTAAGCTGTATCGTGCTCAATATTGGTGAAGGAAAACATCGTGAGGAAATGATATCCACCAACCCGCATAAGTGCGGGCATGGCCAAGGTGACCAAGTGTGGCCTAAACTCCCTTAACTCGTAATATAGTTGAAAAAATACCCGTGCCCAGCAGTGGGACACTAAAAAGGGTTGAATTGAACGTCGTTTAGTAGTAGCCTGTCATGCGTCTAGCTGTGGATTAGAGTAGGCTGATGATCATGATGATGATGAAGAATCTGAAATCAAAATAACTTTAAGTCTTTTCTTAGATAAAATGAAGCCAACTTAACTAAAGTTTGCGGTAAACCCTCTGTCCAAATATAGCAGGTGCTTGTTGGCACCAAAATAATTAACAAACGGATTGTAATGCAAGTTTGGATTATTTTAAATTCAAATTCTTTAAGTTTCTCCGAGTTTGTTCAAAGGCCAAGTTAAGCTGAGTTTCGTCAAGTTTTGTTAAGATGTTTATTATGTAATTTTCTGTTTATTAAAGGACATTCTAAATTAATAACTCAACAAACCATATTTACTGATAATGTTTCGAATATTGCATACCTAGGTTCTTGACCACGGGTTTTCTTGTTATCTAAGGAATTAGGAGAGACCCCTTAGGACCCATAATGTACCATGTGGGTGCTAGTGGGAAAAAATGGCTTTATATTTAAGTCATGACAAAAGTACATACATTCGTAATATTAGTAAGTTCCTTGGTATAAAGGGTTCGAGGGCACCCTGAGCTTGAAGACTCAGTGCACAGCATTTCCCTGGGCTGATATAGACGTTCTCTATACGTTGCTAGTTTCTTCTTCTTTGTCGTTCCGATCTTGTCAGAGTGGTCGTGGTCACATTGAGTCATCCACATTGGTTATAGAGGTGGACACAGCTCTCCGCACGCTCTCCCGCCATCTGTGCCAATCTGTCTGTTGTCTGGCACAATCAAGTAAACTGTTTTTTGTGGCGGATTTTATCTGGTCAGTCCAGCGCATAGGTAACCTGCCGTGCCGCGTGATGTCGTCCCCTCCACCTTTCCCTGCACAACCAGGTTGCTAGTTTATAGCGGGTGAAAACATGTGGCAATTAAGATAAAAGTATTTTATAACGGATTTTATGGCAGTTTTTTTAGATTTTAGATCCCGAATTTTCAAAGTCTTTTCAGACTTCAAGGTCATTGGTGGATTACGAAGAATAATAAAGTCATGAGTGTTTCATGAAATTTGATAAGACTTTGAAATGTCAGAATCTAAAATCTAAAATAAACCGCGATAAAATCCGTTCTAAAATAGTTTTATTTCAATGCGTGATATTCGCGTAAATCTAATAAAATACTATGTGGTAAATATGAAATTTAAATAGTGTACTAATCTTTTGGTAATAATTTCTATTCATAGGTAAACTAGAGTAAGTATTTGTGGTTTGCCTGATAGCAATCTATATGAGCTCGATTTTTACAGTCCTTCAGAACTAGCGTGTTTGTGTGTTTAATAAGCTTGAACTAATGAAATGACCCTAATTGTATTATTGTATACAAATAAATAAATTGGGTTGTTTTAAAAAGTTCCTAATTAGCTTTAAGGAAATATGTAACTTAATTTAGATATCTTATCTTATCTTATCTTATCAATGGGATTAGTATCCCAGAGCACTTCGACCCAATGGAATCTTTTGTGTTTCCCCTTGATTGTGAAGCCTCAGCTATTATTCCTCCACAAAGTTTGTCCATGACCGCTGCTACTTGTCGGGAACCAAGAGGCAGTGGCAGTGGTGGACCGCCCTACTCCTGATGAATATCAGGAGTAGGGCGGTCCACCACTTATGCATTCATGCATTTCCGCACTATAAAAGTCACATTCCTTACCGTCTCCGCATGCTAAGCAAGTGGGACTTTCTACCAGCTCTATTCTATTTACGTGTTTTTGCGGCTCAAAGTGCCCAGTTAGTGCACCTATTACCAGTCTGATTTTAGTCCTGGTCATGTCCCTCAGTCTTTGAGAGTACACAAGGTCACACATCAAGCTATACATTTCCAGTATAAGCTGATCTCGCATTTTATAGGATTCCCGTACAACGAGAGGTCAGTTTATACTGGAGATGTATAGCTGGATTGGTTCCAAGCATATTTTTAAGTATATTCCAACCATTTTCTTTGTTGAAATGGATATACAATCTAAAATAAACTGCGATAAAATCCGCTATGAAGTCGTTCTATTTTAACGCCTAACTATATTTAAATACAGAAAAGCTAATACCAAAGTTAAATTTACAAAATATGTGCACATTTCATAGTCCGAGCGTACATTTCACATGACAAAGACTGGAGTTGACTCGGATTATCCAGTTTCACCGCAGAATGCTATTCTTGAATATATAGTTATTACTGAAGTTTGCTGGTTGTATTCAAGTTTAACGAGCACGCCTGAATACGGAGATGTAAAGCTGACATATGTTGGAAATGAGGAAATTATGAATTAGCTACAGTTTAAATACAGAGGTAAGGGGGTATTATGATTGCTTAAAGCGATTATCATTTAGTTAAAAGAAAGGGATGCTGATATACGCATTGTATAACTGCGTCCCTTTCATTCAACGGTAGAAATCGCGGATTTCCAATCCTACTCTTAATTAAAACGCATAGTATAGTCAGACACAGAACGTCAGAAACGATTATGCTCATTACACAAATATTAGTCCTGGGTGAGAATCGAACCCACACCCTTCGGTTTAGCAGACAGGATCACTAACCACTACGCTAACCAATTCAATAATAATTCGTTCGTCCTTCTAAATTTAATACTTTCACTATCCATGCGAACTTGATGCTAGCTACTAGTAAACATATTTGCCACAATAATCAACCCGACAGTTTGAAACTTTAATGAAAATTTGAAACGTGGCAAACATAACTGGTTTCATTAAGCACAAAGAGAAGTTGACAGGTGTAGTTGACCAACTATCTGTACAGGCTAACAAACTCTTTGATGACCACCTCACGTCAGGAATAGTTTGCAAGCTATGCGGGACGACAGCAGCAAACATTGTATGTGACGAACTATGTTCAAGATTATGGAGACAAAGTTTCGATCTGAGATTAACCCAAAACACTGCCGGTAGTACAGTGGTCGGCGTTAACAAAAACAGCAAAAATACTTTCCTAATATGCTTCGACTGTAACTAACAGCTTGATGTTTAGAATTGTGCCCGGCAGTCAACTCGCCCCATAGTATATTCTTAGATTTACGCGAATATCACACGTTGAACTGAAACTACTTTATACCGGATTTTATCGCGGTATATTTCAAATTTTAGATCCCGACGTTGCAAAGTCTTTTCAGACTTTATGGTCACGGGTGGGCTGAGGTATTTGACGTCCAAAATTATTAATCACAATTATTACTGTCTACCTACAAACATTATTATTTAAGTTGCGTTCCGATTTAAGCAAACTGAGTTCACAGTGTCTTGAATTCTTAGTTGATTTTGCTTGGGTTTTGGTACAAGTAAATTAAGTACTGGCTCCCAAGCTGGTGGTATATTCCAACCATTTCCAATGTTAAAATTAGGATGTTTTAAAAAAAAGTAATAATTGTGATTACGTAACCATGTAGTCTGAAAAGTCTCTGAAACGTTGGGATCTATAATCTAAAATATACCGCGATAAAATCCGTTATAAAATAGTTTTATTTCAATGACTCGCCCCATATTACTTGGGTGACCTAAACATAGTCGGCGATAAGTGGGTGATATTCACCTCTGCCTACGAATTCGGGTACTATAGGCGTATTATTCGTGTAACATACCAAAGACGTATAAAAGCTAGCTAGCTGGTTTGCTTCTTTCCGTTTTTTGTAGCAGGTCCTGTCACGGTCGCCAATTTGTTCATGATTCAACAATCAAACAAAATTTTGATGCTGAAATACTTGATTTAATAGTTAAACTTGAGATAAAGTAGAAAAATTTATTTGATATTTGCTTTTCATAGCCTTCCTTAATAAATGGGATGTCTAACAGTGTAAGAATTTTTTCAATCCGACCAGTAGTCCCTGAGATTGCAGGTTCCGCAGGTCGCGGGTTCGATTCCTACCCAATCAGACATTTGTGTGATGAACACGTCTGTTTGTCGCGAGTCTGGGTGTAATTATCTATATCTAAGTATGTATTTACAAAAGAAAAGTATTATATTACCAGTTATCTGGTTTCCATAGTACAAGTTAGTTTGGGATCAGATGGCTGTGTGTGTCAATGTCTCACTATATTATTATTATTTTCATTATAGATTAGCAGATTCAACCACACAAAAACTGTTTAGCTTTATGATATGAATGAGATTTATTTCCGAGAAATTTAACATCATTCAAAGCCTTAAAATGGTGATAAATCAGTTTGACTTAGTTACTGGCATTCCAAAGAGAGTTAAACAGATTATTGTTATAAATTAGAAACAGAGAAGTGACTGAGTTTTCAAGTTCGTGATATCCTGTTAATTTTGGAGGCTACAAATCATCAAAAGGGATTTGCTATAGCTGACAGATTAATATCTTCAGTCAATGCTTTTAATGAACGAGTGATTCTACAGATTCAATAATTTAGTCTGTATTTTATTCAGTATATTTTAGTTCACACGTCACGTCAACCCTTTTTGTGTCCCACTGCTGGGCACGGGTCTCCTCTCAACTATCTTACGAGTTGAGAGAGTTTAGGCCTTAATCCACACACGCTGGCCAAATGCGGGTTGGTGGATGTCACATGTCGTCGAATGATTAGTTCTTAGACATGACGGTTTCCTCACGATGTTTTCCTTCACCGATATTGAGCAGCGGCGATGAAATAATTCACATAAAGATATGTGGGCACGACTAGGATTCAAACCCGCGACCTTATATTTCTAAGGCGAGGCCAACGGCGATATTTTAGTTACTTTTCGCCAATTACATACTAATGCTCTTTTATGAAATGAAATTAAATGAAAAAATCTTTTTAATACCAATAATCAAACAGTAGTCCTAAATATCTGTAGAAACAAAACAGATTTTTAAATTTGAAAACATTAAAATCACGAAAATGCTACCTTCATTCGCTTGTTTGCTTTATATTGTAGGTACAGAAAACATTTTCATAATTCGTGAAAGCATATTTTATCGTCAATTTAGCGAAGATTGAGTGGTGCACCACGTCTCAAACTTCCGTCTACCATAACGAGAGACTTCACACGACGCCGGAATATCAAACAGCCACTTGCATTGTGCTCCGAAAATATACTTATGTCATCCACTGAATCTAGGCAAGCTTGTGCAGTTGGTATTATTGTAGAAGATTTAGGAATGAAGGAAGATTTTACAATAAAACTGCTTTATTTAAGAACTTCACTGCTATTTTTTTTATATCTTTTAAGATAGTTACGGGAAAGACGTTACGTTTCTCAAACCTATCTACCAGCTCCGTGGTATTAAATAAAACCCTCTTCGTGCGAGTTTCACTCACTCTTGGTCATTTTTTAATTCTTATTCTTATCATTTTTATTCTTTATTGTACACAAAACACTGACATTAACAATTAACAAAAGGAAACAGCACATGTACACAGGCGAATGGTCACTTATTTTTATGACAGTTATTAAAGAATTAAATTTAAAACTAAAACTTTTAAATCTTGTTAACACAGCGAAATTTTCTGTCTTCCAAAGTCTGCTTTCACTGTAAACTAACGAGACAGTTTAACAAAAACTCGCCAATTCTCAGACACAGAACTCATTAACTCGTTTTGCATGAAACTTCCGTCTTCAAACTGATTCTCTCGCCAACTAATTAAAACCATGTTTTAGAAGGGCAATAGCTATAAAAACCTTTAATACAACCGCCCAAGGCATAGTTTGCATAACAAAAACCTTACTTAATTCATTCCTAGCAGTAATCTGAGTCGAGGAAGAATTTTTAATATCAACCCAAGAGCTTTATTAAACGGGTATAAGAATAAATGCAAGTCCACTAACGCCTTTGAATGCAAGGGGTGGGAATAGACACCCCGCAGGGTGTCCAGAAGTGATGTATGAGGGGTTCTGTGTTCGAATCCGGGATCGTCACGTTTTTGCTATCCTTCTTTTTTAAAATATGACAGCGATATAGTCCAGACATTGTAAGCTCCGTTCGATGAAGAAAATATTGCCGGCGCATGGCCGACTGCCTGGGTGCTGGCAATTTATAAGGACTCGCCTGTAAGCCTTGATTGAGAGGTTCGAAAGCCGCTCGGGGGTATTAAAACACTTGAGGTTGTGAGAAATATGAGTGGATTATAACGAGCTAATATGAATGAAACATTGGAGCCAATTTTTAAGACTTATTGTAATCTCATAAGCTTATGAAAACATATTACTTATTATAACAGACGAAGTTCGTTTTATTTGTGTAACCTCCTCAGCTTGAACACAAATAAAACGAACTTCGTCTGTTTCCATAAAACTAGTGCTTCAGCCCCTGTCGGCCATCAAGACATACGAGTTCACACATGCAGGTCGGAATTAACAAGTGCGACTGTTGACTGTAACTGCAGTGTTATATACAAGACGAGATCTATAAAATATCTCGGAATTTTAATTGATGAGAAATGTACGTTTAGGGAACATATAGCCTTACTATCCGCAAGAACTCGGAAATTAATTTATGTCATGAGAGAACTAAGGGACGTTGCTAGCCTCGATCTCCTTAAAACAATTTATACGTCGCTTTGCCAATCTATCCAAACCTACTGCATAAGTGTCTGGGGTGGAACAGCCACATCACACCTATTACCTCTAGAAAGAGCACAACGGTCCATCCTAAAAGTGATGATAAAAAAACCGATTAGATACCCTACAACCCAACTCTACAAAGATGTGAACCTATTATCCATACGGCAGCTATATATAGTACAAGCTATCTTGTATACCCATAAGGCAGTCCTAAATTCTGCTAATTATAAGGATATGTTAAAACTGAGAGTCTTCAAGCTTCCTTCAGTAAAATGTAAAACCACCTTCGCAAAACGTTTCCACAAATCGACCTTCACCCTTTTATACAACTATGTTGTTAAGAAATGTGACTTAAAACACAATACCATACGAGAAGCCAAAATCAAGGTAATAGAATATCTCTCTAGTCTTACATACCATGACACTGAGCAACTTCTTAAAATCTCAGCCTAACCTACACACACGGGCCCGCGGGAACACACACACACACACACACACACACACACACACACACACACACACACACTCACACACACACACACACACACACACACACACACACACACACACACACACACACACACACACACACACACACACACACACACACACACACACACACACACACACACAAAATGTTTGTAATTCCTTTTTTTAAGCAAAAAATAATATAATAATAAAAATAATATTTTTGGCACTTATTAAAGTCCTAGGTAAGGTAATAACTTAAGATTTATTGTTAGCCACGACACAGGCTGTGCCTAGTGTGACTAACATAGCGAATTATTGTTATGTATATCTGGACTGCAATAAACATTTTGAATTTTGAATTTTTTGAATTTTGAATTTGAATTTTTTTGAATAACTTCTGGATGAAGGCATAACAATTGCTGTCAAATGCTTTTTATTTCATCGTGATTCCCTTGACAATTATGTTGATCTACTTAACCAAATTGAAATAGCATTTATTTACCAATTTGGCTTCATAAATGAATTATTAATGACGACCGTAATTTTTTCGGGCTTTCACATCGGTTTAGAAGCTTTTTGAGGAGTTAATGGTGTTGATTTATTCCTTGTGACGAATAATTTAGAAAATTTCTACTTCAATATTTAAAGCATTCTCTGACGCGGTTAACAATTTTTAACTGAAACTAATAACAACAATTAAAACATTTTCTGTACTATTGTATACCTATTCATCTTCTAATGCGAAATATTAAAGTTGGCAGAAAATAAAAGGCCTATTTTGACATTCGAAAATGAACTTAGAATGTAGGTGATTTGGAAAGAAATAATCCTACTAATATTATAAATAAAGTTTGTATGAATGTATGGAAGTTTGATACTCTTTCACGCATAAACTACTGGACGGAATTGGATGAAATTTAGCAAAGAGATAGATTATGATGTGGATTAAAACATGTGCTACTTTTCATTCCAATAAGTACCACGCAGGCGAAGCCGTAAAAGCTAGTACTTATTACCTAAAGGTGTTGTTGAGTCCATCAAAAAAGGCACTCAAGCGGTCACTCACGCACTCAGGTACAATATTAATAAATGTGAGCGAATGGTGTTTCAATTCAACCCCTTTTAAGTGTCCCACTGCTAGGCACGGGTCTTCTGTCAACTATCTTATGAGTTGAGAGAGTTTAGGCCTTAATCTACACACGCTGGCCAAGTGTGTTTGTTTCATCACCGCTGCTCAATATCGGTAAAGGAAAATATTGTGAGGAAACCGGTATGTCTAAGAACTAATCATTAGAGGATAAAATAATATGACATCCACTACCCCGCACATGGCCAGCGTGTAAAAGGCGGAGGTAATGCCTAAACTCTCTCAACTCGTAAAATAATTGAGGGAAGACCATACAATCAGTGTACGATTCAGTACTGCACTGAATTTGATTGTGTCTTGGGACAGTTGGGACGTATGCAACGCCTGCTGTAATTATAATACAGTGATGGTGTCGTCCAATCGTACCCGAGACAATAGCTGACATGCCGACATACACTATTGTAATATGTCAAATGTCAATGCAGGAGATGTAGTCAAGATATTCGGGTCTATTAATGTATTATCAGCCTTGCTCTAGTTAAGATTTATAAATGGCTTAGATGTTCAGATCAAAATTTTTGAAAATTTTTGATCCTGACTGCTAAATCGAAGGTCGTTCGATTCCTACCCAGGATAAATCTTTGTGTGATGTGCATGATTGTTTGTTCTGTGTCTGGGTGTAAATTATCTATTACTACCGCCCGCATGAACTACATATCATGCCCAGCAGTAGGATAATAAGTAGCCTATAGCCTTCCTCAACAAATGGGCTTTCAACTGTGCAAGAATTTTTCAAATCGGACCAGTTGTTTCTGAGATCAGCTTTATAATATTAGTTTAAGTAAGTATGTATTTACAAAAAAAAATATTTATGTAATGTACCTATTCGTTCCTAGTAGGCATACCATAAGACAAGCAAATATATTTGCTTATTTTGGGACTAGATGGCGCTGTGTTTGTGTGAAAATATAAAAAAAATTTAGTAATTTAAAGCACAGGCATTACCTCGATCTACCATAAACAGAACGTCAAATTTTTTTTTTTCTTTGGGAACTACTTTTTTATTCCCATGTTAATTCATTCTTAATGTTAGTTTTAGGGCAGGTTCCAAACATTTGAATTCCACCATCTTAGTACAGAAGTTAGCTCTATATTCTGGGACATTAACACCCACGGTCATCTGGTCCCAAGCTAAGCAGAGCTTGTGTTATGGAAACCAGATAACTGGTATATACTATACATATAATACTTTTCTTTTGTAAATATATACTTATAATAGATATTTACACCCAGACTCGACACAAACACAAATGTTCATCATTAATGTTTGTCTCGGGTGGGAATCGAACCCACGACCTGCGGCGTGAAAAGCAAGTATCTTACCGACCACGCTACCGGCCCGTCATATTCTATATAATTCGTTAAATACCTTTATCATATTTTTATAAGTGCTAATGGTGTGACAACAAAATTAGTACATGTCTGCTAAAACATTCGTTCATACCTTACTGTGTCCTTCTGTCTAACTAATAACTAGATCAATAATGTTATCGACGCTCTAAATCTAGAGCACTTAGCCTTTTCTACCAAATGACATATAATGATTTTATACTAGTATTATAAACAGATAATCTCTAGTCCAATCACCGCCATTATTAACTTAATCACCAATAAACTCCAAGCCATTTTTGGAAGTCCTCTTCAAAGCAGTTTTTCTTATCTTTCCCGCTTACTTCACAACTTCTTCTTCTTCTTCCAGGCCGATTTATCCTGCCGCAATACCAAGCAGCAGGTCGGGGCGCTCTTCACTCGTAGCAACTTCGTGACCCTCAAGTATGTCACGGACAACTGGGGAACCGATGCCAACGGGTTCCGTCTCGTCATCACTGCCGTTAAAGACCCCAGTAAGTATCTTATTTTGAAGGAACTACATGAATATTTTGTATTTAACTTGGTATAATATTGCTGTCTTGGTGTAGAAGAGAATAAAGAACCAGGAATGGAGAATATTAGGCTACTTGATACGAAAAAAATAACAAACATAGAAGGAAAGAGGGACAGGGGTTGGTCAAGGAGAAACTATAGGTAAGAAAATAGTGAATTGCATGTTGTATTTTAGGAATCATCGAAAAGGCTCTCCTGACAAGCACAGCTCCCTTGAGTTTATGATAAAGGTTAATCTAAAATCTAACATCATTCAATTGTCTAGGCAGTAGATATTAAAGAAAGCCGGTACGCCAGATATGATTTATTTAATATATTAGGAAGTAAAGCTATTGCCATCAAATAGATTAGTATCAGCCAACATGGATCAAAACTATGCCGTAGGCTTATAATATATAATAACCTTTAAACTTGGCAACTTCACATAAGCTAAATTAATTGATATTCTAGGATAAGTACCTAGTGAGGAGTCAAGTAAAATATTATAAAGTAGATGTCTTTAAGAAAGTTTTAATGTAATCAAGAACTGTTTAGTATGCTTATTTACAACAGAGATACGATTGCACAAGAAAAATGACCTAATTGAATACAATAATATGACGCACTAACTTAGCCTAAAAAAAAATAGTAAATATAAAATAGAACTTATAAAACATATCTAAAGCTGAGCGTCAAACAACTCCTCCGCATCAATGTCGGTTGGTAAAGTAAAGTCTATTCCCAACACTGGACTCAGTTGGCTGTGGACGATGAATAAATAACTTCGACAAACAAAAAACCAGTTGTAACCCTCGGGACGTTTTCATTACAGTTTTGGTTCAATTTGGAGTCTTGTAGCAACTCTCTTTTTGGGGTAACTTATAAATTAGTCAGAGCATAATAAAACGACGTTTCTAAACCTTCGGGATACTTTATGCGTCTCTGGGCACCGTTCAAGAGAGGTCACTGCAGTTGGGATAGGTTTAAGGTATTCCTACATTCTACTGATAAAAGTTTCAGTAAAGCGTTTAGCGTTTAGCGTTTACAACATTGTTTTAAATAATAATAATAATATAGTGTGATTAACACACACGGCCATCTGATCCCAAACTAAGCAGAGCTTGTACTATGGAAACCAGATAACTGGTAATATACTACATATAATAGTTTTCTTTTATAAATACATAATAAATATAGATAATTACATCCAGACTCAAGACAAACAGACATGTTCATCACACAAATATCTGATTGGTGTGGAAATCGAACACAGTAAACAACTTATAGAAATAAATTTGTTAGTTCAATCGTGTTAATCCTTACAAATACCAATTGGTAGACCAATTTGTAAAATATCAATGTACCCTATTACCTCCCAGAAGATTGTTTTGGGAACCACAGTTAAAATATTTTGCCCTCGTTTTAAAATAAAAATGTTCTAGGTACAGTGAATAATAACATATAATTTTACGTTATTAATAAGATCTAATAACAATAACAGTGACTTGTGGCTATCCCCTACATTGTGATAACACAGCAATAATAAATTAGTAGGTACACAGAACGCGCTAACATTAGCAACGTAATAATGAACCGCAAAATATTCCAACAATCAATTTAAAAACACATAAACTGTAAAACTAGAGTGAGAATGAAGCAATAACCGTCTATTAGTCCCAATAAAGCGGGCATTTGAGCGATTTTGTGTAAATACACAACTGTACCCAACCCTCCCATCGCCCTCTTTAATTTCGCCAAATGTTTATTTATTCCAACAAACAGCAGACAGAAGTCCGTTTACACATTCCACCCTTTTGTTGGTACCTACGTTTGTATAACCTATATTATATCTCTACCTATCTATAAATATATCGACACATTCTTTACACATCGCAATACCAATTCTTTGCTTATCTGCTAATTCCACTAATAGGAATGTAAAAAGAGATACGGATCTCAACAATTGTAAATGTCACTTTTTGTTTGTGTAGAACCTCACTCATACAATGAGGCCGATAAGAAAACGAATATTGCCGATTTCATGCTAAAAATCATACTGCTGTAGATCTCATGTCTATACAGTGATGAATATCTAAATATATAAAAGAAGAAACTGACTGACTGACATATCAACGCAGAGCTCAAACCGTTGGGTCTGACTCTAAATTTGGCACATAGGTTCCTTGTGGGGTCTAGGGGTGCACTGAGAAAGGATTTTTCAAAACTCACCCTTTTTAGGGGGTGAAACAGGGTTCCAAAGTTTGTATGGAGAAACAAGATTAGTGAGATCAATTTCGCGGGCGAAGCCGTGGGTGGAAGCTAGTAGACATATAAATGTTTATAAACTATTATACCTACTTATGTCAAGAAACATATTAGATTACAATCATTTTCTATTTAATGATGACTAAAAACAAGCTGAAAACATATCTGTAGATTTATTATTGCCTAATGTTTTAAGAAGTTGCCATGAGAAGAATATAATTTAACTACTCGAGTATTATTTATATCAAATTAGAATAATTCTCACAAAGGAAACAATTATGCTGTTCAAATTACAACTGACGCTAAAACATTTAAAGCTACACCTTTGAGCTCGTATGTAACACCAACTAGATTTTGTGCTCGCTTAAGTGGAAAAACACAGTCAAAGGATTTGGGAGAAAACTGAAGGATCAAGAAAAAAACTGCGAACAAGAATTGCAACGACAAGATAGAATTTTAATGGGAAATTTATTACTTGTCTTAGTTTTTTTGGAATTCTGCTAAGTACGATTTGAGATGGGTAAGGATTCAGTGAAATAGGAATGAGATAGAATGGACGTTTATACATACGGATATAAATGCTTCTTAGCGATGAATATTCTGCTGGTAAATTTAAGAGACTAATTTGAAAGTACAGATTGTGATAACGTACGTAAATACTTAAGAACAAAAATATATATAACTCAACGTATAAAAAACGATATCATTATACCAGTTTAAGATAATTACGAAAGTAGAGCCAATCTATACTACTAAAATAATATGGTGTATCGAATAGCATTTATCAGTAATAAAACGGCCGTATTCAATTGATCAGGAGAGGGTGGAATCTCGTATCATTTTATGTTATGGACATTACATCTGCAGCCACATTGAAAAAATCCGAGCACTTTGACTATTTACGAGCAGTTAATTCGAAGAACGCCAAAGTTACGCCTCGTAAAACAAAGATGGTTGACAATGTTGGCATGATTAAAAACTTATTGTAAATTGTCTTAGATTTACGAGAACCTCACACATTGAAATAAAACTACTTTTTAACGGATTTTATCACGGTTTATTTTTTTGATTTTAGATTCCGACGTTTCGATTCGATTATTGTAAATTGCAAGAATTGATATTCGAAATTTAACAACAACCACCAAAAAAAATCTTAAAGAAACAGGATGTCCTAAACATAGACCTAGCGTCATACCTGTATTATTCGAAGGTGTAGGCAGAGCTCAATATCACCCACTTTTCGTCGGTTATGTTTGTGTCCCACAAGTAATAGGGGGCAGGCCGATTATGGCCTAAAACTAGTAAAATCCAATCCTGCATTAAGATATTGAAATCATTCCAATTCTGTAAATGAGAAACTTCTGTAAAGAGACTATAGAACCAATGATGCAACTTAGTTCATACCGTTCACCTCTCGATAAGGAAGTGTGTAAAGTTCTCAACTTGGCTCATAACGACATAGTTCGACCCTCGTGGCTTCAGTAGCCAGATGGCGAATTTGCACCTCCTTGCATACTTCTCAAGATTACCGGAGATCACAGAAACTTTCCAGTTGTTGTTTCGTTTGAGAATTGTATTCGTCTCTTATGTTAATTCGTTTTAAATTCTATTTATATTTTCTATTTTCTGTCTCTTAGAATTTAACACTTATAACTTTTTCAAAATATTCTATAACTATTCGATCTGGACTTTATGAGAAAATTTTAGTTTCTTCTTACTAAGAAATAATAAGTAAAAAGAAAATACATCTTGAAAGCAAATCCCAACAAAGTTTGGATATGAAGCGCTGTCTAACAATAGGGCTTAGTCTTAATAGATTAGTCTTTCAGACTTCTTTTATTTAACTTTTATAAGTTAGTCTTTATAATAGCAAAGTAGTAATACTTTGTACTAGCAACAAACAATTTATATTTAGGTATATAATTTAGTCCTGCCTTTCAATAAGCATTTCGATATATCTCTTGTAGTGTGTGTTGTCTCTCTCAAACAAAGGCGTAGTATTGTTCTATCCATGTCCCATTTGCTGAAATGTTCTTTGAAACATAACCTGGATTTACTGAATCTACAATCTACATAAACCTATCTACTCTAGGTATTGTATCACATTGTATCTTGAATGACTCTATTATCATTATTGAATGATACCTGTTTCTAACTATGACCAATATAGTAGAGGATCCGAAGTAAAATCGACCTTCACCGATCTGTTTAATGGATTCAAATATTTTATAAGTAATTTAGTATCTTAAAAATTATAAAAAAAGAAAGGTTGCCTGAAAAATCCTGGCCAGGTTATAATTGATTCAAAGTTGAAAAATTCCTTTTATTTTAATTTGTACCGATGAGTTTAATGAAAAATTTTTACTCTAACCGTAAGTACAAAGTCTATAGAATATGCAAACGTAGGGTTGCCTATATTTTTCCTGACCTAACTATTGGGTTGCGAGGTATAAACATGGTTCTAGTTATTTTCACCTAAGTACATGTTTAATCTATAAATTAGACATAAAAATAAGCGCTGTTTTATTGCGAACACAATGATAAAGGGTTGCCTGCGAAAAGTCTGTCCTGAATGATGGTTGTCGAATTAAAAAAAAATCGGTGGCGGTCGATTTTCTACGGCTCTTAGACCAATAGGTTCGTCAGTCAGTGGATCACAAGACCTAATTTCTTTGCAAAGCATAGTTCAAGTCCTAATTGTATTTATGTGCTTCGTACTTGTATGGTAAGTTACCTCTAATAATTTTATTATTTCATGTACTCCAGTAGCATTTATTATTCTCACTTTAAATACAAACCCAGTTTAATCTCCTTTATCTTTTGCTGCCTCAACATTACATTTGTTATCCCACGCAAATTCTTCATTATTAAACTTCACTTCTCTAACAATGTGTTTGAAATTATTTTCTGGTTTTAAAATTCCGCTTGTTTGGGCTTGTTCAACAGTTTCACAAAGCAGGATATGTTAAGCGTTGGATGCCATTGAATTATGCAACATAAACGACGCGACACTGAGACGACAGAATAAAATTTTAAACAATACATTTCATACATGCTACGTTCTATACAAACGCAGCCTCCCTTATTGCCTACCTGTACAGCAATGATTATATATGTATAAATGTATACAATGTAGATACATTCTGCGTATATGGTGGGAGGAACAAACGCGCTAAGATCAAAAGCAGTCTCGGGAGCATTCCAGTTTAGATTTTCAACTTTTAGAGAGGACTAATTCCATAAACCCGCGTTCGATGTTTATTCTATGTTTTGTCATTTTCTGTATGACACTTTTAAATCATTTGACAGCGACAATACATAAGTAGATTAGCTACTTATACATTAAAACGGGTTGAAGTTACGTGATCTAAGCAAGTAGAAACATCTAGTCTTCTATAGGTACAAATATTATAAAGCTGAAGAGATTGTTTGGTTGAACGTGCTAATAATAATAAATAATAATAATAATAATAATCATTTATTTCGGACACTTGATCCATATTATTTTACAATATTAATGAAAACATAAAAGTACATTAAATTAAGAATTAATTTTAAATAAAAAATAAAATAAAAATAGTAATAATAATAATAATAAATAACAATAACAATTACACCACATGAGTAGCAAGTACCTTAATATGATGACGCAGAATTGGACAGTTAAATTTATCCGTGATAGCCTTCAGAATCTAAAGGACTAACCTAATCTCAAGGACTCATGTCCGATTTGAAATATTTTTGCACAGTTAGATATCCCATTTATGGAGAAAGGCTATTGGCTACATTTTAAATCACGGCTAGATATGACATAAAATATGGGTCACACGAGCGAAGCCTACGGAGAATAGCTAGATAAAGATAAGTTCTATTTTGCACATTTAAATTCAAACGGTTCTGATAAAAACATTAGTAAAGAAATGTTGAAAAGCCCAAGGGTTGCTTTGCGGTATCTAGTCGAAAGCTCCGCGGTCGCTATTGTTCGGAGCTTTTGGGTCGAGCTTTTTTCACGATGAATGCCAAATTTTCCCCTACACCGCGTCAGCAATTTGATTGTCTGATTGTAAGTGACAGGTTTTGCCAATAGCGACATAACTGTTTTGAATAGCAGTTAAATCATTTTAATTTAAATATTGTTGTTGATTTTAACGAGCTTTGGTAAAGCAGAATCATTTTTTATTTTTATTTTGTGAACGAGATTTATTTTATAGTATTGTCTTAGATTTACGCGAATATCACACATTGAAATAAAACTACTTTTTAACGGATTTTATCGCGGTTTATTTTAGATTTTAGATCCCGACGTTTCAAAGTCAAAAAAAAATACCACGACCGCGATAAAATCCTTTAAAAAGTAGTTTTATTTCAATGAGTTTTTTTTTGTTTTAAATAAATAGTACTTAAGTTACTCATTGTAATTAAGTTATATGTGTAGGTAGGTTTTAGTTGTTGATGAGACATTCCTGTATTACCCCTAGTTTCCACTGCACAAGAAAATATCTTGCAAGCACTATCTATCTCTATCGTTTAGTGATGAGTAGAAAGAGATAAGACTATGTTTGTATCATGTTTTGTTGTGCAGAGCAAATGTCCAGTTATGGTGAGCACGTCAAGCCTTCGCTTCTGCGCCCGATCTTTCACCAGTAGGCCCTTCCCAAAAGTCTAAGAGTAGAGTTAGAGAAGAGAAAAAGGCTGTGTTGATGTTATAGGTACTTACTACGTTAATGGGTACCCACCTCCATCCCATGGTCCTACTTTCACGCACACATTTCCTCCCTAAAAAATATTCTTTGACCAGTCCTATCTGTCACCTCTCCGTGCGGTGACAGAGATAGGACTTGGGTCGTGCCACAACACAAAACAGACACTCCGCGACTGGCCGATCACTTATATGTTATAGGTACGTACTGTCAGCACAACGCACTATGGAGTACCTATAACATCTTCTGCTTACGTCGTTAGTCAGTGAGCTACAAATAATGCTAATGATTAGCAGAATTACGGCTACAGATGCAAAAAAGATTATATTTGTCATTTTCATTATACAGTCGTTAATAATTCAGAGTGCGTAATCCTAGAAATTTCCTCAAAAATGTTCTATAAACAAGTGTATTTTCCTTTCTAATCGTAAAATTAAGATATTTACGTTTCAAATATTCAGGATAAGGGCGAGAAGTAGTGTAGGAATAAAGAAAATCTTTTACGATTTAAGTTTTAGTATAGCTTTAATGTTTCTGTGACGCCAGATATGTTTGATATATTGTTTTTAAAAGTATATTCTGTCACTATTTACACATTTTTTTTATTTGTTGAGATCATCTATATATATAAAAATGAAACCCGTTTTCCGTTGTCACGACATCACGCGTGAACGGCTGGACCGATTTCGCTAATTCTTTTTTTTAAATATTCCTTTAAGTACGAGGACGGTTCTTACGCAGAGAAAAATTTAAAAAAAGAAAATTTAAAAAGCGAAGTAGTGCCGAAAACCGAGTTAGATACCTATTATTTATTATTGGTTATATTCGGTAGGTCTGAGACCCGGTAGATGGCGCTGCTTTACCGGGCAGAACGACGTCTGCCGGGTCCGCTAGTTAAATAATAAAAATAAATTTATTGAAAAAATGATGTTACATACACATAGAGCTTAGTTAATTAGGGATTAGTATATTACACGATTTATTTTGTTAGTATTACCACAGATAATATAATACTATACTAGTATATGGTATGGTATGGTATTATGTAAAACTAAAAACTAGTGTAAATGACTAAAATGAGTAAATAAGGTAACAGTTTTAGTTATGGGATTAGCTAAAAATGATTAAACGGCCTGCCCGATCTAGGTTTGATAAATCTGTGTTTCAGGCCAGCTGTCTGCCTACGCTAGTGACTAAGTACTAGACTAAAATAATTATCAATAACTACATTCTTTAAAGTACCTACTTAGTTCCTATAACAGTTACTAACTCACTACCTCTAGATTGTGTGAAGCAGTGCGTTCAAACTTCGGTAGAGACCTCTTCAACGACTTCTTGGAATGCATTCGCCGCTTCTGGCTGAGAGAATCGTAAACCTCTAAGTCTCACTTCAACCCTTTTTAGTGTCCCACTGCTAGGCAAGTCTTCTCTTAACTATGTTACGAGCTGAGAGAGTTTTTTAGGCTTTAATCCACACACGCTGGCCAAGTGCGAGTTGGCGGATGTCACATGTCCTCGAATGATTAGTTCTTAGACATGGCGGTTGAAGTGAACCAGTTTAATAGCAAATCTTCGACCAACACTATTAGCAAGGATTCTCTTTCTTCTTTCTCTTTCTTTTCTTCTTTCTATTCTTCTTTGTATCATGTCCATCAATCATAACATCATGTTGTTTGTCTAATTTCTACTATTGTTCCAGAACATGGGTGCAAAGAGTTCAGGTGTAAGCAACGCGAGTTCTGCGTCAGCTCGGACCTGGTCTGCGACGGGGTGGACCACTGCGCTGACGGCTCAGACGAAGACACGGGCGCTCTTTGTGCTGGTCAGTGTGTTTTCTCATGTAATTAAAGTATAATTTCTGTAAGTAGCATAAAAAAGCGCTATTTTTTTTAAGTTAGTTATCTCGGAGTTTCTTTCTATACCAAGGAAATGATTTAAACACTGCTGTCTTTGATAGCTAGGTAGATAGATTTAAGGGTCATAAAAGATTTCACTGCGTTAATTTACTGCTGTGTTAGTTTTGATGGATGAACGACCTTGGACAATGCTGAAAATCAGTGCTGTGGATCGCCTTTAGTAGGTCACAGCTTTAATTGGGCGATATCCATGTTTGACACTGATCGGTCACACTTACTCTTTGTATTTTGTCTCTCTTCTTTTTAAATGTCTTCATTTATGTTTTTCTTCTCTCTCTTTTCATATGTTTTTTTTACTTGATTCTGTGTGTCCCGTCTCTGTCAAATAAATGTTTTTCTTTCTTTTCTGGTTGTCGAGCGGTGTAGCCATCCGATTGGGTTATACTGTGCCTGGGGGGGTTCGATTCCCGCCCTCGATTCCCGCCCTGGACAATCTTTTTGTAACAACAAACATTTGTTTCGGTGTCTGGTTGGCTGAGGGACTACCCTCCGTGCCTTGGAGAGCACGTCAAGCCGTCGGTCACGGTTGTCATTTAACACATCTATGACAATCGATATAGGTAGTCAGAAGCCTAATATTCTCGGCTACTAGCTCCCTACGGATTTCGAGGTCTGATGGCAGTCGCTCGTATAATTTCTGTAGCTAGCCGCATTCTGTTAGACTGGGAGCCGACCCCAATAGTAATAAGTGAAATGGCAAGGGAAAATGATTATCTAGTTACGAGGGATGTTTTTGCTATTAGAAGTTGAGTCATAGATACATATAGCAACCTTTTTTTGCCGCATTCCCACAACGGATACAAAAAAAAGCGATGTCTATTATCTACCTAATAAACTAAATCAAATGTTACAAGAATGGTTTTTATGAAATCTTTTGAATAAGAATTTTCGTCGTATATTTCAGAGCGCGGTGGTAACGGCACCAGTAGCGCGTGGCTGGCGATAGGCGCCGGCGCCGCGGTGCTGGTGGTGGCGATTGTCGCAGCCACTGTGTGCTGCGTGTGTCGACGCCGTGCTAACAACCAGCGCACTAGATTACATTGTAAGTGCAACCAAATCTAAATATATAAAAGAAGAAACTGACTGACTGACTGACATATCAACTCAGAACCCAAACCGCTGGGTCTGGAGACTCCAAATTTGGCACATAGGTTCCTTATGGGCTACACTAAGAAAGGTTTTTTCAAAACTCACCCTTTAAGGGGGTGAAACGGGGTTCCAAAGTTTGTATGGAGAAACAAGATTAGTGAGATCAATTTCGCGGGCGAAGCCGCGGGCGGATGCTAGTATAATATAGTTCTCTTATAAGCTTGGTAGACAGCATATCCACTTGTTTCATCATCCTCATCATCAGCCTATTCTAGTCCACTATTGGAGATAGGCTTCTCCTAAAGTACGCCACTGAGCACGATCCGCGGCATTCCTCATCCAGTTCTTACCGGCCGCCCTGCTGAGATCGTCACTCCACCTAATCTGGGGGCGTACTACGCTACATTTGCCAATTCGTGGTCTGCCAAGCCACATGTTTAGTCCATCTGATCAGCCCAGGGCCCATATACAAAGAACAAATTGTATAGGATTGACTTTCACCTTCGAATAGTTACCTCACAATCTTAGGTCAATGTCGTTTTGTTCTTTTCGATCTTTCGCTATCGCTTCAGAAACAAATTAACTGTCGGACTATTGTTGTTATTATATAATGTCAGTAAATGGTTATATGTAATACGATTTTAGTATTAGACTCATTGACTCATATGAAATTTACTCCAACCTCTTATGTGGGACGCTGCAGGGTGTCATAGTACCTACATAAAACTTATGCTTCAGCAGAATAGCATAGAAACAAATAATATAAGTAGGTAGTAATTCAATGTTTTCCGTACCTCTGTCAAACACTGTCTCTATCTTTATTTTGAAGATTCGAGTATTGGGAACTTAACCATTTATTTAATACATTCCTCTGCATTGAAAGCAATTGTGACTTCTAAGGCTCGTGACATTGATATATCTAGACCTGGCCACTGTACCTAAGTAAATAGAAAGAACTTCGGTTTATTAGCAACCATTTGACTTCGCTCATCGAGCCTTCATCCAATGAAGCCTCGTAGAATATACTCGTAGAGCTGCTTACCTAATCCAATGTGTTCGGTATTGCAGTAGCCGAGCTCCCAGTGAGCAACGGTGGCGGCGGGTGCGCGGAGGGCGCGACGCGGCTGCCGGGAAACCGGCTGCGCCCTGCGGGCCCCGGGCCGCGCCGCCGCCGCCGCCGCCCGGCCTGAGCGGCCTCAGCGCCGCGCCGCACAAGGACGAGTGGTTCGTCTAGCGCCGGCCCGCAGGGCACAACGCCCACAACCCTCACCCCATCACCACACACGAACACATTGTCCCTATTCTCTTTAAGTACTTCGGGAATTTTTAGATTTCAAATACTACCTTTAACTTATTGCATTGGTAAGGCAACGCCATAAACCTAGAATATTAAAGACGACTAAATAGTACGAGTGAGAAGTACTTAATGAAAGGTTTTTAATCATTAAGCAATTTTTATCAGTTAAATATAAAGCACATTTCCATTGATTGTTTAATACATTTTTATTCAACATATAATTAGTAAATTATGGACGATCGTAATAAAATCGATAAAAGCGCGCAGTGTATAATTAACCATCAGTGAGGTCACTGACCTCACAGTTGATACGGCGGCAAGAGGGCGACCGTACCCTTAATATCAATAGTATATAATATCTTTCGTTAGCGATTTCTTACTTTTTTAGTACTAAGACATATCAAAATAAAAACACGTTTTAATTAAAATTTGTCTAAATTTATTTTCACGAAACTTGCGCACTCGTTATAAAGTTTTCCTGTATAGCTATTCAACTAGAGATAAAAAAATTGGTTGCTTTGGCGATACTAACACTAAAAACTCACACAAAGACAAATCAAATTTGGTTTCAGCAAATGTTCATGTTGTCTTTGATATTAAAAGTCTATGGGTAACGAAAATTAAAGAGGATATTGGTAGACTGAGAGAAAACGAAGGTGAACGAAGTTTCCCGAAGTAAATAACGAAAGTAGGAGCATTGTATAATTCAACTTTATCCGCGGTTTAATGTACTTACAGTTTGTTTTTCTATCTCCTGTAGATTGAACCGTGGGTATTGTATTTATATTTAAGAACTTTTTTTAACATTTACTTTCAAATTTGCCTGTTAAATGCCGTACTTTTCGAATATTTTGTTAATTCAAAACGGCAATTTAATAAAGACCTAATAATTTTGACGAACGCCCGCAGTTTTTTACTACAGCGTTGGTTTTTTCTATTGTAGTTAAAACCGCGGGTATTTTGATTACATAAGATAGATACCTACTATAATTACTTTTAATTTATATTGTAATCTACAAACTATCCATATCTTTTATTGTGAATATATCGTAGAGTATAAAATCCAGCAAGGGCGGCTGCGCAGGATTTACTACTCTATGGTATACTCGCAGAAAACATCTACTCTATAGGTAACATCATGGGTAGCTGTATTTTTAAAATGGGTGTTTATGATGCCTTTTATTGTTTGCCTATAATTGATATGATTTTATAACGAAATTCTGAGTTTAGTCACTAAAACTATTAACTTCGAGCAACCAAATTGATATATTAATTAAAATTTTGTATCACTCAACGAGGGTGCGTAATAATTAATCTGCGTTCAGTTTGGTTGTTTATGCGATGGCAGTAAGCGGTCTAAACTCGGCATTAGGCAATTTTATAAAGGCTTTTATAACTATTAGCCACATCTCTGATAGTCAAATGTATGTACCTAGGTATATCTTTATTGAATGTGATCAATTTGATATTTTTACAATATTGATACTCGGACACAACTGTTGGATACTTAAATGTTGTTTTTCAATAGATTTTAGATGCAAATAATGTTTATCCGATACTTACTAGATTTAGAATTTTCAGTGTGAAGCCTACGCAAAAATCTTCCTGATTTAAGTGTTCTTATTTACCATATCTCCTTGTCTATAATCTTTTGATAACTGACTTATATATTAACACTCGTAATAGTTACTGATTTAAAAAAACCTCTAGATCCATCAATTCCCACCATTAGAGCCTCACTTGGGCGCCAATAGTGTTTTATATTAACCAATATGGCGCCCAATTGTGGCTCTGGTTACAATGATGCTCACTAAAGGGGCGTCTATTAATCAAAGTGAGGCTGAGGGGGAGTTGAAATGTATAAGGGGGTGTAGAGACACATCACGTGTATTCAAATTTAATATCCTTGCACGCATATTGCATTCGCAAGAATTTTGAGTGAAGTGCTTAATTTTTGTTACTTAGAATTATATTCATTTTGAATATATTGTGCAACTTTTAAAATAAACTTGTACCGAAAAACGCACGAGCTTTGGATAGGGGTTGGAGGTTAGTTTAAAATCTCATTGAGTATCAACAGTGATAACTGAAAATTTGTTAAAAAGATCACGAAATTAATGGACGCCTCCTAGAATAAGTCATACTTTTTCCAAATGTTGATTTTACGTTTGAGAAAATATTTATTAAAATACCTATTGAGTTTTCTCTAAATCACCTCAATTTATAGGCCGACCGTTTAACTCGCGTATCGCCATCTGAGGTACAAAGTCATAAAACATTAATTAAACCTCTTAGAAAACTATTTAACCACAGATAAAAGTAATGTAAGACTATTCGTCACTAATATCCATATCGCTTGAATCATCATCACTGTCTGTGCAGCTTGAGGAGTCAGAATCTTGGCGATAGGCGATACGCGAGTTAAACGGTCGGCCTATAGTTTGGAAACTGAAACAAAATTAGACAATAACTTATCTGAACAAGCAACGCAACAAAAGTTTGGAAACAATTTAGAGATGTCCACCGACCAGATACCTATAGACACCTCATAGCTAAGCTCTCGCACTCGCCTAATGTCTCACACATTGTCTAACCACAAGGTAATTTTGATTGGTTCGTTCAAGGACAAGAACTTTAACGAACCAATCAAAAATAGCTATCCCCCCGTACCCCCCCCCCCCCCCCCCCTTCTAACATTTAACGACTACGATTTCATAAAATATTTAAAAAATCAGCGTCTTATCTGTTTAGTCGGTGGAGATTTCAAAGTAGAACGCCTTGATCTTTGATGTGTTTAGTCGACAAGTTTTTGTTGTGAATAATAAACAGCAGTTTAATAATACCTTTGAGAATGTGTAGTATCCTATCCAAACATATCAGTAACTTATTTGACACATATCAGAAACAATCAATGTTAGAAAATAATACAAATATAAAGCGCGCCATTAAACAAACGAATCTAAAATTGCGTCTTGTACTGTAATGACAGTTAAGACCGTCAGCAAAACAAGGTAATCAAATAGATATTTTTTTAGATTAATTTCAAAAACCAATCAAGTATTAATATAATAAAAATGGAACAGCGGATTTTGTATATCCCTACCGTCTTATTCATAAAAATCTTATAAAACTCTAGTGTTGAAATGGTCTTTGTCTTTTTCTTACTAATATAAATATCAAGGTGACAAAGACAAAAAAATTATAAACTTATTTTAGCTATATTGTGCTTATAACACGTTCCTGAATACTGAAGCTAGAACTTATAAAACTATAATACTGAATACATAGTTTTAATAGAATATTATTGTTTTGTGTGCAGTAACGACATGTGAAAAAGACAGCAATAAAGTGCGAGCAAGAGGGAATGATTAGTGCCGCCATTTTAGATACGTTTCAATAATTGCGCGGTTTATGCTTACATTAATAAATCGGGGATAATCATGCAATAATGTAAAATTATCGACGTTACGGCTTACTGTTTATACTTGTTTGTGTTTAACTTTAACCGTTGTGTTTCATCTTGTGTATGTTTTGTAATGGTTGTTCAATTTCAACGGTATATAGACACATATAGATATAATTGTAATCGTCAATAAATAAGTTTTTTGGTATGAGTTTTTGAAATGTTTTTTCCCTTTTAGTGTTAGTACTAGATACCAGTGGCGAAGAGTCCATACAAGCCAAATCCCATCGGCTTTCCTCTAGGATATAGTCAATGTCACGTACTTATTAATATATTATGTAACGCCTAAAAGTTTTAAATAGCAATAATAATAAGTATAGCATTAAGTGTAAGAACGATCGGTGACGGTATTGAAGAAATATTATTTTCCTAAGTAAGAACTTTTTTGCTCCGGCTTCTCTTTTTCAGACTTCCACCCTTCGCCACTGCCAGGTACCTATTTTTTAAAAACTATCGTCCTGTTCCTCGGAATGGTTTCTTATTGCTGAGGATCGTAATACCCCAAGCATGCAGTGATCTTTGTCCTTATAATTTTGCGCCATCCATTTCGGTCTTCGGCATTATGGAGCCCATCGTGTAGTTTGGTGTTAAGCATAGAGCAGATTTAGTCCACTTTGCCTGTTACCATCAGTTCCAGGTTCTGTCCGTCCGTCCTGGTTATATGACCAACAATCTCCAGGACTCTTTGTAAACATAGAGAGGCCTGGTTTTGATTTTGAGTTCCCGTAGAATAAACTATTAACGCCACCATTAACGTGGATAACGAAGGTCCGAAAAGACCTGAGGGACCTAGGAATCACAGAAAGTAGCACCGCATGATTGAAAAAGCCGACCCGGCATAACGGGAAGAGGCGAGGCCAAAGAAGAAGTAGAATATAAACTATCTTACCCGCGCAACTTCGTCTCCATAGCTTCATACCACGATAAAAGGGCTATCCGACACCAAAAGAATTTGAATCAGACGGAAAAAAAATCCTTCGCAATCAAATGAATTAATTTATAACAAATTTGATTACCTAACATAATAATTCCTTTTGCAACAAAAACGTAACACCGTCTTCAAACTTACTTACTTAAATAGAAATATCTGGATGACCGAGCTTCGCTCGGTATTTTTTTTTTAATGACATTTTCTATAAATGATTCCTAGCTAGATCGATTTATCGCCCCCGAAACCCCCTATATACTAAATTTTATTTATTTCATTTAAATATATAAGGTATGCGTTTAGGACAATTGCTCATATAGTTTTATCAGGTCGCAGGCGCTTGGTCGCGGTTGTGTCATTTCTGGATCCCGTGACCCCCTGGGCCAAATGCGAGGAGAAACACCAGGGGGGGTTTTAGTTTGGGGAGATGCTTCACGGAGTCCCACATACCCCCGCGCCTTACAGGGCAGGGGGATCCATAAAGGATTTCACCCCGGTCAAAAAAAAAAAAATTTCGACATAGCTCAAAAACTATTCGTCGGATATTTATTACATTTAAATGGGATCATACAACAATCACCAGTTTTCAAATAAAAAAAGAATCATAGATATCGGTTCACGGATTAAGTAACAAACATAAAAATAAACATAATCAAATTGGATACCTTCTTTTTTAAAGCCGGTAAATAGAGGTTATTTTTTTATACTATAATAGGTTTGCGCTTGACCACAACTTGCCTGATGTGAAGCAATGTTGCAGTCTACGATAGAACACGCTTACCTCATAAATACTGTTTCTCTCATGACTTCAAGACATGTAAATTATAGCTATCTGGAAACAGAGATGCACAACTTGACATTTCGCACAGTAAAAGTGTATCTATATAAATAAATAAAAAAATAATAATAATAAAAGTGTGTATATTAAGTTAATTTGAAAAAATAGACATATACTGTCTTGTCTCGAATTTTTGTTTCGAGAGGAAATCATCGTACAGAAAACAAATGTTATTTTTAAGTTATTCATTATTTATGCTGTTTTTAATTTTGTTAAATTTGTGTTTAACAAAAGTCATTTGTCTGTAGGTACTGTATGTGTGTTGTATGAGTGTACTCAAATGTTGGTGAATCAGATAAATAAATAAATACATGTTTTTGGCGACGCAGCGCATGCAACGAAAGCCCTATTTGCTACATTTTTGTAGGTATATTAAAACCTTTTTACCAGGACCTCGGCTGTTATAACACGATTATTAATTAACAAAACGTACCTGACATGGGTCAGGCCAAGTAATTGTCAGACATTTAATTTGTGTACAAAATACCATCACACACGACACAAACAGTAAATTAGTACAAATAAAGATAGACGTGAAATAGGTAGGACATTAAAAAAGGTCAGACCAGTGTAGCTACATTTTGATTTTAATTTTATCTAATTAACAGGAAAAGAAAGAAAAACATTTGACAAAGACAGGACACACAGAATAAAATAAAAAATGCATGTAAAAAACAAGTAAAAACAGCTAAAAAAAGAAAAAAAAACAAAGAGTAAGTGTGTTAAACATTGACATTGCTCAGTAATTCTGGTGTGTTTGAATGAACAATTTTATAAATTTTATATAAATTACCTTGTAAAACAGAGCTTATGTTTAAGGAGATTAGCATGGATGGGAGCTGGGAGAGGGGGTGCATTGGAGTGAACTAGCATTTGTCAGGAAAGAAAAAACATAGAAAAAATTATATAGGGTGACTGGTCATTAGTGTATTTTTTACCACGTGTCCTTAAAGTCGATACTTAATAGTAAGTCGTGCAGTAGAGACGACGATAATGGAGTATAGAGTAGTAAGGGAAGTGGTGAAGCGCCACGCCAAGGATGCGAATGATGAATGATGCGATAAATTTAATTAAGAAAAAATATTCCCAAAAAAGTTTATCTGGGGAAGTTGTTTGTAAATTTTAAGGTGTTAAGCGTGTGTATGTGCCTTTAAATGCGTACATCAATTCTTTTTGTAATACAGCGCCTCTAGCGGCTACTTTAAGTAAGAAACTAAATATATTTTATGCGTTAAAGTAGTTTATAGAATAATATTTATAAATTTTATTTGTATTAAAACAAACATTAATAATGCCTTAAAAATTTAATACATGGCGCTGAAAAAGCACAACCTCCTACTAGAGACATCTAGCGTGCAGTAGCTGAACCAGCTTTTCTATCACTTTTGTTTTGGCGCTGCTGTAGCACCCGGAACTTTCCTAAGAATTTGAAAACTAAAAACTAACGAGCTTTAATTGTAAACTTTCCTACTTTTCGTATTTAATTACAAAATAACAATCTGATTTTGTGATAAATTGTTAATAGAAGGTGTATTTTGGACTTCGTCTTGACCGGTTTGTTTCGTCAAGTTTACGCGACAGTCGACCGACGACGGAAGCTGCTCAAAAAAGCTCACGCCGCGGCAGTTGTCCGGCAGCTTTCGGGTTGCTAGAATGTGTCTACGCGTGTGTTAGATTATTGCTCTCGCGTCGTTTATTCGATCGTGAATATCAATCCAAACTTCGTTTTATGAACTAAAATCCACTTAAACTTAATGTTGTCACTGTGTTCTACAGTATAAACTGTGTTTACAATGATAAACAGTTAAAAAAAAGTGATTTAAACTCATAGAATTGCTGTAAAAATGTGTGAATGGTGATTTAAATCTCGTGTTGTGGTCCGAGTAGTTAATTTGTTGTGTGGTTTCTTTGTGTAATGCCAGGATGAGGTGGTGGTGGCTTTGGATGGCGTGCTTGGTAACAGCAGCGGCTGGTAAAGGCAAGAAACACCGGCACAACAAGCCTGGTAAGCGACATTCTTTAGTTCGTGATAACAGACTAATGATGTGTGTAATCGGTAATGATGGTCAGCAGTATGCAGGTAGATTGTGATCGATTCCCAGCCGAGCGCACATCTTTTTGAGTGAGTTACATCGCCGCTGCTCAATATCGGTGAAGGAAAACGTCGTGAGGAGATCGGCACGTCTAAGAACTAATCATTCGAGGACATATTGTGACATCCACCAAACCGCACTAGGCCAGCGTGTTAAGACCTAAACTCTCTTAACTCGTAAGATGGTTGAGATCACAGATAATAATATATTACTGTACTAGTAGTTGAGATAAATATCTAGTACTTGAAATAAAAAAATAATAGAAGTGCCTAGCATGGGGATACTAGAAAGGGTGGAAATGAAGCGAAGGAATCAACATAATAATGTAATACCGTTCCAGTAAATATTAAATATCACCTATATTTTGCCGGATGTTTCTGCCGTATTAAGGAAAAAGAGCGCATCTGACATTTTTGTAATAACTAAACTATTAAAATTGCAGAATCAGGTAAAATATACTGTTTCCGATGATATTATTAATTAAGTTACGAACAAAAATGTCAGATCCGCTCTTTTTACTTGTCAGGTCCAATATTTTATTGGGGGCGAGCCTATTACCCTACATCGGACATAATTCGCGACTTCGAGCTACTAGGTAGGTATTAGAAGTATTTTTTTCCTTAACCGGGATTCAGACGAAGACACATGCCACCAGAGCAAAGAGTACGACTTAAGTTTTTAACCCCCTCCGAAACAGAGGTTGTTATGAGTTTGAAGCTTATCTTTGTCTTGTACCGTCAGTTCATACTGTATAAAACATACTATTTCCAAAAAAGTGCGTGTCTTTTTATAGTGTGCGAGTGAGACAAAAAACTTGTGTGTACCCTATATTTTAAATGTTCCAAAATTATTGTATATAAATATGTGTCGTTGTAAAATAAATTCATTCCAATTTTGTTTCACTTCTAATCAGCTGTTTTATTTTACTAAGCTCCTTAGGCCATACGCTACAGTGGTGACCCCGACTAGGCTTCTAAAAAAACGCGATTGTAGTACTTACCTACGCAGTAAAACTTAAAAAAAAAAAAAGAAATGTAGAAATGAAGAAATGTCGAAGGATAGACCGATATTGATAAAATTTTATTCAGTTGCTCAATTTCATCATCATCATCATCATCATCATCAGCCTATCCTTGTCCACTGCTGGACATAGGCCTCTCCTAAAGCACGCCCCTGAGCACGATAGCTCAATTTATCTAGTTGATACTTCTATGTTGCGGGTGTTGTGATATTTTTAAAAGCTTCTTAGCTTCTTCCTTCACCTCATTAGGGTGAGTTTTGAAAAATCCTTCTTAGCTCATCCCTAGACCTCCTAAGGAATCTGTGGCATTTTTTTTTAATCCGAAATACTCTTGCCTTTGATCACAACTTGTCAGATGACAGCAATAATGCAGGCCACGATAGAACCCGCCAGCCCAGTATACCGATTCACTCGTGATTACGAATGATTTTTAGTGAGAACTTAGCAGTGGAATGAGACTATAGTTAGAAACCTTAAAGGAGCAATTATTCCGACCCACCGTGCATGGTGCACGACACGGCAAGGCCGCTGGGCCGTGCGGCTTTGTCTGGTGGGTGGTCACTGATGGTCACTAACTACGGCCTTAAACCTATACCTATGCTAAATTTAAAGTTATTCTACTATGTATATAAAAATAAGTCGGGTTTTCCTTCCTGACGCTATAACTCCGGAACGCACGAACCGATTTCCACGGTTTTGCATTCGTTGGAAAGGTCGCGGGCTCCGTGAGGTTTATAGCAAAGAAAATTCAGGAAAAATTTCAACAGAAAAGCGGGAAAATGTTACATAAAACGAAGCCATCTGGTGGCGAAACGGAGTTCGCCGGGTTTGCTAGCTAAACATAAATTCTCATTCTATACTAATTCCAAATTTAAATGAAATTTGCGTTTTAGTTGTAATTTCCTTGTCAGTAATGTCATAGTGTAAGTCTAAAATATTGTTGGTATTTCAAAGCAGATGTATTGACGTGAGCCGTTTAATTAGCCGTTCGGACGGTGGAGTCTTGTTTCAATGAAATGTTCCGTGAGCGTTCCCGATCCGTTCTCGGAAGCTGGGTCACAGCGAATGGGCTGAACAGAGAGGAACTATTCAATTTTGTACCAATAGTAGCCGTTGACCGTCATCCTCCGCAATATATTCCCATTATGTTATACTAGCTTTCCGACAGCGGCTTCGCCCGCGTGTATGTCGGTTATCGCACCAAAACATTACCTTCTTTTTGCGCAGTCGGATAAAAACTATCCTATGTCCTTTCTCGGGTCTCAAACTAGCTCCACACCCAATTTCATGAAAGCAACACAGACAGACAGGCAGAGTTACTTTCGCATTTATAATATTAGTAAGGATTAATAAGTAAATTAAGTAGTAGTCGAAGGAAGAGAAACGAAACGCTCCTTTCACCGGTCCATCACTAAGTTCACTTACTGAGAAGAAGAACACTTAATGTTAATTAAATATCGATATTTTTCAGGACCGTGCATGGACGCTTAAAAAGGAAATTCTAAAGGCTTGGCTTTGTATTATCACTCGTGTCTTTACAAAATAAATATCTTATTCTTATTCTTATTCTTAAAAAAATATACTAAACAAAATAACGTAAAGTAATTTAATAGTAAATATTGTGCTTATGTTCGCCAACCTCATTAATTCAAGCCATTATTCTTACTAATTTTAATCATAGATTACATATTGTTATTTCATTAATAAATTTTAATTATTGTTTTTTTTTTATTTAAACTATATTATTGATGTAAACACAAACTGTCTATTTTTATAAATGTCTGTGTTTATGTTGTTACCTTGCCTAAATATATATAAATAAAGAGATACCACTAGGTAAGGCACAAGTTGCATCAAATTGTACTAGCATACACAGAACGGAGCAGCGAGTTGAGAGAGTTTAGGCCTTAATCCACATACGCTGGCCAAGTGCGGGTTGGTTATCAAATGTCCTCGAATGGTTAGTTCTTAGACATGCCGGTTTCCTCACGATGTTTTCCTTCGCCGATATTCAGCAGCGGCGATGGAATAATTCACACAAAGATGTGTTGGGCACGACTGGGATTCGAACCTGCGGCCTTATAAATCTAAGGTGAGGCCCGTACCGCTGTGCAACCGCTGTTTAACTAGCTACGAATGTCTGTAAAAGCAGATGCAGATTAAAGAAGTCTTGATTTCCGTACACTCTGTAGTTTCCCTCCTGTCGTTAATATACTGTGACAGACATAGATATTATCACACACGTGAATTTAAACTAAATTGTATGGTATTTTGTGGTCGACATTAACTTTAATGTACTGATTGAGATTGGTTTTTTGAAAAATGTATGACAGATATTCAACTCCGTTGATCTTATCACTTCCTGAATCTATGCCCTCATATTCAAAGTTAGTTCTCCTCAAGTTATTATTATTATTATAGCCACAAATAAGTTAAAAGATAAGTAAGTAAATAAGTTAAGTTCAATTGCACCCTTTTCGTATTCTCGTAATTTTGACAACCGCTGTCAGATACGCTCGCGTCAAGTTCGTGTCACGCGAGTATAAGACAAGGCTGTATAGTCAAAACCTTTGCCTGCCTATTGGAGAATATGTAAATATAACAACAACAATGTGTCACGCCGTCACGCGAGCGTTTAAGACTAGATATGACACTAAAAATATAAAAATAAGACAAGGCTGTATGGTCAAAACCTTTGCCTGCCTATTGGCGAACAATATTAACAACAACAACTAGATATGACAACTAAATATTTACAAGAATACTATTTTGCATTATGACGTAAACTTAACTGCAACTGCACCGCAACTTGATCAGCCCTTCAAAAAATTACGTGAAATAGGACCCAGCCCTGATCTTCTCACTGCTGCGACTTAATACACTGCCACAATCTCGTCCCTGCTAATAACTATTACTACTGCGGATTAGGCTCAGGATTTAAAAATCAGGCCAAGTTCCGGGACACCTAAAGATTCAACATAGACAGACAGCAGGCGAGATAGTAAAAGAAGTTGAAAATACCACCAGCTTGGGACCCAGCGCTAAATTTTATTGTACCTACCAAAATCCAAGCAAAATCCACTCAGAATTCAAAACATTGAACTCAGTGTAATGTTTGTGTCCGTGTTCAAAAATATTGATTTTTGAACAATTTTTTTTTGTTTGCATATATTATCCTGAAACAGTTGACAATTGAAGTGGCTCACGCGCATGGTACTACACGATCGGCTACTATTTATACCGTGTGTCACTGCGCACATGGGACGCGGCTATTTTTGATCTAATTATCTTCGATTTAAAAATAGGAGCAGTCTCTCTTTAAAGACGAAGTGCTGTTCTGCTTCGTCTTTTGAGGAGTGCCTTAAATTAAAAAAAATATAGATCCTTTATCCTCATATCCTCTATAGATCTCCTCTATGGTACCCAATAAAACCCCCCGAGTGTTCCTCACGCAATTTTACCAGCACATATTTATTTATTTATAAGGCATGTCAACAGTGTAAAGCACCAACATTACAATAAAATCATTGGCAAGTACAAGGGCTTGTGCTTATGCCAATTATAGATATGCACAACATTAACATTAAAAATTATTAATTTTTTACAATAAAAAAGCACACCACTAAGCACGATCCGCGGGACTCTCATCTAGCTCTTACCAGCCTCCTTGCAGAGGTCGTTACTCCATGATGACGCAGCGGTAAGTATCGACCTCGCCTTTGAAACATAAGGACGTGGGTTCGATCCTCGGTCGCGCCTTCCCATTTTTGTATAAATTATTTAATCGCCGCTGCTCGATATCAGTGAAGGAAAAATCGTGAGAAAACCGCCATATCTAAGAACCCGCGCTTGGCCAGCAGCGTGTGTGGATTAAGGCATGAACTCTCTACTCGTAAGATAGTGAGAGAAGACCCGTACCCAGCTGTGGGACACTAAAAGGATTGAAGTAAGCGTCTGCTTTAGTTAATTTGCCCGTTAAAATCAAAGGGGCGGTGAAAACGTTTATAACTCAAGATATTATCTCATACAGACCCCGGAGGTAACTGAACAGGATTGGTAAACAACATACGATTCATGCAGTTAGATATAAAGACCCACTCAGCAGTAATGATGAGCATGAAGCGCTATCTTTGATGAAAAAAGCGATTCCCACCCGAGACAAATATTAGTGATGAACATTGGTGTTTGTGTCGAGTCTGGGTGTAAATATCTATTATAAGTATTTATTTACAAAAGAAAAGTATTTTATGTATAGTATATACCAGTTATCTGGTTTCCATAACACAAGCTCTGCTTAGCTTGGGACCAGATGACCGTGTGTGTTAATGTCCCAGAATATTTATTATATATAATGTGTCTCTAATATGTTCCACACTTACATCTAAGTGTTCCGATCTAATACCGAGCTCATGTCCTTTTAGAGAATACATTTAAACCAGTATTTCTAGAAACACCAGCTAGTACTAAGGTAGCTAGTTCCCTACTCATTACCTACTAATAGTTTACAAGATAATTTATTAATATTTTCCTGTTTTAAACTTTTAACCTAGGATCTCATTTACATAACTAAATTTAAAACTTACTGTTTTCTCCTTTGAATCATTATGCCCTGCTGTAACAACCACAAACACGCAACCTAAGTGAGGTTGGCGTCTTGTAAGTTTGACAATTAACAGGCCTATACTATCACAAGTGACTGAAGTGACACCTAACCGTCTGTTTAGACAACAGCTTGCTACGTTTATAGGATACACGATGCGTTTAGAATACACGGTAGTGTGACACTGAAGGTTTGTCTGTTTTTAAGAAGACTGAATGAGATCCATACCTAACCAGGCTCTAACTCTTGACTATAAACTCTGTCTATACTATAGCTATTAAACTAGGTGCTAAACACAAATAGACACCCTCAAGCCTCCAATTGAACGGCATTTCACACTTCAAAAATTACCGCAGCACATCAGTGGTTCCCCAAGCACTTTATTTATGGAGCATAAAGTTCATTTTAGTGCGAAAGTGCATCTACGGATATGCGTTGATGTATGACTAGTTGAAATCGACAGGTAGGCCCTTCGCGGAAGGGCAAGCTATTGTCTTGTGTGATTAGGACAAGTGCTCAACCTGTCCATATTTACTGTTTTTTAGGGGTTGGAGGAATGTGGTATAGGTTAGCGTTTTAAAATAGATCTTGTTTGCTCGTGATAAGGTTAAGTTTGTAACGCAGGTCTATTGCCACTTTAATTATGCAATTTTGGCATTTTTTAAACGTCGCTGTTCTAAGTTTTTATAAATTTTAAACCGTTCTTTGTGTTTAGAATAACTCATAAACTTTGCCTACGGCCAAAGTGCACTACACTGTGGTATATTATACTTCAGTATGTTTGGTACCCACTTCAATAGCAATAAGTATTATTTGAATAAAGGGGTACGCACATTACAATGGCCCAATACCATATTAATTATAATTTCTAATACGAAGTCGATGACTTCACAAGAGCGCTAAAAGAGGTGTTGTTGTGCGTTGTGATCAAGACCGAAGCTTGAGAAGTTCGTGGACGATTCTCGCGCTTTCAACATTTATCTCAAACGCGACATATGTCAAAATAATTGGCGAATGTCGATGGAAAACTAATTAATCTTTTATCTCTTATCCGATGAACTAGACATATTTTAGTACTCTGATTGAGTTTACTAACATAGCATTGCACAGAATTTGTTACAATACCTAGTTTATTTTAATGTAAAATATTTGCAACAATATCGCATTGGGTCATCCTGCAATGATATTTGTTTTGTTGATAAATAAATAGACATAATAAATAGACATTTGTATGTCTTACCACGATAAAACATATCGATCTATACATTTATTTATAAGATCTCCCCATGTTTTACCTATGTTTGACAAATAATAAATGATTTGATTTGATTAATATGATCTCGATTGCAAAAGAGTACTCATTGCATGCTTACGTCACATTCTGAGAACACGACAAATAGATTTCTCAAACACCGCATGTCAAAAAATGGATCCACCATATTTTTTTTAATTTCTATTTTTGTGTTTGTCGTCTTAAGCGCTAGAATCGGGATGCAGTGTCTGTCGCGATTGAGGCACTAGCAGCAAGTGTGGTGGTTCATCTGTGCGAGGTCTTAGTGTCCGTGGATCTTTAAAAATATTGTGTTTGATTACAGATTATGATACATTAACAGATATTACAACATCATAAGTGCAATTGAGAGTCTGGCATTCGATGACCGGAGATCGGATATGGAGTGCCTGTCAAGTTGTCACTTTATGACAATATGTTTGTAATCCGTTACTCGTGTTATACCTACATTATTATAAGCAGACCTGCCCGCTCTTGGCTTCAGGTAGCTAATCTAAGGCAGAAATTTATCAGAATTCCCGATATCCCGATTCTCGCGATTTCGGCATAGTCATAGACAAATGACTACGATGAAACGCGCTTACCCAGTAAATACCAATTCACTTGTGACTTGAAGACATGCAGATTATAGCTATCGGGAAACAAAAATGCCGGTAGCGCACAATTTGGCAGTTCGTACAATAAAAGTGGAAGCAAAGCGTTTTGTGCGTAGGTACCCGTGGTAAAGAATTTACATCGAATGATATTATTATAAAATACTTATTAAATCATTTCTGATTAGGTAAGTTAAAATACGAATTACTTTATGCTAAGTAAATTTATTTGAAGTCTGTGATAATTTTTTGTTATAAATTATTTTACATTGCCAGATTACTTTTAAACAATGTTTTTACTTACGTATGAAATCACAATTAAAAAATGTCCAGCAAAGTTTATTGTTTTGAATATAAAAGAAGCTGTTGATTGAAATGTGTTATTCACACCTATAAACGTACATAAGCGGATTATTGTATCGCTTTATCGACCAAGAGTCTAAGCTTGGAAAAACACAGTTCGTCACGACTATCACGATCATTGATGAATTCTTGCGACATTGAAATTAATATCGACCATACACCATACACGATGAAGTCCGAGGTAATATTAAACCGATCTACAGTCCATCAAATCTAAGAAGTACCGTTTGACAGTTCTAAACGTAGTACATTTAGAATTTTATTTTTTGTATGAAAATTGTTTAAGTTATGTTAAAATAAAAATAGCTTCATAATTCAATTATTTTACAGGAAAGCTAATAAAAATAGTGTGAATTACGCCTCTATAAAGCTAATTTAATAGAAAACAGTGAAACGTCAAACGGTACCTCTTAGATTTGCTGGTTGCAACCGTTGCTAATTTCCGTGCGTTCAAACGATTTTGCCAAAATTATTATTGGAACCAGCTCTGATAGGTCCCCTTAGATTACATTACCCGTGGTACTTATTTCATTATTAGGAGGCAATTTTAAACCTCTCTTTTTTCTCTATGCTGTCTCCCGTTTTGCACGGAGAGAAGTGGACACTCTAACTTTTTAACTCCTCCTATTATCTTTCTGATTAAATTCGTGCGAAATCCAAAACAGTTTAGGTGCTCGATTCGGTGGTTCAAATCCTGAGTAGAGACTCCGCGACGCGCCGTAATGAGTCACGGCGCCGCTGTCGATCCCGGCTTACTTAGCAGTGGCGGGACTGCGGTGGTAGGTTATGTCCCTTTTAAAAGACGGGGAAGTTTATTTAATTTTGCTTTTTTGTACCCAAGTAGGCAAGTAAATTGAAAATATTTGTCCCCAAGTAATTGCACACAAATTTATCAGAAGATGATTATAAGGGTTTAACATTTAGAAGAACTTCTTGTAACGAACTTTCTTGTCAATTATTTAGAGAACATTGATCAACACTATCGTACATTCCTGATTGTATAAAACTAATTTACAACTTTTTTTTAAGTTGTACACATATCATGCGAAGGAGCGAAATGTCGTGTTATTTAACATTCAATGTTTTGACCGAAATCGCATGGGTAATTTAGTAGGTACCTATGCTTTTCAAAATCGTAGGATATATGTATGTAGACTTACTTCACGTGCAAACTGAAATAGGGATACGTAATAGGAACGTATACTGTCTGCGGTTTTCACGCAGATTTGCTCAATGAACTGCTAAAAGTGGGGTTCCGTGGCACTTCGAGACACCTATGAGTGGGTGCGTCCAATATAGACTCCTTTCAAATACTGCAAAACGTCGGAAATACCAGCAAGTGCACCTGAAATTCCACTGTTTGCTAATTGCTATAAAGTTCGATTTCGATTGGCGAATATTATTAAGATATTGCGGGTTTCCCGAGTGCTAAAAATGAATCACAGGTCGCTTACCCCCGCGTTGTTAGAAAATAATATCTAGATGAATTTATTTGTTTTCGTTTTATGTCATTTATGTTTCCGTTTCCATGTTTCTTTTATTTGAGTGATTTACTATTGTTTTGTGGGTTTATTGTAATGGGAATTAACTAGATGGCGTTGGTATCGTGCCAATCGATTGTGATCAAGATTAGTCACTGAAGTTTGTATGAAATGTTTTTCACAGAGCGTTTAGTTTTTTTAGACAGATAAAAATTAAGGCCACACTTGGAACATCAACTTTCGAATTTTAGTTCAGCGTCTAAAGTACAAATAGGCCCTCGTATTAGGCCCTTTTTACATTGTTAACACGTTCGACTATTTGTAAATGCGAAAAGATAGTAAATTGAATAATAATATATATATGTGAAAATATTCTTAAAACTTTTGAAGATACTGGACAAGTACTGTCTGTCTCTTTTTACCCATCCGTGAAATCTGCAACATATTTCTTTGCATATTTCGCCGGAGCGAACCAAGGTAGTGGAGTGTCGATGCAAGATAACTGAAGGGACGAGTGTGGTGCAGAGGCCTATGTCCAGACATGGACTGATGATGACGAAGAACCAGACGTACCTAATTATTATTGTACAGGTATTCTCTGTAAGAATGTGAGTCATATTGGCCTAAATCCCGATATAGGTGACACATAATACAAACAAATTGCTTGTCGCAAAGGGAAATGTGTTGACAAGAATATTATAAAATAACTTCCGCTCGTGCGTGACTGTCTGCAAAAAAATATGAAACAATGCTAAAGTCGTATTATTTAGATAAAAAATAAGACAGTTTTGGTGTCCCGGGACTTGGACGGTTTTCAAAACCTGTAGGCTAATTCACGTAATTTCTTGACGCACCGAGTAAGTTGTGGTGCAGTTGCAATCACGTTGAAATTAAGTTAACGCCTTAGTGCATTATGGTGTTCTTGTGATTGTCATACAAATAACTTATACGCTAAAGCGCTCGCGTGACGCGAACTTGACGCGAGCGTATCTGACAGCGGTTGTCAAAATTACAAGAAAATGAAAAGGGCTGTTTTGCTGAACTTAATTGTAACTGCACTGCAATTTAATTTATTTAATTATGTGAATTAGCCCACTGAACCTATACACTCGCGCTGTCGATCCTCGCTTAGAATAGTAGCATGGCCGTGGTTAGTAACCACCCACCAGACAAAGCCGCACCGCTAAGCGGCCTTGCCGTGTTCCGGTGTGATGTCTGGTGAGACCATGCAGGGAGGGTGGGTCGAAATTGTTACTCCTTTATGGTTACTAACCTTAAGGAGGCTCATTCCACTGCCACCTTCTCGCCGATAATCATTCGTAATCACGAGTGAATCGGTATACTCGGCTGCCGCGTTCCATCGTAGACTACATTATTGCTTAACATCTGGCAAGTTGTAGTTAAGCGCCAGCCTATCGAAGAGTAAATCGTGTATCCCCGAGGATACACGTACCACTATTTGAGAAACATTAACCTAGTTGGTCCCATTAGAATACAAATTGGATGCTCTTTTAACTAATCGACTGCAGAGAGATAACACCCCTCGTCTTTAAGATCGACTTGATAACATCAAGACGCAACGCCTCACATATTATTACAACACGTCAATTAACATAACACTATTAATAACTACCTAACATGGTTCTTATTCATTACCCGTCACGACTTCGCAACAGTGCTTTAAAATCCAGCTGCTTCGGAACATTTTTTTGAAGACTGTGTTGTGTGCTGCAGGAAATATACCTAGATTTGAATTTTTTTAGGCCGCAACGCAACCCATCTTGTAAAAACCATCACTTTTGTATATTTTATAAGCCTGGGCATTGTCTTTCAATTGGAACTGATTCATCAAATCACGTTCCGTGAAGTGAACTCGTTCCGGAGACGGATTTATTCAAATCTTTCATATGTGAACTATTGATCGCGCATAACAGGCGGGTTAAATCTTCGAAAGTCGGGCAACTCCGGTCGTGCATCGACTCGATTCCCTTCAATAAGTCAATTTGATAGTTCACACATCTATGTGTAAACTATTTCATCACCGCTGTTCAATATTGGTGAAGGAAACTACGTGAGGAAACCGGAATTCTAAGATCTAATCATTCGAGCTCATGTGAAATCTACCAACCCGCACTTGGCCAGCGTGTGTGGATTAATTTAAGGCTTAAACTCTCTCAACTCGTATGATAGTTGAGAGAAGACCCTTGCCCAGCAGTAGGACACTAAAAAAAAGAGTTGAAGTAAAGTGAATTGGAGGGAATCGACTTATCGAGCGGCTACATCTTTAGCCAAAGTCTGTCCCCACCTTAACAGCGAAATCATTCCAGGGCAATTAGTTGGTGACGATTCTTGACGAAACAGGAAGAGACCTCATGACAGTTTTCCTTAATCCTTACACAATTGATTGGTTAATCAATTCACAATATCGAGATATTCTATCTAAAATCATGGGCGATATAATAAAACATCTCTTTGAAAATCACTAGGCAGTTGAAACATTAAGCCTCTTAATAAACCAGACTAAAAGTTATCCTAAAAATCTGTACAATGTACACACGACATCCACGCCATCTGCTATCCGGGACTCGAATCAAATAGAACAATTTAAGAACCGGTTCCTCCCAATTACCTCGCCCCTCCTAATTGGATGGCGAAGGTCCCCTATTTCAACCTATTCACTCATTTAGAATACGTTTTATATTTTCAAATAAACAAAATTCGTCGCCTCTTTTATTTTAGCCTTACTTAGTTGAAATGAAATGAAATGAAATGAAAATATGCTTTATTTTTTTGAGACGCGAGTCTACTTAAAAATAGTCCAATTTCTTTTCCTACCGTGCAGTGAATGACTGGCTACTATTGAGAAACACTGCCTAAAAACTCAGTAGCCTTACTTTCTTTTTTAAATGAAGTACTTATATCTATTACATTTTGTTTGATTATTGTGTTGAATTAGAGCGACTTAATTCCAAGCGTTTTTATCCGTTAGATAGTCTGAACTTTTATAATATTAAATTAAATTTTAAATTTGTTAATAGTTTTTTTTTGTCATTATCTGCGTAATGGCAATCTGTTGTGGACAACAATAAGCCATTGCTTTGTCCGATAAGGGTTTGTCTGACTAGAAAATTTACCATAGTGAGACCCGTCTTGAGTATTAGGAGTCTTAGTTAATTTACTTTAAAATCTGCGTGGACGTTACAAAATATTCATGAGATCACAATGATGTAGTTACGATTTTAGTGCTTCTACGAATACCTCGGATCGCCGAGGTTACTCCAGGAAACCATTGGAAACATGAAGGGTCTGCAAGGATTCCTCCTAAATCTGGGCTGGCAATAGCGAAACCAGTCCAATCACGCAAAATAGGCGCACATGTCAGACGTCGAGTTGCAGAAACCGAGCTTACTCCAAACTAAACTATCAGTGCTTCCATTCAGAACGAAACTATTATGAGTCGCGATACGTGAACGGTAAAGGGAAAGATTATTATTAGATAATCTCCTCTCTGTATTCTGATAAGAGCAGCGATGGCGCAGCGGTACGGTCCTCGCCTTAGAAATATAAGGTCTCGGATTTGATTCCCAGTCGTGCTCACTCCTCTGTTTGTGAATTGTTTCATCTCCGCTGCTCAATATAGGAAAACATCGTGAGGAAACCGGCATGTCTAAGAACTAATCATTTGAGGACAAGTGACATCCACCAACCCGCACTTGGCCAGCGTGTGTGGCCTAAGCTCTCTCAACTCGTAAGATAGTTGAGTGATGACCCGTGCCCATCTGTGCGACATTACAATAAAGGGTTGAAGCGGTGTATTCTGATTACACCTGTGGTCCGGGGGTACCGTTGACACCTCCGCGTAACGCGTTCTGTGAGGAATGGAACCACACCAACCTACTGGCAGATACACTGATCTGGGATTTGAACCCATGATCTCGACGGCTAGAAACACCAGACACCAACATAAAAGCAGTTTTGCAGCAATGTGACGAGATAGCGCCCAACGTTAGTGATATAAGGAAGAGAAGCAAATACCAACTGATAGGCCTACACTTAAGAAAATAGGTACCCTTAAACACTTCTAAATACTATGTTTGTGTTCCCTGGATGTAATCGTGGGCCCAGGGCCACACGCATAGGTAATTAGTTAGAACCAGGCGTCGATGCAGTCACGAACACCGTAGACCTGTGTTTGCTGAGCAAACACAAGTCTATCCGGTTTTGGACCTTAAAATGGTGTGCTCTAAAATATAAGCTGAGCGACGGGCGATCGTGTGATTTTATTTCCCGCCAAAGGATTGACGTAAATAGATCGATGAAAAGGAAACATTGAGGTGGTATCTTCACATTCTAACACACGGACCTTTATAAAATCAGCTGATCAAAAGACTGTCTTTGGTAAATTTACAGTCTGGCAGGAACTGCCTTTCTTTTCTTCTATTTTGCTGTGCCCGACAGGGTTCTTAATTAAACCTTAATTTTTGTTATGATCTAAACACTACATTATGGCACTTCTACTAGTTCTAGTCACTCATGGTCTATTTAATATGGTTGTAGGTAAGTGTAATGATTTAAAGAGACCAGCTCTTTAGCCTTTTGGTTAGTGTTCACCTTTTGCCATCGAGGTTGCAGGTTTAAACCCAGCGCCTAACCAAAAAAGTGTTGAAGAAGTTAAGAATTTTGTGTTGTGACAACTTCGTACCTCGGAGACCAGTATTAATCGTAGCCCTTAATCAATTTTATTTATATGAACACTGACTTGGAATATCCAGATGCGCTGCTTTTTCGGGTCTACCTAATTAATTGAAAACCTGTAATTTTAGATCACAGTATTGAAGTCAGTGACGAATTCCAAGTAACATTCTTAAATTCTCTCTTTCTTTCATCCATTTGACATTGCAGTAATTTTAACTTGAGCTTTTGTTATTTTTATAATCCCATACTGATGCCTATTTAATATGTTTAAAATGTTTTCTATCATTTCAAGGAATTCCAAGTGCCTAAACATGATTTTTGTACGCTGACTCTCGGCAAAACATGGAGGTCATTTTTAAGCTAACACCGTTGTATTTCCACTCATGTTTTTACAAAAATAAACTATCTTATCTTACCAATGTTAATTAGCAGCGGTAGTAGACTGGGTCAGCTGGGTCGAAGTGCTTTGGATCTACAAGCCCCATTTATAAAATAGAATAATAATATCTTACCAATCCTAAACCGTTTTACGTTAACCCGCTACCGCCTATGTCTTGATCCATACCCAAATTGTGGTATGCAGTAAGCAAGTTCAGTCTACAATAGGGAAATGGTGTTTCCGACATTACCCAACGAGATTCGCCGTGAGAACTCCACTTACAACACTAACTTAACCAGATTTCCGAGTCCAAAAATTTATCAAATATTCTCACATAAGGGCAGTTCCTGTTTATAGAAAAAGAACGGTGGGAAAATAAATTGGACTAATAAATAATAATAATAATCATTTTATGACTGACTAGCGACCCAGCTTCGCACGGGTGCAATGTGTCATACTTATAAACCTTCCTCTGGAATCACTCTATCTATTAAAAAAACCGCATCAAAATCCGTTGCGTAGTTTTAAAGATCTAAGTATACATAGGGGACAGGGACAGAAAAAGCGACTTTGTTTTATACTATGTAGTGGCAAGGTCCACACAAACTTTACATCTAAGTTAAATAGCTGTTGACTGACTGTTAGATAGCTGTTGACAACCTGTGCTGCAGGCTGACTATTTTTATGAAAAACTCGCGTCTCGAAACAAAAAGTAATTAATAAACGGGGCGATTGCTAAACAATGCCAAGGAAACTTAATGAGGGAATTCGCATGTCTTAGAAGGATGAATAGTTATGGACTATGTGATTTTTACAATCCTGGATCAGCTTGTGCTTTTTTCTCAATTCATAAGTTAATTGAGAAAACACCCTTGCCCAGCTAGCGGTTCATCCACACCGCAGTTATTTAAGTTTAAGTATGTATTAACAAAAGAAAAGTATTATATGTACATAGTTTATTACCAGTTATCTGGTTTCCATAGTACAAGCTCTGCTTAGTTTGGGATCAGATGGCCGTGTGTGTTAGTGTCCCAATATATTATTACTAGTTTCCGCCCGCGGCTTCGCCCACGAAATTGATCTCACTAATCTTGTTTCTCCATACTTTGGAACTTTGGAACCCCGTTTCACCCCCTTAAAGGGTGCACCCCTAGACCCCATAAGGAACCTATGTGCCAAATTTAGACTCCAGACCCAGCGGTATGTCAGTCAGTCAGTTTCTTCTTTTATATATTTAGTAGGGTGGATCGAAAAAAAAAATTTTTTTTTTCTTAGCATGGGGGTAGAATTTGTAGCTTATAAAAAAAAATTTTCAAAAAAAAAAATTTTTTTCGCAACATTTAGAGATAGCCCACTCGTTTTTTAATAAAATAATGGATCAAATGGACTTATTCTAGCAAAAAAAAATTTTTTCTGTCAAAAATCGTGGAAAACATGAAAAAATAATTGAATATGATTTTTTTTCACTTACCTTTTATTTCAATACAGAAAAAAGGGCTGCTCAATATAAAGTATTTTTATTTTATTTTTCGCTAAAGTTACAAAAATAATAGGAAAAAAATTTTTTTGACTTCTGATTTCCATTTGGCTTTCAAAAAGACATTCCACAGTGTGGAATGTCTTTTTGAAAGCCAGAATTAGAATAAGTCCATTTGATCCATTATTTTATTAAAAAACGAGTGGGCTATCTCTAAATGTTGCGAAAAAAAATTTTTTTTTTTTTGAAAAACGTTTTTTTTTATAAGTTACAAATTCTACCCCCATGCTAAGAAAAAAAAAAAAAATTTTTTTCGATCCACCCTAATATTTAGATTAAGTATTGTAATTATGTAGGGTTCGAATTTAGATCGCCACCGCGCTCTCGTTTTGTGTTCGCCATTGTGAATTACATTGTGGTCTATCGCAAACCTATTTTAGAAAAAAGAAACCTAATTTCTAATGCATTAATTATTAATATTCATTAACACCACTCATAAATTATTATGAAAAAGTATTTTCGACTTAACATCAATGTTTTGTAATTATTGTCATCAAATCCTACCTTTGTCTCGATTGATGAGAAAAATCGTTAAAATTGTAATCCCAAGAGTAGATTTACGAATTTGGACCTTATGCTCCGGTATTAAAGTTCATTGTTAATAGTTTTGATCGAGGTATTTATAAGTGTATCTAATAGTTAAGATTTATGACATTACCGTCTGGTAGTAGTGTCGTAAAATTAGAATTGATTAAGGGGTAGTCTCTTAGAGTATACATTTTTATAGATTTTTACAAGGTATTGGTGGTTTGCTATTATAAATAATAAAAAAAAAACTATATTGACACAAGTAAAAAAATATTGCAAAAAAACATATTGCATTATAATATTTAATTGAGTCTCTAGAATGTATGAGTAGGCAAAATATTACCAGCCAATTGTGCTAAAACTATATTCAATTTTCTACTGTAACTTAAGAAGCTGAAGCTTGCTTTGTTTTTTAATCGGATCTTTGAGACTTCCCCTTAACACTCTCATCGTTGTTTATCAAACGTTGGCGACGTGTGCGACGTGCCTTATTACCGGAGGCGGCACTTTAATGTACCCGTTTGTCACCACTAATCATGTTTTATACTATGGGGAATTTCATCGTAATACGAAACCATAAAAGATTAAAGCACAATTGAAACTTAATTGATCATGCGCATGTGGAAGTTAATTAAAAACAACCTTTTTTAATTGGTTTAGTGAATATACACCACGCTATGCCCCAGCGGTGGAAAAAAACATCAAAATCATGGCACCAAAGTCCACAGCTAGGTACCCGCGCAAAACATACAACACCCCTTTCTTGTGGGTTAAAAGTTTTGTGGGCGGTGCGAGATATTGTGTTGATCTCAAGACAAAATGTAGCGCTCTAGGGCGTGAAACATCTCATTTGCCTCTATCTTGTTAATCGCATCCTCTCCAACTTGCTGTTCATCTGAGTTGGGGCCAAGCGCGGGTCAGTAGTTGCCAAATGTCCTCGAATGATTAGCTCTTAGACATGCCGGTTTCCTCATGATGTTTTCCTTCACCAAAATTGAGCAGAGGCGATGTTAGAATTCACACGAAGATGTGTGGGCACGGGAATCGAACCAGAGACCTTATAAATCTAAGGCGAGGCCACCGTTGCACCGCGGTCTCCGTTCGGTAACTGTTATTTGGTCTGCCGCCCCCGGCGAGTACGCATGCGCATCAACATGAACTCGCGGTGTGTCAGTAATGTAAGAGACGCATTCCAGTCAAACGCGCTAAGGTAAATGCAATGTAGAGGCCAGTGTAGAGGGCTATATTTATCGAGGGACGAGCCCGCAGTTCCAGAGCCTGCATTAAAAACAGAAGACAAATTCAAAATCGGAACAATGCCATAGATTTAACAGATTCGAGAACATTATAGTAAAGGTTACTTAAATGATGGCGGCGCGAGTATCTGCATGTGTTTTTTTTTATTCTATAATAGGTTTGCGCTTGACCGCAACTTGCCTGATGTGAAGCAATGCTGCAGTCTACGATGGAACGCGCCAACCCAATAAATACCGATTCACTCGTGCCTTGAAGACAGGTAGATTATAGCTATCGGGAAACAGAGATGCCGGCAACGAATTCCACAACTTGGCAGTTCGCACAATAAAAGTGGGAGCAAAGCGCTTTGTGCGTGCCCGTGGAATTTCCACCATATTACGGTGGCGCATAGCCGTACCTCTACTTGTACGATGGAAGAACGGGGATGGGGGAATGTGTGTATGTATCTGTGACACGCGTCAAACTTATCATCATCATCAGTCTATCCTAGTCCACTGCTGGACAAAGGCCTCTCCTAAAGCACGCCACTGAGCACGATCCGCGGCTACTCTCATCCAGCTCTTACCAGCAAAGATCGTCACTCCAACTAGTCTGAGGCGTCCTACGCTTCATTTACCAATCCGTGGTCTCCACTCAAGAACATTACCTCAACGGTTGTCAGTTCTACGGCAGATATGACCGGCCCACTGTCACTTCACCTTACTAATCCGGTGAGCTATGTCGATTACTCTGGTTCTCTGTCGGATCACTTCATTGCGTATTCGATCTTTTCGTAACTTCCATAATGGAAAATTAAATAGCACCCCTCTTTTTCGTCGGAGTTTAAAGCATACAAACATACCTGTTAACCTTTCGTGTTACTAAGCGCTTTAATGTTTTCATTTACGACCACTACTCATTGATTTAACACCAAACAGACTCAATGCACGGCATAGTCGTAAAACTGTCGTTAATATACAAAGAACTATGTGTTGTCTGTATAAAATGCCTGTCTGTATGTCGATTGGTATGTTAGAACTTAGAATGTTTCATGTTTTATTTAGTAGTGAGTGGTTTATTATGTGAGGAAAAGGAACTATTTTTAATAGTTCTAAGCACCGGATATATACAATGGTTTTAAACACAGTAGGGTCTGAACTATTATGATATTGTAGTTACCTATAGATAGACCGTTTAACGAAACGTTTAAGAAATTAGGCGAGCGCGAGAGCTTAGCTATGGGGTGTTTAAAGGTATCTGGTCGGTGGACATCTCTAAATTGTTTCCAAACTTTTGTCGCGTTGCTTGTTCAGATAAGTAAGATAGATATTGTCTAATTTTGTTTCAGTTTCCAAATTATAGGCCGAACGTTTAACTCGCGTATCGCCTATCGCCAAGATTCTGACTCCTCCAGCTGCACAGACAGTGATGATGATTCAAGCGATATGGATATTAGTGACGAATAGTCTTACATTACTTTTATCTGTGGTTAAATAGTTCTTTATGAGATTTAAGTAATGTTTTATGACTTTGTACCTCAGATGGCGATACGCGAGTTAAACGGTCTATCTATTGGCAATGTGTATTTCGGCAACGACAAACAGTCTAATGCCCGCTTCCTATATCGTAAAACCGGTCAAGTGCGAGTTGAAACCGAAGGGTTGAAAAAGGGTTAAAGTGAAGGGAAGAGATAACTTGGCCGACTATGTACGCCGATAGTAGGTGCCTAAATGGGGGGGGGGGGGCATCAAACTTGGTTAATATCTCTCTTCCTGAACACGCTAATCAGATCAGATCTCACCAATCTCCTTTTAGAAAGTGTCAATCCACTTAGTGAGGTTTTTTACGCTACATATGTGCTTACCATACCAATCCACGGTTTTCCCGAAAACCCTTTTGGGGACTGAGTCACCTTCGTCCGTGGGTGTACACCTTTAATTGATTCCCCACACGTGGTCCCCGGGTGGTGCAAATCAGGTGACAATCGACTGGTGGTAGGCTTCGGCCGTGGTTAGTGACCACCCATCAAACAAAGCCACACCGCCAAGCGGCCTTGCTGTGTTGTCTGGTGACACCATGCAGAGAGGGTGGGTCGGAATTGTTGCCCCTTTAAGGTTTCTAATCACATAGAGGCTCATTCTACTGCCACCTTCTCACCGATAATCATTCGTAATCACGAGTGAATCGGTATACTGGGCAGGCGTGCCAGCCCAGTATAAAAAAAAACCGTTTACCTCGGGCAGTTATTACCTTATTACCCCATCGATTCACTCTATGAGCCACAAAAAACCCCACATGCCGTAAGTACCCGGAGGCCTCAATCGACAACATAACATCTTGTTTTATTCATAAACGCTGTATTTTATTTGGAAAGAAAACACTCGTCCCTTTAATTAAGATAGCGGCGGAATCCGAGGACTGCTTTTACTCCACACGATACGATTTCTTGAAGACATAATAACTACTTATTTAAAAGATTGAGCTATTTTAGGTAGAGCTATTTTTTATTTATTTACAATCTTATTTTTTTCCAATATTAATATTCTTCTTTATCGTCGTTACACTCTTGACAGAGTAGTCGTGATCGTCATGTTGTATTGGAGGGGGCAGATTTAATACGCCTCACGACGTCTTGCCATCTCTCCCTGCTTGAGGCTATCCTACTGCACTCATTTAAGGGACCTCCCACAGCAGACTTAATTTGAATTGAATCATAATATTAACCTAATTAAAAAACTGAACTTACCAATGCCTAATTTAAACTAATGCGTCGAAAAATCCTCCGTATCATCCGAAAACGTATACAGAAGGCTAGCAGTAACAGTACCGCTTTGGATGACGAAACTGATCCTTTGCCTAAAATATTAACCAGCCTTCTGATCACGTGTGTTGTTAACTAAGCGTTTTGAAAATCCTTGATTATTATAATTGATATGTGTTTGAAATAAAGGCTCTATTCATAGTATAAACAAACGATAATAAGTATAACAAACAATTTTAATACTACTAAATGTGATAGACCAAAGATATAGCAAACATTTTATTAAAATGTGACGTTTTACCGCCGGTCGGGTAATATCTTGCCATCTTAAATATCGTACAACTTGTATGGAAACGTCATTTTCTTTATAGTTTACACTTTTTCTCAAGCCCAAATGAATAGAGTTTAAGTAGCTAAAACATTGTTTATAAATAGTTTACCTGTATCGATGATTGTACCCGGGTCGGGTTGCTAGTAATCTATAATCCAGTCGTAATCACTAAAAGTCAAATTATTCTTTACTGTTTGTATTTAAAAAGTTTTCTAAAGAAATTATTAAAAAATCTATAAAAACATTTTCAATGGATGTGAGAATGAATGGTACTCGCAATGGCTGGCATCCATTAGGGAGGGCTGTCCGTCATCGCGGCGTTATGAAAGCAATTCAATGCGTCTCGGTTTTATTTTACTGCTGGATATGAGGGTTGGATAATGACCTAAAAGTGTGGGATAAATACCCTTCCACCTTCAATTCGAGTCAGCCCGGAAAAAGACAAAACGACAAATTGTGTGTGTGTCTGTGTACAAGTTTCTTTGCCTCATAGAGCCTGATTTTGATAGGTAGGTAGATTATTTTCAGTCGAAATTTCAACAAAGTGAGGCGATGCGGGAGTCGCAATTGTTTCAATAAAAAAAGAGTTATAGAGTTTGTTTTTTGACGTCGGTGAATGTCAAAATCTATTAATAAAAGCTTGTAGGCCTTTTTTTTAAACTTGACACTAGTACGTTGGCAGAAGCCATCATTAAGATGTGATAAAAGGTAATACGTTTAGTTAAAATTTAAAACATTAAGTATAAAATATGTATGTGTAGTGTTAGTGTACCCCTACCATTACATAATCTAGTTTACCAAATTCTATCTTTTAGTCCGTGTTAGCGACTGGCTGGAACGCGGCCTCTTCCTCTTTTGTATTATTTATATTTTATAAAGGATTTTACTAACGTTTTATGTCATTAATTTTATTTACATTTCTAATACACGTGCTGCACAATATTTTTTATATTTTATAGCTGCTTAACTTGGGACCAGATGACCGTGCGCGTTAATGTCCCAGAATATTTATTATTACTATTTTACCACCTTCACATCTTGCTTCCTCTAACCACAGATAACATAATACATACTATAGTACTCTGACGTAGTCTTCCGCTCCTTAACAGTCCGTCTTGTTGATACCCGATTTTCCCATTTTTTACGTAATCGCAAAATAAAAGCGACTTAAAGCCAAAGTGTCACATAACTTCACGATCACGACTAGTTTTTAGTGATTATGACGTTAAGAACTTCTAAACATTAATGTGATTCATCATAGTATATTTTATTAATTTATAAAAGAAATAATTTTCGATTTTCGTTTCCTGGAAACGTACCCATTGTCGCAGTAAAATACCCTTGACGGTTGTTATGTCAGTTATTACTGCAGTAAACCTTATCGGTTTCGATTAACTGCATTTGAAGCAAGTGAGGTGCGATTACGATCGAACAATACGATTATTCGAATGACTTGTTTATTCGATTGGTATTCAATAACAATATTAGGTTTTCATTTAGATATCTGGTTTGAAATACAGCTGTTATTCCTGTCCCTTTACCTACTTCTATCTAGTTACTTCTATCTCATATTCTATTCTAGCTGACTTTATAAACTTAAACACCAACTTAAAAATTTAATTCTTCCCAAATCCTATCCTGATTTTTCCATCCGCTCTAAATTAAAATAAGTTTCCCTAACTTTGTTATTGGCAAATGGTCTAAAACCGAGCCATTATAAAAAAAAAAACAGCTGTTTAGTAGAAAATTGCTTTTGAACTATGGTAATCCTTCCTACTAATATTATAAATACGAAAGTTTGTATGGATGTGTGTATTGATGGATGTTTGCTACTCTCACGCAAGAACTACTGGGGGACGGATTTTGATAAGATTTGATACAGAAACAGATACTTGTTTGGAACAGCATACAGGCTACCATGCGGGCGAAAACGCGACTGAAGGCTAAGTATCTATAAAAATTAATGATGCGATGTTAGGATGAATAATATTTTAAATCTTAATTTTTTTACTTTAAACTAGGTAGATATTTCACAGATGAAAGCAAACACAGATGCACTCTCTATCCCCTTCATTTTAGAGTCCAGTGGTACCACTTAAACAATGCGTTTTAAGTGGTCCAGTGGTACCACTTAAACAATGCGTTAATCCGTTAGTCCTGCGGCTGACCTGAGCGGTCGCTCAGGTCAGCCGCAGGACTAACGGATTAACTTACTCTCTGAGGTACCGAATGTCAAACCACACACCTTCTGAAGTATAGACTAGTCTTGTGAAATTGGTAGTCGTTGGACCAAAAAAGGTCCAGCGTGGGATTCGAACCCGCGATTTCAATGGTTACAGTATTCTCAGTACGAGTTGTCAACACGAAATAAATCGAATAGGTACGTCAAGATAATAATTTGAAATCCAAAAAAATATATTTTCCGAATTCTATTTCCAATTTAATATATTGTATTACTAGTTTTCCGCCCGCGGCTTCGCCCGCGGATGTTGGTTATCGCGCTAGACCATTAATCCATTTTTTCGCAGTCGGATAAAACTATCCTTTCCCGGGTCTCGAACAATCTCCATACAAAATTAGTTCAGTAGTGTAGGAGTGTAAGCAACATTTTGAAATCGTCAAGCGCCCATATCGCATATCCATAAATCAATAGGCGTTTCTTAAAAATACTACGGCCCTTAGACCATACTTATAAGAAATGAAATTTAAATTTCGAATTCTATTCGTAGCATTGAGTTATCAGACATGTCATTGTGTCAAAATAAAAAGTAATTTAGATCAAAATTACGAAGGAGTTATGATATCAACTTTGAAGAAAATCACCCTCAGAATAATTTCTCAGGCTTTGCCCGCTTAGTATTAGGATGAAAATAAATAAAATTGAATAAATAAAAAACACGTGTTTCATTATTTGTTTTGAGCTTTATTTATACCAAATTTGAAGGAAATCGGATCAAGGACTAAACAGCTATGAAATATTTAATTTTTCCAAATAAACTCACTTAACACCCCCACAGGGGGTAGTTTTGGAAAAATAAAAAACACGTGTTTCATGATTTCTTTTAAGGTATATGTGTGCCAAATTTGGAGTGAATCGGACTTGAGACTATACAGATCCAGAGAAACTTTAATTTTTACCAATAAAACTCTAATTCCACACCTCATAGGGGTAATTCTGGAAAAATAAAAAACCCGTATCTCATTATTTGTCTTAAAGTTTATGTGTACCGAATTTTAAATGAATAGGACCAAGGAATAAAAAGTTGCATACGAACTTCACCCCTCTATTTAACCCTCTTAGGGGATGATTTTTGAAAATATTGTTAGCCTATGTCCGATTCTAGGGTATACACTACCTACATTTCAAATTTCAATAAAATCGGTTGAGCGGTTATGGAGATACGCGGTAACAAACCTTCACACACACACACACACTTACTTTCGCATTTATAATATTAAAGTAGGATTCGAATTTTGAATCAAAACACTGAATTTGAAAAAGCATTTAGACAATTTCCAGATAGTATTCAATGTTTTTTTTTTCGTATAATAATAATAATAATTATTTATTTATTTCTTTATTTATTCCACTAACACAAAGGAACAAGGTAAGTAATTGTGAGAAATACAATTTTGCAATATCTTCCTTTGTTATTCGTATTGTTTATTTTCTTCGTACTAGGGGTACAGGCAAAACGCTAACATCTACGACAGAGAGGGTTAGCAATATCTAAAGTACAATAACTATCAAATTGTTTCTATGTTGGTACTACTGTACTAGATCCTTTTGTAGTACAGTTTGCAGGAAATATTCTATTTTAGCTAGAATGATTCACCCGTATAAGTGAGTCGCCGATGTGCCGTGTATGGCTCGCTCGTTATACTCGCCATATTAGGTACCGGCGCAAGCGCACCCTCACGGTAAGTTTACACTACACGAGGTTCTTGCTTCTTTAAGTATGTGTGATGTGATGACTGTAGTGTTTAAACTTTTTCTTGTTGAACAATTTTTTGGTTAATGATTGTAAGCCTTCATAAAGAACCCTTACGTTATTTAATTAGCTATGAAACATAAGTTGGATGCGGTTTTTTCAGAGAATTGTGTGGTTTCAGAGATTTACATGGATACAAATATTAATGCCTGTTTTCCATGGGAGTCAGCAGAAACTATAAAGCACAACCTGCTTCTGGCCTTAAAATATTAATACACTTTCTGGCCTTCTGTGAGTTACGCATTTTTTTTATTCTTGAATAGGCTGGCGCTTGACTACAACTTACCTGATGTTAAGCAATGATGTAGTCTACGTTGGGACGCGCCAGCCCAATGTACCGATTCACTCGTGAGAATGACTTTCGGTGAGAAGGTAGCTGTGAAATGAGGCTCCTTAAGGTTAAAACCATAAAGGAGCAACAATTCAACCCAATCCTCTTAAATGGTGTCACCAGACATCGCACCGGAACACGGCAAGGCCGCTTGGCGGTGCGGCTTTGTCTGATGGGTGGTCACGAACCACGGCCGAAGCCTACCACCAGTTAATTACCAGTAAACATAATTACCAGTTGATTGTCACCTGATTTGCACCACCCGGGGGCCACGTGTGGGGATTCAGATGAAAGGTGCACTCCCACGGACGAAGGTGACCCAGTCCCCAAAATCTGTCCTTTTTAGAGCTTCCTCTCCCATCATAACCACTCCCTCTTGTAACTAAAACTATACATAACTTTCGTCAATGGTCTATCATCCAATTCTCTCCACGTGACCAATTCGAAACTGGCAACTGTCCAAAGAGCCCATCGCTGACTGTCAGCTTTATGGTGCTGAAAAGGTTGAAATATAATTAATTAATTAATAAATGGCAAATGGCAATTATCGGTTCGACCGTCCTCGGACGGCTCACGGAAAAAGTCCGGTGAACCAATAAAGGCCCCTCCGGCTGATGGAGTTAGGTCATCCGCAACAAAAAGAGGCAATTAACCACGCCTCTTTCACATAGGATATAGGAAATAGAGAATGCTTCAAAATTACCAAATTGAAATGCAAACAGTGACATTTGTTTACACTTTCTACCAAAGCCGTTTAGGGTCTAATCGTTTTGAAATCGGTATCGTCACGTATTGTATAAACGACTTACATCTGACGGGCCGGTGGCGTGGTCGGTAAGATACTTGCTTTTCACGCCGCAGGTCGTGGGTTCGATTCCCACCCGAGACAAACCTTAGTGATGAACATTTGTGTTTGTATCGAACCTAGGTGTAAATATGTATTATAAGTATATATTTACAAAAGAAAAGTATTATATGTTTAGTAAACAGTTAACCAACTTCCATAACACAAGCTCTGCTTAGCTTGGGACCAGATGACCGTGTGTGTTAATGTCCCATAATATTTATTTATTTATTTATCTAAGGGCTATTGATTGGTACTATTTTGGATTTTAACGAGGCAAAACTATTAGCAGCCATGTTCTGTGTGAGGAATCAAGGCATTGTTCGAATTACAGTATGTGGAAATCACCTGGTCTAAGTATAAGATGAAATAACTAGTTGGCTGGCTACCAGAATTAAACGAGCGACTTCTATCAGACCTCGAAAGCCGTAGGGAACCAGTAGCCGAGATGGTTAGACCAGGTGTCAGATTGTATTAGCCTTCTAGTACCTAGTAACGATTGTTATAGATGTTTTTAAAAGCAACGCAGGCTAAAGGCTTAACTGCTCCCCGAGGCACGGAGGGTAGTCCCTCAACCAACCAGACACCGAAACAAATCTTTGTTGTAACACAAAGAATGTCCGGAGCAGGAATAAATACCAACTCGAGGCATTGGAGTCTATTGAAACGCGAGCCATGAGGCTTCTTCAACGAATCCCTCGTCAAGGCTAAATTTCAAAGCCTGGAGCATCATCGCACAGTTGAAAGTGTGCGTTGGAATTACACAATCTTATTCCGCCATCCCCGTTCTACCATCGGACAAGTAGAGGTAGATAAGGTTTGGTACGCACAAAGCGCTTTACTTGCACTTTTATTGTGCGAACAGCCAAGTTGTGGAATTCGCTGCCGGTATCTATGTTTCCCGATAGCTATAATCTGCCGGTCTTCAAGTCACGAGTGAATCTGTATTTACCGGGTAAGCGGGTTCCATCGTAGACTGCATCATTGCTTCACATCAGGCAAGTTGTGGTCAAGCGTAAGCCTATTTTAGGATTAAAAAAAGAATCAGACCCGCTACCTCTAGGGCACATCCCGATCGGTTACAGATCGGCTACAGAAGTCCTAGAACAGATGGAATTAATAAGTTAGAATGATGATTTAAATTTTTTTAAATGCGATTAACAAGTTCGATATAATTCACATCTAATTGGGTATTTTTTTAATACACCATTCAGACAAGACGTCAGAGAAATAAGTGGCTTATTGTTCTCGAACAGATTGCCATGGCCCAGATATGTGAACTAAAAAAAAAAAATTGGGTATTTAGTTTTCAAAATTGGGCACTTGGTAACAATGTATTATTTGTATTATTTTCAAGCTCGTTATATTAGATTTAGTAGAATCATTATTTTAAATCAGCTACATTGTTACTGGTAATGATTTGCTTGTTAGTTTACCTAGTCAATTATAGTGTGGGCGAGTATGTTTGTGCACGCCTTCTATTTCTTTACCCCGACAAAAAAACTGAAATGTTCAAGTCTTTTTATCTATATAAAAGTTCCATGTCACAATGTTTGTTACCGTACTCCTCCTCCCCCTTCTTATGATTTTTTTATGCATATTCAGTAGTTCTGAAAATCGGCTACTATCTATTCATACCCCTAAGTGATAAGGGTTGTTCACCCTTAATTATTTTTTTGATTAATAAATACGCGGCACGAAGTTCCCTGGGGCAGCTAGTCTATTATATAAAATTTCCATGTCACAATGTTTGTTACCGTACTCCCCCGAAACGGCTTTACCGATTTTTACCAAATTTTATATGCGTATTCAGTAGGTCTGAGAATCGGCTACTATCTATTTTTCATACCCCTAAGTGATAAGGGTTGTTCACCCTAATTTTTTTTTTAAATTTTTGGACGAAATATTTTGTTTTTATTTTTTTATGTGGCATTAAAAATACATACGTATTACATTAGTAATACGCGGTACGAAGTTCGCTAGGGCAGCTAGTAAAAGTATAAGAAATAAGTAACAAAATGAATTTATCAAGTAAATTCCTTTTTTTTTGGACTTAACCGCAATCTCGCTGTTGCATCTCTTGTAAACCAGGACCGATATGAACGCCGCGAAGAGACTCGAGATTTGAACCCGGACAGGAAGTAAAGTGCTATAATTACTTATTAATATTTATTTATTTAATAAAAGAAATATACAAATAGAAAGTTTTACATTAGCAGTGTCGCATAAACCATCACTGGTTTTTCTGTACACTTATTCGTCTTCGTAAACTCGACATAAATGTCATAATGTCATATTAAAGTCCATAAATTGTTGTATTCCGAGTAAGTTTTTGTATTTTCACCCCCGTCAAGAAAGTTTTAAGATTGATGCGTGTGTATCTATGTAAAATTTGTTGTCTTAGAGCGGTTAAACCGATTGACCGATTTTGTTGCGTTTTTGTATTCGAAAGCTGAAGTGATTGAGATTGTTCTTAGCTAAATTCACAATTGAATTTGTTTTCGTGTTTATATTTTTTGTTTCGTTTTTCTTTCCTGTTAAACAAGTTTATTTTTTAATATCTAAAGACAGATTTGGTCTTTTAGCAACCTTGGCGCTGTGGGATTGTTGGACATTGTTGAAAATCACTGTGTCGCCTACCGGGGGTACTCACAGCGTTTTTTTTATTCTATAATAGGTTTGCGCTTGACCACAACTTGCCTGATGTGAAGAAATGTTGCAATCTACGATGGAACGCGCTTACCTAATAAATACCGATTCACTCGTGACTTGCAGACAGGTAGAAAAGCTATCGAGAAACAGAGATGCCGGCAACGAATTCCACAACTTGGCAGTTCGCACAATAAAAGTGGAAGCAAAGCGCTTTGTGCGTGCCCGTGGACTTTCCACCATATAACGGTGGCGCATAGCCGTACCTCTACTTGTCCGATGGAAGAACGGGGATGGGGGAATAAGATTGTGTATTGCGTTTACTGAGCAATGTTTCCACGTTTGACACTGATGGGTCACACTGATACTCTTTTGTTTTTCATTTCTTTTTTATCTGTTTTATTTGGTTTTATTTTTACTTGTGTTTTTTTTTTTTATTATTTTTACTTCATTGTGTATGTCTTGTTTGTGTCAAATAAATTTTATTTTCTTTTTTTTTTCTAAAAAAATATGCGTAGGGAGTATACGTCACTTCGCTTTTTAAAATTGCACTTTTTTACGTATGTTTTTCTACGTCGTCCACCATTTTTGACAGTGAATTCTCCAACATCAAGTTAAAGAGACCGTGCAATAAAAAAATTTTTCTGCACGGTAAGCCGGAATGTTGTTTACTCGAGGAGTTATTTCATGAAGTAGGTAGGTTTACAAGAGCATACGCAATTAATAGGTACATATTGGTACAATATTCACGATAAAAAAAAGTTTTGATTTTGAGTTCTGTCAATGTAAGAACAGCGTCCATTGAACCCTTTTATCAGACTGTACCAATTACCAATCAAGTTCGAATCTCACGAGAAACTATTTTACGAGCTGTCGAGTGTCTGCCAAGAGTGCCAAGACCACACAAGCAATACTAAATTACTTATTTACTTCAAGACTTTGCCTTTCAATTCAACTGGCTTTGAGTATTACAATTATGGCGCGAAAATGGTAGGTTAAACAGTCTATTACTATCTCCAAAATTCTAACTATCTGCGTGTTTTCGTCAAAATCTTTTACATTTCTAGGGTGTGGATACCGATTTATCACTTTCGCATCAACCCTTTTTAGTGTCCTACCTGCTGGGCACGGATTTTCTCTCAACTACCTTAAAAGTTGAGAGTGTTAAGGCCTTGATCCACACCGCGGTGGTACAGTGGTAAATTCGAGTCCACTAACTGCGAGGCTGCTGCCCGGGTTCGAATTGCTTCGAATCCCAGGTCAAGCAAAAAATGACTTCTCATAATGTATAATATGAACGGCAATAGGCTCGCTATTACGTATGGGATCTAACCATAGCCAACGAGTGAATCGGTATTTACTGGGTAAGCTCGTTTCATCGTATACTGCATCGTTGCTTAACAACAGGCAAATTGTAGTCAAGCGCAAGCCTATTACGGAATAAAAAAAAGTGTGATATTCACCTGCCTACACCTTTTGTACCCCTAGTACGAGTTGTCAAAACGAAAAAAGTTTTCAAATACCTGCTATCATGAACTTGTCAAGACAATAAGTTAAAACTCACATAAATCTACAAATTATGTTACCTATTCTGTTTCCCATCCATTTTATTCTATTACTATTTTGATTTCATTTTTTAAAAACGTTTTGTTCGAAACAAATGAATTTGAAAACGCATTTTGACAAGTTCGAGGTAGAACATATTTAAAAACTTTTTTCGTATTTATTTATTCATTAATAAACTCGTACTCGTGAGAATCAAACGAGTGTGTTAAAAGTCGTGGTTTTGTTGGTTGTTATAAATGAAGTGTTAATGAGTCTCCCATAGGTTTCGTGAGTGCATTATAGTTATACCACAGATAAATAATACGTTATACAGACCATATGGTAATTTTAAAATAAAACGCATGTATTTGTAACACCTAATAACTTTGAAATAAAAATAAATGGTTAACAGTTAACACTTGAATATAATCTAAATTTTCTTAGTAAAGTAGGGTTGCTATCTACAAACTTTTAAATTTATCTAGGATTTGAAGGTAGGAACACCAGAACGTTAACGTCTTGTAAGTTTGACAACTGACAGGCCTTAATGCTATCAAAAATGACTGAAGTGACACCTAACCGTCTGTTTAGGCAACAGCTTGCTACGTTTATAGGTTATGTATATATCAAATTGTACTATATCGGCTCAGGTTAAACTGCAGCATATTTGTCACGGCTCCAAAACAGCGACAAAGGGCCCTGTGCGCCATAAATTGTTTAAAAACTCCCATTAAAAGGTATTTTATTGCACCTCCCCAGCGGGAGACCTGAGATCATTGTTCGGAGTCTGTGTGACAAATATGGGTATTAAATTTTTTAACCAACTACGCTGATGTATAGGCAGTCTTGTATTCAAATTCTTGGTTATATTTTTGGTAATTTTCTGGAAAAAAGGAACAGGCTCCAGTTTGCTTAAATGTTTTACAATTGAACGCCTCGGTTTCTCTATTATAATATCGTGTTTTGAACTTGATAGGCCTTTGTTATCATAGTATGGTATGAAGCGACGCAGCGAAGGAGGGGGGGGGCTCTGAATTCATCCTTTATTGTTAACTAGCATTTTACATCATGCCAGCAGTGGGCTAAAAGTAGCCCTATAGCCTTCCTCGATAAATGACTGTTTAACAAGTGCAAGATTTTTTCAAATCGGCCCCGTATTTCCCGAGATTATAGCGTTTAACCAAACAAACATTTCATGATGAATGTAGTAAGTCTGGACCCCGATCCTCGCGCTTAGACATTTATCTCGAACTGTCGAATTTCGATTGAAAACTAATTTTCGCATTCTCAAAAGCACTCAACGTACGTCATGCAACGAGTCTGTCGATTGCGACATTCGGCATTTTTTTCGACATATGTCGAGTTCGAGATATATGTATAAAGGGCGAGGATCAATCAGGAGGTCCAGCCTAGAACACTTAAATTGGTATTTGTTCCTGTATTTATCTTATTTTAACTCTGAAAAGCATTGTCTAAGAAATTATAGACTCCGTAGGTAATATAGATAGTTTATAATCGTTTCAAATCAACATAACTAGTACCTACATACTCGTATATCGTTGAAGTTCTCACCCTTGTCTCGCCGCCGGCGCCGGCGCTGGAGGCTGCGTACGCGCAGGTAAGGGCGGACACACACTGCGCTCGACACGTCACCATTGTTGAAGGGTTTGATGTATAGCGGGACTAATCACCGTGACTGTATAATACTTTTGTCGTATAACATTTAAATGACTTTTTGAAGCTTTACAAATCGTTTGTGCTGACGATCAATCTTTTAGGTGGTTTTTATGTAGTTTAGCGCCATACTGCCACTTGTTGAGGCTTGATTAGCTCAAGGTGTAATAGAATGTATGGGATTGACATACGTGTCAATCATTATGTCAATCGATACATTTTATTCTATTCGATCGTCGTTTTCGTCATTACTATGTAAGTCTGTCTGTCTGTACCATAACTATATAAGTCTTGAAATCGCATCCAAAACTTTTCCTTGTAAAATATAAGTATGATATTCGATAAGAAAGTTTTAAATAAATCGTAATAGTTTCGTTTAAATTACTTTAATACTATTAATTTAGGTTCAATAGACACCAAAATAGCATTAGTATTTCTGATTTTCTACAAAGACGGTCATCACACACACGGTCATCTGATCCTAAAATAAGCAGAGCTTGTACTATAGAAACCAGATAACTGGTAATATACTACATATTACTAGTTTTTTTTTGTAAACTACACCAGGCTCATGACAAAACTCGGCTGATTGTGCAAGCTATGACAGTAAATAAGCTTCCATATTCGAGGCCCTGTGTCATATTATGGAGTCGATCCAAATTGCGGACAATATAGACTAATAGAATCCACGGATAAGGCCTGAACCAAGCAAGTACGTCACTCTATGAACTTTATTCTAGCACAATTGTTCAATAAAATAGTATTATGACATCAATGAATTAATTTACAGTAATAATAATTATGTGTAATAATTTTACGTTTGACTTTATTATACTTTGACATTTGATTACCTATTTAATTTAATTGTTATTTTAATTTATTTACAGTAATAATAATGAGTAATAATTTAAATTTTGACTTTATTATATTTCGACATTTGATTACCTATTTATTTGAATTGTTATTTAAATTTAATTTTAATGCAAGATGCAATATTAATTTTAATAAAACCTGTATTTAACTACAGTGTTATTGTTATGGTAAAACATGGCGTACGTCCAATTATAAATTGGATATTAATTTCATCATCTTGTTGTACGAGCATCCCATGTGTATAAACTAAATGAATTAAGAATTAAGTTAAGAATAAATGTAATTAAGTACATTGCGAAGAAATTAGCAAGACCCCGATTCTTACGCTTGAGACATTATATTCATCTCCAATTCGATATATTATGTAAAAAACTATCGAGTGTCGATTAAAAACTAATAAAACCGACATATGTCGATTGCTATATACTACTACTCGCTGCGTGCGTTGAGTGGTAGACTTATCTCTAACGTGACAAATGGGAATACGAAAATTAGTTTTTAATCGACATTCACACATTCGAATTTTATTTTATGTCTGACTCGTTTTTGATCGGTTTATATTACGCTAATGTACGGTGAGTCTTACAATGAATCATTTGCTTGACCATAGTGAGTCTTGACTATACAAAGAAGTGCGTCTGCGCACGTTTTTCGTCCAATTACTGTGCGACCGATGTTACAGTTTACTATAATGAGCTGATTCAAAAATATCTTTTATTGTTTTTAAATATAAGGTTAACAAAAATAACCCTAAAACCGGTTAAATGCGAGTCGGTGTTTTACATGACGGGTTCCGTACGGTCTTTTTTGCTGTTGGTTCTTGAGTTCCTCGAAGGTGGTACACGTGTAGTCAGCAAATATGAACTATAGCTGATCGATGTCCTACGAGAACAGTTCTTAACTCCCTGGTCTTCAGACTGAGGGTCAGCTCCAATGACGTTTGGTACCCTCAATACGAGTTGTCAATACAAAAAAATGTTATAGAATACTATCAGTAACATGTATATATTTATCACAACGGGCAATTAACGCGCTCACCTTTAAATTGGCTTTACGTTTCGACACGCGTTGCACCGGTCGTGGTCGCAAGGAGACTGATCCAGCGAAAGAGCTCCGTTGATGACGGCGGCTGTAGAACAACATTTTCTCTAACTACTTAGTAGTATTCTAAAACTTTTTTCGTAATGTTGAACTCGTACTAAAGGTGACTGGCGATGATTGCAGGTCGTGTAGACTGCCACTATATTTGGCACTGCTGTGGCAGACATGTCATTGTTGTCACTGGGTAGTGGTGCACATTTATATTATTTTTCATTCACTTCACTTCAATCCTTTTTTGGAACGAAGTTCCTTATCGCGCGTTGTGAAAGGGGGCTAGACGGAAAAAATTCTTACGAAAAGTTGTCACGAAACTTTTTGCTATAGTAAGCTATTGTAAGCTGTGCGGCGTGCGCATGTTTCTCTGTCTGTCTGTCTCTCTCTCTCTCTCTCTCTAGAGATAGAAAAAAAATATTAATAAAAAAAATATTATTATAACATAAAAAAAAAATTATTACAATGCCTTCACTAATTAATCGAAAGGAACTTCGTTCCATACGGGTGTCCCTAGACACCTCTCAAGTCTTTTTATTGTTTTTTTTTTGTCCTAGTCCTGGGCATGGGTCTTCTCTCAACTACCTTACGAGTTAAGAAAGTTTAGGCCTTCATCCACAAATGCTGGCCAAGTGCGGGTTGGTGGATGTGAATTCACACAAAGATGTATGGGCACGACCGGAAAACGAACCCTGGAAATTATATATCTAACGCGAAACCCGTACCGCTGCACCACCGCTGCTCACAGCACGTTGGTCAATTATTAATTTAATAATTAGACAATATGGGTCAACCTTTTGAAAGAAGACTGAAGACCTGGCTTCGAAAGGCATCTCGTTGGAACTCTACTTCACCGATTATTATTAAATCCTATACCGTAATAGGGAACGAGAAAAATCAAGCTGCAAATATTATTTTCTAATTTTTTATTATTTAATCTGAAATAGGCTTGCGCCTGACTACAACTTACCTGACTTAAGCAATGGTGATTACAAATGATTTTCAGTGGGAAGGTGGCGGTGGAATGAGGCTCCATATGGTTTTAAACTACGGAGCAACAATAACCACACACCCTCTTAAATGGTGACACCAGACATCGCACCGGAACACTGCAAGGCTGCTTAGCGGTGCGGCTTTGTCTGGTGGGTGGTCACTATCCACGACCGAAGCCTACCACCTATTAATTACCAATGAATATAAAAGCCATTTGATTGTCACCTGATTTGCACCACCCGGGGACCACGTGTGAGTTTAATAAACAAGACTTTTTGGTCAACCAGCGAATCAAATCCGGGAGTTCAGTTATTAAGCGATCATACTTACCACTAAACCACCAAGACAGTTAACATACCACAAACACAAATCAAAGACAAGCATACGGATCTTTCGGAGTGATTAATCACTCGCTTACTATGTAGTAAGTACTCTGTACGAGGTAAAACATTATGCGCGCGCGCAGCTCGCTTGTAAGGAATTAGATCTAAAACGGGATAATGGGAACGGTTGATCCTTGACTAAGCAACGTAGGGATGGGACATTACAAACTTTAATAAAACCCTTACTCTTTGCTAATATTACAAATGCGCGAAAGTAGCGTTACTTCTGTCTGTCGCGCTTTCACGACAAAACTACTAAACCGATTTGGATGAAATTTGATATGGAGATAGATTGAAACCCGGGGGAAAATATAAGATAGTTTTTATTCGACTGTACAAAAAGCGATTAATGGTTTAGCACGATAACCGATACAAGGTACTTACCTCCTGATATTTGGTACGAAGCAACGTTTTATAGCACACAAAGGAAAAATTCGAATCCCTCAAATTTGTTAACTTTTTCTTATATACCTACAGGTTTGTACGCAACCCTCGGTGCAGACTCCGACGCGCATTTTGCCGGGTTTTTCTCGACATACCTGTGTCGCGTTCGAGATAAATGTGTAAAGCGCGAAGATCCGGATCCTCTGTATTTGTTTTAGACAATTTATCAAATTCAATTTTTATTAAATAAATTTTAATTTAATAAATTGTCTGGTTTTGTACTTTTGCTGGTTATTAAAAATTATTGCGTTCAATAATTAAAATTTATCATTGAACGTTTTAAAAAGGGTAAAAGGTTTCACCATTCGTGGCGCAAGCAGAATATTTTTATTACTAGCAGGTTGACAGTTGACAGCCCTACTGACAGTTCGTCGGCACATTCCTTGGGGTTCGTTTATAGCATTCCTTAGGAACTGTTCGCGACGATATATGCGGTATTAGGTATTACGATATTATCGTTGACTGATGTAGAGGTCCGAGAATAAACCGATATAATAATAATTAATTGAAGACTTCGTCCCCGTATTATAAATATAGCCTATGAGTCAGCCAGACTATAATTTAAGTAATATCAGTGCCAAATTTCATCGAAATCTGTTTAAAAGTTTTTGCTTGAAAGAGTTATTAACATCCGCACATACACACATACAAACTTTCGATTTGTAATATTTGGTCGGAAAGGAAGTAAGAAGGACTGCCAACTACTCACAGTTGACAGTTCTTGCGTGACTGTATTTACTTGGACACTTAGATCAGGAGCATTTGGGAATAAAAGGAGGTTCCCATCTGATCCCTCAAATAGAGGGGGCGAGGAATGTCAAGCGCCAGCCTATCGCAGAATAAAAAAATAAAAAAAATGCGATGATTTCCTTCACCTATATCGAGCAGCGGCGATGAAACAATTCACATAAAGATGTGTGAGTACGAACGAGGATCGACCCGCAATCTTATTTCAAAGGCGAAGCCGATACAGTGGCGCCACCAATGCTTTTATAAAAATAAAAATCACGCTAGATAGCTAGAATATTTTCTTTATTCTTGAATAGGCTGGCGCTTGACTACAACTTTCCTGATGTTAAGCAATGGTGTGGTCTACGATGGGACGCGCCAGACCAATGTACCGATTCACTCGTGAGAATGACTTTCGGTGAGAAGGTGGCAGTGAAATGAGGCTCCTTAAGTTTGAAACCATAAAGGAATAACAATTCGACTCACTCTCTTAAATGGTGTCACCCACCAGACATCGCACCGGAACACGGCAAGGCCGCTTGGCTGAGTGGCTTTGTCTGATGGGTGGTCACTAACCACGACCGAAGCCTACCACCAGTTAATTACCAGTAAACATAATTACCAGTTGATTGTCACCTGATTTGCACCACCCGGGTACCACGTGTGAGGATTCAGATAAAAGGTGCACTCCCACGGACGAAGATGTCTCAGTCCCCAAATTTCCTTTAAATACTTGTCAAATCCAGAATCCGGACTTAAGAAAACAATTTTAGGTTTATTTTACCTATATTAAACTAAGTACATACTCTTATTATAATAATATCAAACAGGTCTTATATTACTACAGAATCTACTCCATCTATGTTACATACATTGTTGACACTCATAATATCGGCATTCAATCGTAACGTTTCGACATCGTCTCGTCCACATCAGTCCTTACAAAAAGGCAGGTTTTCCCATATTTGGGGTCTCTAATGAGCTAAATGGGTACAGGACATCGCGGTCCCACGGGTCTACAGACTTTTTACTCCTACTTACCCTTTTGGGAAGACGGTCTTATACGAGTGCATTTTACTTCAGTAATTTTGTACCGTTTTTACCCGACTGCGCGACACGGAGGAGGGGTAATGTGTTTATCAACCTATGTATGTATGTATTTATGTAGGTTACTTTGAATAACTATACAGTCCAAACGCCTGGGACGATTTTTATAATTTACAATTGATCACTCTTAGTCTGACGAGTGTCACTAAGACATGACATTAGTGAAAATTCAATATGGCGACAATTGGACGCCATATTGTGAAAATTAAAAAAATAAAGTCATCTAAAAATTTTTTTTATCATAAAATAGGCTTGCGCTTGACCACAACTTGCCTGATGTAAAGCAATGATGCAGCCTACGATGGAACGCGCTTACCTAGTAAATACCGATACACTCATGACTTGAAGCCCGGCAGATTATAAACATCGGGAAACGTAGATGCCGGCAGCGAATTTCACAACGAAATTGGAAGCAGAGCGTTAAACTAGAATGTCACGGGGGGTACGTTTGTTGAATAGGTGAGAATTAGACTATTTTTATGAAGACTCGCGTCTCAAAAAAAGAAAAAGACAGGTTGCACTCCGGGAGTGCCGGCAGAAGTGAAAACATTCGCGCAAGCGCCCTGCGCTGCCTAAACGAAACAGTAGGCCCAGGCATACATTTTCGCCGCGCCGTAGAGAGGGGATAGCTGTCTACTCTCCATCCGTCTTACGCTTTTTCGATCAGGTCACGTGTCCTGACGCGAGTTTAAGATTTTATACCCATTACAGAAAAAGTGCTCAACGCCGCTAAAGAAGTTTTCACTTCAATAAAGAATATTTTCATTTTCATTTTCACTATCGAACTTTGACTTAGCAGTCAGGGTCACTAACCACTACACCATCATGCCAGTCAAAGATATTTAGATTAAGTTTATGTGAAACCACGTATTATTTAAAATGAAAGTTATAAAATACCTATAATAAAAGTTACTTGAAACATTTGTGATGTCATTCACTGAGTGAAGCGAACATGCTCGGGCATAAACCTTAAAATTAACTTGTTGAAACAATTGGTAATTCTATGGAAACGTTAGCATGCATAAATACTATAGGCCGACCGTTTAACTCGCGTATCGCCTATCGCCGAGATTCTGACTCCTCAAGCTGCACAGACAGTGATGATGATTCAAGCGATATGGATATTAGTGACGAATACTCTCATTACTTTTATCTGTGGTTAAATAGTTCTTTATGAGATTTAATTAATGTTTTATGACTTTGTACCTCAGATGGCGATACGCGATTTAACGGTCGGCCTATAGGACTACTCGTGCGAGATAAGCTAAGACTCGCTGGAATGCAACCCTTCGCCCATCGTCTACTCTTTTAGTGTCGCACTGCTGGGCTGGGTCTTCTTTCAACTATCTTACGAGTTGAAAGAGTTTAGGCTTGTATCCACACACGCTGGCCAAGTGCGTGTTGGTGGATGTCACATGTCCTCGAATGATTAGTTCTTAGACATGCCGGTTTTCTCACGATGTTTTCCTTCACCGATATTGAGCGGAGATGTAACAATTCACACAAAGATGTGTGGGCACGACCAAGATTCGAACCCGCGACCTTATTTTTCTACACCTGTAACTTCCCCTCAAGCACCCGTGTTGTACTGTTGTAACTGTGTTTTTTACGAGGGTAAAAAACAAACAAACAAGTTGTAAGTATCCTTAAATAAACAAGCTTAAAAGCTCGTGCTTCAGCTTTTACAGTGTGACAACGTTATCAAGAGACAGCCGAGCGGCGCGTGCGCACAGTACCGATACTTGCTATCTGTTGGTGGAATCTACTTCCTTGTAAACATAACAGTTTGATGGTACTTTTATTAACTCCCGACGAAAAAAGAGGTAGATATTATTTTTGATGTTTAAATCCGATATCCGTATATCTGTCTGTCTGTGCACAAGTATATGGCAGCTTTTCGCTTATACTAATGAACAATATTGATACAATTTTCTTTATAGTATTTTCTTAGATTTACGCGAATATCACACATTAATAATAATAATAATAATAATAAAGTTTATTTAAATCAAGTGGTCATTGTTTTATGCATAAAAAAATAAAAAAAAACTACAAATACAACTTTAAGATGAAGTAGTTTACGATGGAACGCGCTTACCCTGTAAACACCACACTTACCAGTGTTCGGTGATAAAGTGAATTTGCACAGCATGTACCCATATACAATTTAAAAAAGCGGTGGCGCAGTGGTACGGGCCTCGCATTAGAAAAATAAGGTCGCGGGTTCGAATCCTTGTCGCGCCCACACATCTTTGTGTTAATGGTTTCATCTCCGCTGCTCAAAATTGGTGAAGGAAAACATCGTGAGGAAACCGGCATGTCTAAGAACTAATCGTTCGAGGACATGTGACATCCACCAATCCGCACTTGGCCAGCGTGTATATAGTTGAGAGAAGACACGTGCCCAGCAGTGGGACAAAAAGGCTTGAAGTGAATAAAAAAATATATGTATTATATAATACACGGTTACACAACACCTCTATTTTGTCGGAGGCTAAATGAAATATTCAGATAACACGAATAGGTACAATGTGCATAGCTAGCGACTTCATAAAATAGTCCAGAGATAGCTAAAACATTGAAAAAGCAAAGTCACGAGCGATGACGTCACAGGCGCGTGCGCAGATCTCAAACAAGGGCTGCAATAGGGTTGTCAACATATAACTTCAACCCTTTTTAGTGTTCCACTGCACGGAATTCTCTCAACTATCTTACGAGTTGAGAGAGTTTAGGCTTGTATTCACACACGCTGACAAAGGGCGGGTCGGTGGATGTTACACATATTATTCTCGAATATTCTAGGTCATTAACACCACGATCATCTGGTCCCAAGCCAAGGAGAGCTTGGGATATGGACGCCATATAACTGGTATAAAGGTGTAGTGGTTAGTGACCCTGACTGCTACGCTGAAGGTCGTGGGTTCGATTCCCATCCAGGACAAATATTTGTGTGATAAGCACGATTATTTGTTCTGTGTAGAGTTTAATTTATCTGTAATGTATGTATTTCCAAAAAGAAAATGTATTTAATAATTTTATCTGTTCCTTTATGCCGACCGTTTAACTCGCGCATCGCCATCTGAGGTACAAAGTCATAAAACATTAATTAAATCTCATAAAGAACTATTTAACCACAGATAAAAGTAATGTAAGACTATTCGTCACTAATATCCATATCGCTTGAATCATCATCACTGTCTGTGCAGCTTGAGGAGTTAGAATCTTGGCGATAGGCGATACGCGAGTTAAACGGTCGGCCTATGGTACCCATAACACATGCAAATATAATTGCTTTATTTGGGACTAGATGGCGCTGTTTGTGTGAAAATATTTTTTTTGTTTAAAATATCTTATAATAGATAATGACTAATCAAATGATTAGTTGTTAGATATGCCGGTATCCACACGATGTTTTGTTTGACCGATATTGAATAGCGTCGCGGCGGTGGAACTATTAACATAGAGATAAAGACCAGGGATAGAACCCGCGACCTTATAATAATAATAATGATAATAATAATATAGTGGGACATTAACACACACGGTCATCTGATCCCAAACTAAGCAGAGCTTGTGCTATGGAAACCAGATAACTGGTAATATCTAGATATATAAAAGAAGAATCTGACTGACTGACATATCAACGCAGAGCCCAAACCGCTGGGTCTGGAGACTCTAAATTTGGCATATAGGTTCCTTATGGGGTCTAGGGGTGCACTAAGAAAGGATTTTTCAAAACTCACCCTTTAAGGGGGTAAAACGGGGTTCCAAAGTTTGTATGGAGAAACAAGATTAGTGAGATCAATTTCGCGGGCGAAGCGGCGGGCGGAAGCTAGTACTACATATAATACTTTTTTTTTTGTAAATACATACTTAAATATAGATAATTACACCCAGACACAAGACAAACAGACATATTTAAACAAATGTTTGTCTCGGATGGGAATCGAACCCCACGACCTGCGGCATGAAAAACAAGTATCTTACCGACCACGCCACCGGCCCGTCATTATATTTCCAAGGCGTGGCTGGTACCATTGTTTTTTTTTTAGACATGTTAGTAGTGACAGCCCTAAGGATCTACCCGTAATGCCAATTAGTCGCAGGAGTGTTTGTTTCAACGCGCTACACGTATGCTAATTTAGTTAGCGCACACATTCGCCTTTAAGCCCTTCATTTGAATAAAGCTTTAGTTTTATTTACTTACAATTATCTAAATAATTTATCTTAAGTGTCTTACACAATTTTTTGAACAGTTTTAATTTTATTGTAACCTAAAAATAACAAATTTTAAGAAGTTATCAGTCCAAATATGGTACTCGAGGAATACAGATCAGATACCTACAGAAAAGTACAGGGTTATTTTAAAAATACCAGCAAAGTCTTAGAAGTAGATAGCGGATATCTTGAGTTTTGATAATTTAGCAGTTATTTTTTTCATACACAACGAATATTATTTTGATTTCCCGCTTCAACTTATAACTAAACTATGGATGGACTGTGAATACATAGCCTACAAGCCTCGCGACCACATAATAATATCTATATATATAAAAATTAAACCCGTTTTCCGTTGTCACGACATAACGCGTGAACGGCTGGACCGATTTCGATAATTTTTTTTTTAAATATTCCTTTAAGTACGAGGATGGGTCTTACGCAGAGAAAAATTAAAAAAAAAGAAAATTTAGAAACCGAAGAAGTGCCGAAAAGCGGGTTAGATACCTATTATTTATTATTGGTTATATTCGGTAGATCTGAGACCCGGTAGATGGCACTGCTTTACCGGGCAGAACGACGTCTGCCGGGTCCGCTAGTACTAGATAGTTATCTGCAGAAGTTGGTGGAATTTTTGTATGGAGCGCAAGCACGCGTTAGAGTCGCGTAATAATTGATGTATTGAGTTATGTCAAAACTCGTAGAACAAAAGTTATTGCTCATGGTGTCAGCTATCTACTCATGCGAGGTTGCTGGTGTTTTTAAAATAATCCTGTTTGTGTAAAATGCAGTGAAACGTTAAAACCCATTGGCTACCATTGTCGCCATTTTCTTAAATTTACGCGATTATCACACTATGAAATAAAACAATTTTATAACGGATTTTATCGTGGTTTATTTTAGATTTTAAATCCCGATGTTTTAGTCTTTTCAGACTTTATGGTTACTAGTGGACTGAGGTATTTGACGTCTAAACTTATTATTCACAATAATAATATTTTGATTGCGTTCTGATATAATACGAGTATTGAAATAAAACTACTTTTTAACGGATTTTATCGCGGTTTATTTTAGATTTTTGATCCCGACGTTTCAAAGTCTTTTCAGACTTCATGTTCACGGGTGGACATGAAGTCTGAAAAGACTTTGAAACGTCGGGATCAAAAATCTAAAATAAACCGCGATAAAATCCGTTAAAAAGTAGTTTTATTTCAATGTGTGATATTCGCGTAAATCTAAGACAATACTATAATACGAGTAGCTACTTAGGAAGAAGGCTTTTCTAACAATTATTTAATGCACGATAAAACTATTTAATATTAATTTAATGTTTAATTACTCTTTACATTCATTAATTACACATTTCATTGATTATTGTGGAATTTATTTTTATTATTATTAATATAAGTTAAAAGTGAAAGACAATTTCGTCACTACAATAAAAATCATAAAATATGTTTGCGCTACTGGACAAAAGATGGCGTTGTTACAACAATAACAACAAATAATTGCAAGGTTTTCCTACATTTTTGCCTGGCATCGTGTGTGGTCCAGGCAAACCGCAGTCACCTGAGAAGGTACTATTCACTTTGGTCTTTGAACTTGCCTGTGATGAGTAACTTTAGACGGGTCTGAATAGAATATGCACAAGGGAACAATGTGAAGGTATGTACCTACACGGAAGGTTGAGAAAATACACAGATTTTATTACCGTGTTAAGCAAAACTGACTTAGTTTTAGATAATTATGTGTGATATTATGTTTTTTTTTATTCTGCGAAAGACTGGCGCTTGACTACAACTTGACTTGCTTATCGCAATGATGTAGTTTACGATGGAACGCGCCAGCCTAGTATACCGATTCACTCGTGATTACGAATGATTATCGGTGAGAAGGTGGCAGTGGATTGTGTGTAGTTTTATTCTATTACCCCCTGAGTAAGTTTTACTAAAGCTGAAAAGACATTTATAGGTAACTAGCAAACCCGACGAACTCCGTTTCGCCACTAGATGGCTTCGTTTTTTTCCCGCTTTTCTGTTGAATTTTTTCCTGAATTTTCTTTGCTATAAACCTCACGGAGCCCGAGACCTTTCCAACTAATGCAAAACCGTGGAAATCGGTTCGTGCGTTCTGGAATTATAGCGTCAGGAAGGAAAACCCGACTTATTTTTATATAGTAGATTTTTATTTTACCAATCATTTCAGGTAGTGTTGAAGTAATTGATAGGAAAATTTTGCTGAATATTGAGCGGAAATTTTTTACATGTAGGCAACAGTTTTTACCGAAAGAGAAGAAGGTAGGTATTAAATTGGACTGTATGAGTTTTTTTTACGTTTTTTACCTAATTAATATCTTTGTTATTCTTTGTTATACGTGAACCGATTCGTGATTATTTTTTTTGTTTGTAACCTGGTGCTCGTGTAGTCCCAGTTAAATTTCATCAAGATCTGACTAGTAATTTTTGAACTATGTCGAAAGAAGCGTCATTGTTTACACTAAGCGCCTACGGCCTGTTAAAATAAGAGCAATTTTGTCTCTCTCTTCTCTGTTCGACTCTTTTAGTGTCTCACTGCTGGGCACCTGTCTTCTCTCAACTATCTTACAAGTTATAGAGTTTAGGCCTTCCACACACACTGGCCAAGTGCGGTTTGGTGGATGTCACATGTGCTCGAATGATTAGTTCTTAGACATGCTCGTTTATTCACGATGTTTTCCTTCGCCGATATTGAGAAGCGGAGATAAAACAATTCACACAAGATATGTGGGCACGACCGGATATCGAACCCACAACCTTATATTACTAAGGCGCGGTCCGTACCGCTGCGCCACCGCTGCTATCTACCGCTTCTCTTCACTATCTACCTCTAAACCATTGATCCCCAAAGTAGTCCATGTGGACTTGACGGGGGTTATCGTTGGCGTAATAGACAAATTCACGAGGGTTCACAATTCGCAATCGGGCGTCCACGAAAATTTATCTGATTTTGGTAGTGATGAACTGAAATGTTGGCTTGACCACTTTTTTGACATCCAATCGCAGCACAATCAAACAATCAAATCTCACTTTTTTTGTTAACTGTCAATTCATGGTTGGAATTTAGCCGCAACGCTTCCATAGCTAGATCTAATCTTTAAATTTTTTGTCGAGTTTTAGTATTATGGTAGAAAACCAACTCCAGAAGGTACACCAGAATAAAAAAAAAAAATCAACGCTCTACGATATCTGCAGTGTGTGAACATACTCTAAAAAACCCCAACCATTACAATAAAACTCAGGTTCTTGTCAAAGAAAACCGGTTCCTACCGAGAATGATCCGCAAAGCTATTTAAATTGAAAAACATCCTAATTTTAACAGAGAAAATGGTTGGAATATACCACCAGCTTAGGACCCAGTGCTTAATTTACTTGTACCAAAACCCAAGCAAAATCAACTCAGAATTCAAGACACTGTGAGCTCAGTTTGCTTAAATAATAATGTTTGTAGGTAGTCAGTAATAATTGTGATTAATATTTTTGGACGTCTAATACCTCAGTCCACCCGTGACCAGTCTGAAAAGACTTTGAAACGTCGGGATCTAAAATCTAAAATAAACTGCAATAAAAAAAAATTAAAGTGGTTTATAACAAAAAAGTTTAACAACCTCTGGTTTAGACTGACGCCCTCTTCCCCACCTTTAGCAATACTACAAATAAATTAGTTGTTTGTTTAAAGCCCTCGTTTCTTCCTGTTTACATCTGTTACTTCCACGTTGAGTGATAGTTCACTGTCAAGTCCATCCAAGTATGTCTTCTAATTTTAGGTATTTATTTATGTTCTCTTTTAAATAAACATTTTCCTGGAAAGTTCTATTTGAAGAATTTTGGGGGCTGAGTCACCTTCGTCCGTGGGTGTACAACTTTAATTGAATCCCGACATGTGGTCACCGAGTGGTGCAAATCAGGTGACAATTAACCGGTGGTAGGCTTCGGCCGTGGTTAGTGACCACCCACTAGACATAGCCGCTCCGCCAAGTGACCTTGCCGTGTTCCGGTGCGATATCTAGTGACACCATAAAGAGAGGGTGGGTCGGAATTGTTGTCCTTTAAGGTTCCTAACCATATGTAGGTTCATTCTACTGCCAATTTCTCACCGACAATCATTCGTAATCACGAGCGAATCGGTATACTAGGCTGGCGCGTTCCATCGTAGACTACATAATGGTTAAATATCAGGCAAGTCGTAGTCAAACGCCAGCCTATCGCAGAATAAAATAAAAAAAATAAGGAATTTAAAATAAGAACTACGAAGAGTCTTACAAATATTTTTATTAGAACCGTAGTTTTTTACGTTTACCTGGCGACATTGGTCACCGATAATGACCATCATACAGAAGGTGCCTTAACGTGAACAGGGTACAAATTGCTTCCTGTTATGTTTATACAATTTCTGAGAAGATATAACCATTCTGTAACCATCAACCAGCGGGCCGCCCCAGCTTCGCCCGGGTAGCTTCAGCCCACTAAACAATTTACAAAAAATGTGATAAAAAAAGAACCGCTCAACCGATTTTGTGCAAACTTCACATAAACCGAACTAATAATCCGAACAATGCCTAAACATTTACAACGAAAAGTGGCATTGATTTTTATATTCATAGATTTACAGCATATAATAAACTAACTGAATAAAAAGTTCAAAACTCAGAGAAAAGGCCAACGCAGTGGAAGCGCAGCGGTACGGGCCTCGCCTTAGAAAAACAAGATCGCGGTTTGAATCCTGGTCGTGCCCACACATCTTTGTGTGAATTGTTTCATCTTCACTGCTCAATATCGGTGAAGAAAACATCGTGAGGAAACCCGCCATGTCTAAGAACTAATCATTCGAGGACGTGTGACATCCACCAACCAGCATTTGCCAGAGTTTGCATTAAGGCCTAAGTTGTGGTCAAGCACGAGCCTATTATAAGTAAAACATATAGTTCCCACGTTACACATATCTCAAATATGCATTATTCATTTACTACGTACTTAATATACGAGTGATAAAGTGTTCCCACATGGCTGTCACCAACTGGGAACCAAACCCATAACATTGAACTTGAGTTGCCCGTGAATAAACAGTTAAGTGTTATTGCGCTATCATTTGATAAGGAACAGACCGTTACAGTCTAATATATCATCATAAAGGGTACCATTACTTTCTTGTGAATATATAAGTCTGAGCAGCGTGGCACAGCGGCACGGGCCTCGCCTCAGAAATATAAGGTCGCGGGTTCGATTCCCGGTCGTGCTCACACATCTTTGTGTGAATTGTTACATTGCTGCTGCTCAATATGTCTAAGAACTAATCATTCGAGGACATGTGACATCCACCAATCCGCACTTGGCCAGCGTGTGTGGATTAATGCCTAAACTCTCCTAACTCGTTAGATGGTTGAACCCTTTTAGTATCCCACAGCTGGGCACGGGTCTTTACTCAGTTATCTTACGAATTGAGAGAGTTGAGGCTTTTAATCCACATATGCTGGCTAACTGCCGGCTGTCACATGTCTTTGAATGATTAGTTCTTAGACATGCCGGTTTACTAACGATGTTTTCCTTCTTTGACATTAAGCAGCGGTGATGAAACAATTCACACAAAGATGGGGCTGAGATGATTAGAACCCGCGGGGTGCACCCACACACCTTTAACTCACATACCTCTTTTTTCTAATAATAGTGAATGAACAATTCGTAAGGAAACCGGCATGTCTTCGAATTAATCTAGAAGTCACGTTATATCTATCCTGCATTTGGCGTATGTGGAATAGGTGGAATGAGAAAAGCCGCGGATCGTGCTCAGAGGCGTAATTTAGGAGAGGTCTATGCCCAGCTGTGGGCTAGAATAGCCTGATGATGATGATAATGATCTGGAATCGCCGTATTTTTTTGCGGGAGATATTCAGAACTGTATTTATTTTTCACAGGTCGAGCGGTGTTAGACCGTTTGTCGAGTACTACGGTAGAAGAAAATTTGGTGTTCAGTGTGGTGGACAGAACGGGAGGCGGGCTGGTTCCCGCCCCACTGGATGTTGCGCCCTATTCCACTGTGATGGCGAACGCGAGCTGTGGTGATGCTGGCGCTGAAGAGTATTGTAGAGATACTCCAGGAAAGTAAGGATATATTATCTTCTATACATATAAAAATCAATGCCACTTTTCGTTGTAATTTTACAACTCAAAAACGGGCTTCCCTATTCAAACCATATGTTTAGGCATTGTTCGAACTATTTAGTAGATGGTTTATGTGAAGTTTGCACAAAATCGGTTTAGTGGTTCTTTATTTATCACAATTTTTGTAAATTGTTGAATGGGCTGAAGCTACCCGGGCGAAGCTAGGGAGGGCCGCTAGTATAGTATAACTATATTATGCTTGCACGGGTCTTCTCTCGACTATCTTACGAGTTGAGAGAGTTGAAGCCTTAATCCACACACGCTAGCCAAGTGCGGGTAGATGCATGTCACATTTCATCAAATTATTAGTTCTTAGACATGCCGGTTTCCTCACGACGTTTTCCTTCACCGATATTGAGCAATGTAACAATTCACACAAAGATGTGTGGGCACCATCGGGAATCGAACCTGCGACCTTATATTTCTAAGGCGAGGCCCGTACCGCTGCGCCACCGCTGTTAATTGTGACTAATTGTCGGGCCGATGGCGTGGTCGGTAACAGGGGTGTTGCGAACATTCGCATCGATGATTTCGATTCCCAACCAAGATAGACATTTGTGTGATGAACATATTTGTTCGTGTCAAGTCTGGATCTAATTATCTATATTTAAGTATGTATTTACAAAAGAAAACTTGTAAATATGTAGTATATTATCAGTTACCAGTTTACTATAGTACAAGCTCTGCTTAGTTGGTATGACCGTGTGTTAATGTCCCACTATATTATTATTATTTTACGATATGTTATTTAGTGCCTAGAACTGTTTGGCGGGGAGTCCGCGTGCCCCGGCTATTCCACACGGACGCTTGTAAAACAAACTCAGGTGCACGCGTGCCCCTTCGCCGTCTTGTTGAAACCTATAACACACACTTTATGGACTTAGATATTTTCTCAACACATAACACGAAATTTAAATCACTGGCTATTAACACACTTTCATCAAAAACTAAAAAATCAAAAACTTAAACACGATCTATTTTGTGTTTCCTATTCTGCTTGTTAATCCGTGAACAATGGTGTGGGTTATATGTTTACCAATTTATTATATATATTTTTACTGTATTACTTTAAAATATAACTGTTTTTTGTTCCCATATAAATAAATAAATAAATTACTATGTATTCAGTTATACATCCTTTTATCTATGGGAGTAAGCAGAGACCATAGAATTACCTACCAACCAGTATCTTTATCCATCAGACGTGGAGTAGTCTGCGATATATGCGAGGGGATGGAAGGCTCCACCTCCCGGCGGCACCCCGCAGCACACGCAGTTGACGGAGACTCCAGTACCTGGTGGCAGAGCCCGACTCTCGCGGCAGGAGACTATCAGACTGTGGAGCTGGTGGCTGTGTTGCCTGATGTGAGTATTAACCATATTCAATCTATTTTCTTGTCTATATTGATTTTTGATAGGTTTTATTGTGATAACTTTAATTTAAATTTAATGGCATCCATGGTGTAGTTCACTTTGTTTTTTTTTAACTCTCAATTAATTTTTGGTTTTAATATTATTATTGTATCAAATCTAAGAAGTACCGTTTGACAGTTCTAAACGTAGCACATTTAGAATTTTATTTTTTGTATGAACATTGTTTATGTTATGTTAAAATAAAAATAGCTTCATAATTCAATTATTTTAAAGGAAAGCTAATGAAAATAGTGTGAATTACGCCTCTATAAAGCTAATTTAATAGAAAACAGTGAAACGTCAAACGGTACTTCTTAGATTTGTTCAATTGTAATGTTTACTAAAGCCGTTTTTGTGAATGCGGTGTTAGATTGTTGATTCTAACACTTTTGTCTGTATTAAATTAATAGATTATATTGTCATGTATGGTGTAGACAATCGTTGGCTAATCTAAATTGACGGGACGGTGGCGTGGTCGGTAAGATACTTCGTGGTTTTCACGCCGCAGGTCGTGGATTCGATTCCCACCCGAGACAAACATTTGTTTAAATATGTCTGTTTGTCTTGTGTCTGGGTGTAATTATCTATATATTTACAAACAAAAAGTATTATATATATAGTATATTACCAGTTATCTCTGGTTTCCATAGTACCTACATACAAGCTCTTCTTAGTTTGGGATCAGATGACCGTGTGTGTTAATGTCCCAATATATTACATATTTATAAAAAATAATAATAATATAAAGGTTGTAGTCGCATTGAATCATAGGTGACGGAATTAAAGAAATATTATTTTCTTTTTTTGATCCGGCTTCCCTTTTTCAGATTTCCATCCTTCTCCACTTCCATTATTAAGCCATTATAGTATAGCGTAGTCCGAAAACAGCTTAAGTCAGTTAAAAGTCCTTGGTAGGCATGTCTAGAGACTTTTATAGGTTGGTACTGAGTTATTTAATATCGTAAATAGTGCGTGATAAATATTACGCTGTGTTTCGTAACTCGTACGTCCCAGACACGCCTACGCGCGCAGACAGGTTTGTCTGAGTTAATTTACATATTGTATATATATGGTAATTCTACCTGGTTGCATGGACTAGACGGGTTTTCTATGTTATTGTTTACTTGCGTATCCCCTCTATAGTCCGATTTTCAAAGTAAACTGACGATTTGGTATTTCATAACATTTTTATTTTTGATTTTCTTGACTCCAGTACAAAAATTACTCTACTGAAAATATTGTCATAAGAAGAATTTGATATTGACTTCGACATTTTATACAAAAAAACTCGCTGAAATATTGGTCATGGTACTCGTCAATAGATGGCGCTGCTTTTTCTTTAATTTATCCCAATTACTATTTTCTATTTACATCAAAAACCGGCATGGTGTTTATTCTACTGGTCAATAGATAGCGCTGTTACCTGTTTATTGTTTTATTACTAACTACTACACGTAGTTAACCTACTCTTCAATAGATAGCGATCTAGTTTCGGTATTATTTTCCGTATAACTGCTCTTTAATTTGAAATAATATCGGCAGTAGCGGTTATTCTACTCGCCAATAGATGGCGTTGTAACTAGTTTAATGGATTGCTTTTGTGGTGTTTTTTTTATAATGGCAAATCTCAAAATTGAGTATTTTTTGACGTAAAAAAACTAAACGTAAAAAAAAAATATTTTTACTCACGTTCTTATGATGTTTGTAATTTCTGCATAACAATGAGTCACCTCACACTTCTCAACACCTTTAAGGTTTTTATAACCTTTTTAACTCACAATAACTCATTTAAAATAAGCGCTGACGTAATGAGTGCTATAAAAATACCTCACGTTAATGTGCCTCCCTGAAAGCCAAAACGCAACATTATGGTGCAGTTAACAGCCTTTTAAAATGTGACGGTATTTTTAAAAGGAGTTTTGTTTACTGTTATTAATAACTTTTGTATTATTTTATATATAGATATTTTTGTTTTCTCATGCTTTTGGAAGTGTATTTGAGTTGTATAACATATTTTTGTTTTGTTTGGACAGTTTTTTTAAGTAAATTGTTATGGTTTAAATTTTAAATCGATTTTTACCGACCGGGGTCAAATCTATGACCTTCAAAGCCGAGTTTCTCCCGCTGCGGCTTACAAGCTTATTATTTTTGGTTCATAGTAGGATGACGTATGTACATGGTATGCGGGGGCAACTGGAGGATCGGGTGGTAGTGACCCTCTAGTGTAAAGGGAAGATCTTCCAGACGGGCGAGGTGTGATGCCCGGTGACCGCGATTACGCGGAAGTTGTTATATGCTAATCGTCGGTGAAACTTTGCTTGTGCGATTCAGAATTGCTATGACGTTATATCTCTTGAGTGGCGATAGGTATAGCTCCACAGGTATGTATTAGCATTTAGCAGCCTCAGGAAATGAAAGTTATTGTCACTCAAAAAAGTGACGTAAGAATACAAACAAAGAAATCTAACCTTATCAGTCAATTTATCACGATCGATTGTTTAAATGCATTGGGCAGATTGGGCTGTTATTTATGCTCCTTAACTGTGTTATCTACAAATTACCCGCTATCTAAAACAATCGTTTAAACTAAACAACACGGACCTTCACTCACAAAAGGTCACTAATTGGTTAATTGTCCTTTAGACTGATTTATTACCTTTTAAGTTTTAACGAAATAAGTAATACCATCGATAGAGAAAAATAAAAAAGGATACTGGTGCGATTAGTAATGGATTAATCATTCACATTAATTTTATTAACACGCGAGTGCTTCAAAAGCATTTTAAAAATTAAATTTTGTTGCGAAATTCTGTGAAATATGAAATGAATTCACCACTCGCTTCATACCTAGCTTCTTTAGCAAGCACTTAAACTGGCCGCAACTGGCAGCGTGCGCTCTCTGTCGAACACAACCATGTACTATATCTCTATTTCACGTGACCTTGATTGACATAGTTCGCTTGGGAGTGAAATTAATCATATACTTCAGTATTATGAATTCCTATTAGCAATTAGCTTAGCAATAGCAATTAGCGTGCTAAGACTTATGAATATACATGCTCATGAAATATATACGAATTCGCATCACGAGGCTCGATTTACTCGCTGCTGTAGTGAAGTGAGAAGGAAAGAGGTGTTGATGGATGCCGACGTAGCTGCTGAGAAGTTTGCACTGCTGTTCATTGTTGAAGGTCATCCGTGTGGTGGGCGACTTAAGGATCGGGTGGTAGTGACTCACCAGTAACAAGAAAAGATCTTCGGAGAAGAGGTGATGCTCAGCGACCGCGGTCCCTGACCGCTTTTGTCGGGAACTTGTATATAATAGTAGTAAAGTTTTACCAACGATTAGCATAACCATAATTATGTACTTAAATGCTAATCGTCGGTGAAACTTTGCTTATGCGATTCAGGATTGCTATGTCCTGATGTCTCTTGATTGGCGTTAGGTATGAAAAGCCACAATATTTTCTGTACAAATGTGCAAGGAGAGTCGATTGATGCTGTGCGTGAGACGTTTAGCCTTTCTCGTTACATGGGCTATCCAAAATAAATGTTATTAATTCTAACTAATTATTTCTGAGATCAGCAAACCAATAATAGCTGAGATAAGCGCGTTTAACAATACCAAACTCATCAGGCAACATGCCTATCTTACAAAACCTACTTTATTTTTCTATACTGTTTATGGCAAAGTCCATGATCGTCAATAACTGGTATCTTGTGCGCTATTAGGCCCTCGATAAGGCCAACAAAGGGCTTCCACCGCATTCACCTGCTATCTGTTAAAGGGTGATAAATTGCGAGCCGAGATGCGCTTGCGCATGTAGGGACTGCATATGTTTAGACTTTGCGAGACTAGTCTGTTTGTAATTTTTTTTATACATTTGTAATGCCTCTCTGCTTAGTGATAGTGTGTTCTAAAAAAATATAGTAGACAGGTTTCAAAAAAGTAATCTGCAACCCACCAGTCCCTAGTCGTGTTGGTCAGTTATCCCAACAGTATTCCTAATGAGAGATGGAATATAAGAAAAATACACCTGAGTTTGCCAAGCGCACACCGACACAAGAAGATTTCTAATTAGCTAGCTTGCATTTAGTTTACTGACTGGCCGCCACAGCCGGAGCACAGTTTGAAACCTATCTAAAACTTTTCCTACATTATTTGACCCAGACTGCTAAGCCGAAGGTCGTGGGTTGGATTCCCTCCCAAGACATCTTTGTGTAATTAGCCTGATTATTTGTCTGTGTCTGGGTGTAATCTGTCTATAATATGTATATATTTACAAAATAATGTATTTATTAAGTAGGTATGTCAAATCATAGTACCCATAACACAAGCAAATATAACTTCTTAATTTGGGACTAGATGGCGTTGTGTGTTTATGTGAAAATATTATTCTTACACGTAGTTAAGCTGTGTATATAGAGATGTATCTAGTAAGTAGGTAATATTTATCTCTATTAGCGTACCTAGTTCAAGTGCAACGAAACCTTTTACTCTGCTTGCCACATATAGATAGTGAAATATATCACCAAATGACATCATAGTGTCTAAACTGACAGAGTATTCTCAAAATATAATAGTGACAGTATCTTGACAGCTTATCTCAGTTTTTGACAGAGATCATTTGATGTTAAGTTTTTAAGATTTTTGTAACGAAAAACTATTATTTGAAGTCGATGACACGCACTTGAATGCCATATTAGTGTTAAAATATGTAAAATTATTTATGAAATGAAATGAAAAAATGATTTAGTATCTTGAGACGCGTGTCTACATAAAACCATTAACCTCTTTTTGAGTTTTCGGATAAAAACTATCTTATGTCCTTCCTCAGGTAAATCTAAGTAGTTTATGCGAGAAAATTTAACAGATAGGCAGTTCGTAGTAGGGATAATTTTGCGGGCGAGCAAGGATTTTAACAACATTTCCAAAGAGCTACTATTTGATCCATATACTATTAAAAACAGACTGCAAGGAACAGGCTAAACCTTAATCTTTATAAATTACTAGCGGACCCCGCATACGTCGTCCTGCCCGGTAAAGCAGTACCACCCATCATTTTCATTTGAGGGAGGAAAAGGAGTTGTTTTTTTTTTAATTTTTCTATGAGCAAGAACCATCTACGTACTTCAAAGAATATTCTAAAAAAATAATTAGCGAAATCGGTTCAGCCGTTCTCAAGTTTTGCGCTTACCAACACATTTAGTCATTTATTTTTATTATAATAGATTTGTTCTTTGTTATTTTAGACTCTAAAAGGTGTTTCGTATTTGCTTGCTAGTGTTCTGAAATTTTATTGTTACATAACTGTTATTCGTGAAAACCTATTATTGGCTTACTGTTGTTTATTAAGCTACTTTTTTAGTTTGTTACATAGCTGTTGGTTTTCCTTATCAAATAAAAAAAAATGATTTAAATTAATGCAATCCATAAAAATTTTAAGCAGGTATTTTATAGTTCGTGTGATGTGTTCCTACAATAGTGGCTTATAGAACAAAAGAACCGGCTTCTATGCAGAGATGTGTATCTATCTAGAGTTATCGTGATGCTGTAATGGAGCTGCGGGGCGTCTCTACGTCCAAGTTCTCGAGATAAGAAATACTAATTGATTTATTTAGTTACAACCTACCTGCCTAGGCTTCGCTTGGCACTAATTTTATACTTATATTAGCTGCCCCACTGAAATTTGTACCGCGGTTTTCTCACTTGTTACACCTTCCCTAAAATTGATGAATTACTAATAACGCTTTTAAAAAATGGGTGGGTGGTAAAGAGGTATTAATTTAGGCTTGTATGTAATTTTAATAGCGCATTTAAAAAAATATATATTTTGAATAAAATATAATTTCAATGGACAATGGTTTAACGCCATCTAGCGTCCAGTAGAGGAATAGCAGTTCAAAGAAGATATAAAATTAAACTGAAATTAAAAAATAAAAACAATCTGTTTACCAAGTTTAATTAAGAACCTACATGAAATACAGTCTCAAAAAGCCCTCAATTAAGATAATTAGTTAGCTCAGAGACCACACAGATGTAAACTTTGAGAAATATGAACCTGTCAGGTTGGCGAGCAAATTAACCGCCACTCTTTTTATCAGTCAACAATATCGGCGCAGACGCAGGTATTACTACACTTATCTAAATACAGATAAGTTTAGTTGTAAAATAAACATGTGTTTTTTATTTGGACTTTAGGCCGGGTTTTTGTGTAGTACTAAAAATGTTAAGATTATAATTTTATTCGTTACTAGCTTTCCGCCCGCGGCTTCGCCCGCGTGTATGTCGGTTATCGCGCCAAAACATTACCTTTTTTTTGCGCAGTCGGATAAAAACTATCCTATGTCCTTTCTCGGGTCTCAAACTACCTCCATACCCAATTTCATCCAAATCGGTTCAGTAGTTTTTGCGTGAAAGCGTAACAAACAAACTTACATTCGCATTTATAATATTAAGTATAGATGTGGGTTGCCTGACTAGAGGTATGTAGTTCCACCTTTCAGAATATATAATATACTAGCTGCCCCAGCGAACTTCGTACCGCCAGCGGACAAAATTGTGAATCTAAACCATTCCCAGATCCCCTTGAACACACACAAAAAAATTCATCAAAATCGGTCCAGTCGTTTAGGAGGAGTTCAGTCACATACACACGCACACAAGAAATATATATATTAAGATAGGCAAAGCCTTTGTCTCAAGTACCTTCCTTTAATGGTTCACCTATTAAGTCGGAGAAGTTTTTGTAGCGCTACCTGGTGGAATAATGAAGGAAAGAGTTTTATCATACATTATATTTAGGTTTTTTTTATTTTGAAATATGCTCCGCTTGACTACAACTTGTTAACCAATGATATAGTCTATCTGGGCGTTTTCACTGCACATCAAAACATAAAACAAGCATAGTCGTATCTCTTTCTACTCATCTCTAAACGATAGAGATAGATAGTGCTTGCAACATGTTTCCTTGTTCCATTATACTTGTTTCCACTGGTGAAACAAGGGGTATGATGGAACGCGTCTGCCCAATATACCGATTTAGTTGTGCTTATGAATGATAATCGGTAAGAAGGTGGCAGTGGAATTAGGCTCCATATGGTATCATATATGAGGAACAATTCCGACCCTGGTTTAAGAACTATTTGAAAAAAAAATTTTTTTTAGACGACCCACCCTCTTAAATGGTGACCAGATATCACACCGGATCACGGCAAAGCCGCTTGGCGATGCTGCCTTTTCTGGTCGGTGATCACTAACTATGGCCGAAACCCAGAACCAGTTAATTATCACTTGATTTGCACTACCCGGGGACTACGTGTGGGGATTCAGATAGAAGGTGCACTCCTACGAACGAAGGTGACGAGTAGAAATTTGAACAAGTATGTCGGAACAAATTATACGACAAGTATTTATTGGTTACCTACACAGACTTTCAAACTTACTATTAAATAAAAACATAAATAATAAATATTCTGAGACATTAGCACACACGGTCATCTGGTCCCAAGCTAAGCAGAGCTTGTGTTATGGAAACCAGATAACTGGTATATACTATACATATTATTATAATACTTTTCTTTTGTAAATATATACATATAGATATTTACACCCAGAATCGACACAAACACAAATGTTCATCACTATTGTTTGTCTCGTGTGAGAATCGAACCCACGACCTGCGGCGTGAAAAGCAAGTATCTTACCGACCACGCCACCGGTAGGCCGTATTATGTATGTATTGCATTTTTGATGCTATTTAAAACTTTTAGGCGTTACATTATAATTAGGTATACTTAGGTACGTTACATTGGCTAATTCCTAAAGGGAAGCCGGTAGGAATCGTGTTTGGACTATTCCCTACTAGACGCTTGTTATCAGTTCTAAAATAAATTACTTCAAGTGCAAATAGTATTGTCTTAGATTTACGCGAATATCACACATTGAAATAAAACTACTTTTTAACGGATTTTATCGAGGTTTATTTTAGACTAGTTTTCCGCCCGCGGCTTCGCCCGCGGATGTTAGTTATCGCGCTAGACCATTAATCCCTTTTTTCGCAGTCGGATAAAACTATCCTTTCCTTGGTCTCGAACAATCTTCATACAAATTTAGTTCAGTAGTGTAGGAGTGTAAGCAACATTTTGAAATCGTCAAGTGCTCATAGGTATATCCATAAATCAATAGGCGTTTCTTAAAAATACTACGGCTCTTAGACCATACTTATAAATAAGAAATGAAATTTAAATTTCGAATTCTATTCGGAGCATTGAGTTATTAAACATGTCATTGTCTCAAAATAAAAAGTAATTTAGATCAAAATTACGAAGGAGTTTTGATATCAACTTTGAAGAAAATCACCCTCAGAATAATTTCTCAGGCTTTGCCCGCTTAGTATTAGGATGAAAATAAAAAAAATAGAAAAAATAAAAAACACGTGTTTCATTAATTGTTTTGAGCTTTATTTATACCAAATTTGAAGGAAATCGGACCAAGGACTAAACAGTTATGGAATATTTAATTTTTCCAAATAAACTCATTTAAAACCCCCACCGGGGGTAGTTTTGGAAAAATAAAAAACACGTATTTCATGATTTCTTTTAAGGTATATGTGTGCCAAATTTGGAGTGAATCGGACTTGAGACTATACAGATCCAGAGAAACTTTAATTTTTACCAATAAAACTCATTATTCACACCTCATAGGGGTAATTATGGAAAAATAAAAAACCCGTATCTCATTATTTGTCTTAAGGTTTATGTGTACCGAATTTTAAATGAATAGGACCAAGGAATAAAAAGTTGCATACAAACTTCACCCCTCTATTTAACCCTCTTAGGGGATGATTTTTGAAAATATTGTTAGCCTATGTCCGATTCTAGGGTATACACTACCTACATTTCAAATTTCAATAAAATCGGTTAAGCGGTTATGGAGTTACGCGGTAACAAACCTTCACACACACACACACACTTACTTTCGCATTTATAATATTAGTAGGATAGGATAGGATAGGATAGGATAGGATTTTAGATCCCGAAGTTTCAAAGTCTTTTCAGACTTCATGTTCACGGGTGGACTGAGGTATTTGACGTCCAAAAATATTAATCACAATTATTACTGACTACCTACAAACATTATTATTTAAGTTTTGTTCCGATTTAAGCAAACTGAGCTCTCAGTGTCTTGAATTCTGAGTTGATTTTGCTTGGGTTTTGGTACAAGTAAATTAAGCACTGGGTCCCAAGCTGGTCGTATATTCCAACCATTTTCTCTGTTAAAATTAGGATGTCTTTTAATTTCAATAGCTTCACGGATCATTCTTGGTGGGAACCGGTTTTCTTTGACAAAAGAACCTGTGTTTTATTAAATTTTAGGTAATTCTCATCCTAATGGTTTTTATTTTCTCTATCTTCTCCAACGTAGTCGGAGTCTATATTTGTCTACAACCAACTGTTCTATTCTCTTTTTTCTTTTATTTTCTTATCTTTTTATTTTACTCTCTTACAACTTTACAACTTTACATCTAATTCTTCTAACATTTCTTACTTACTCACTTGTACTATTAAATCTATCTTATTCTAGTTACATATATTGGTTTTTTAGGGTACATTACATACAGTTACCACGATTCTATTTCTATAGTATATTCCTAATCTATAACATCCTAATGGTTGGGGCCTTTTGGAGTATGTTCACAATAAGGCAGTTAATCAAGATTATTTTTGTTTTCTAGAACGTCACTAAGTTAATGTTTTGATACTGAAATATTTCGGCGAAGGTCATTTAATCTAGTTCAGATTATATAATTTGATTGATAACGTTTATCTAATGGTGATCAACCAGTTGGTGTACTGTAGAGAGAGTACTTTAAATGCGTCTCAGATGTAATCTTTCTTATTCAGGCCGGTGGCGTGGTTCGTAAGATACTTGCTTTTCACGCCGCAGGTCGTGGGTTCGATTCCCACCCGAGACAAACCTTAGTGATGAACATTTGTATTTGTGTCGAGTCCGTGTGTAAATATCTATTATAAGTATATATTTACACAAGAAAAGTATTTTATGTATGGTTACCAGTTATCTGGTTTCCATAACACAAGCTTTGCTTAGCTTGGGACCAGATGACCGTGTGTGTTAATGTCCCAGAGTATTTATTATTATTTATTTATTATATTACTATTTTAACCCCCGACAAAAAAGAGGGTGTTATGAGTTATCTGTACTAGTGACCGAACGAAGGTACGGTTTTGGCAAATTTCGGCAGATAAGAGACAAAGTTCATTTTAACCAAAGAGTCTGATTTGAAAAATTCATTGCACTGTTAGATAGCCCATTTAGGGCTAGGCTATAACTTTTATTAAATATAATAATTTTAATGCAGTATTTTTTTTAATTTAAGAATGAAATGTATGTATTTAATGTACCTATATTTTTTGTTTTTGAAGCGAAAACTTCTTTAGCGGCGTTGAGCACTTTTTCTGTAATGGGTATAAAATCTTAAACTCGCGTCAGGACACGTGACCTGATCGAAAAAGCGTAAGACGGATGGAGAGTAGACAGCTATCCCCTCTCTACGGCGCGGCGAAAATGTATGCCTGGGCCTACTGTTCCGTTTAGGCAGCGCAGGGCGCTTGCGTGAATGTTTTCACTTCTGCCGGCACTCCCGGAGTGCAACCCGTCTTTTTTTTTAATGTTTATGTTTTTGCATAGGTATTAATAAATTTAAAAAACTATTATCCGGAAGAATTGTTTAACGTTTTAGTATTTATTTACATAGTACAATAGCTAAATTACATTATTTTTCTTGGTTACTTTGTATTATTTACATAATACATTTGTAACTAAAGAAACTAAAAGCATTAAGCGCGCGAATAAAAACAGAACACTATAAAAATCTAAAGGGTTTTGAAGGTTTTAGACTAAAAATATCAGGATTAGCAGACAACTCAAGGTAGGCGTGAATAATCGGGTAAGAAGAAGACGGTATTTCAATAAAATAACTACGGCAAATATCACTTCACTCCAATCTCTCGATAGCACAGTAAATACAGTAAATCCATTATAAAATGTATGTAATATTATGCAGGTAATAAACTTAGGTACGTTATCACTTGAAGTATTTCCGTTTAAATTCCTGCATTGCGTTAGTACGATTACGTTGTTTGCAAACATATAAATTTTATTTGCAAGAATTGAGATATCTTTGTTAACTTGTTTTTATACTAACGCCCGTCACTTCGTCTGCTTGTTAATAGTATTAATCTCAGATCATCATCATAATCCTCCACCGTTATTGTAGTTGTTTCCAATTATGGCAGGCGCAATGGTGTTAAGCCCCGTGTGATTACGAAACGCACGATAGCATCGCTACCAACGCGCGTTTGTCGCATTTGCAACGCGCTACTTACGCTATTTGGGGTGGTAAAATAAACAATTAGGTTAATTAATTACGAAATATATTATCAACTGCTATAAGATTAAGAAATTAAGATTAAAAATACGTTATGTATAACACTATTAAAAATTATTGTACAATGTCTATCTACAATTATATTTATTCATGCACTTTTCAATAAAAAGTAAAGAAATACAATTGAATACTTTGTTGTGTTAAGGACTAGAAATAGCCTTTTAGTTAAATAAAAGTCGTATAAAATCCACATATTTTTATAATAGTACTACTAACTGCTCCAGCGGACTTTGTACCGCCTATTTCTAACCTTCAAACCTACCTTCGACTTGTATGAGTACTTTAAAACTACGGTTCAGCCGTTCTCGAGTTTCAGCGTTACAAACACTGATTTTTTTTTTATAGGGTAACCCCATCATGTTATTTACCCCCCTCCCCATTTATGTTACCCCATCTCCATTTTTACATATTAACCAATTTTGTTGTTTTGTTTCTAAGAAAACTTTATCGTTCCCCTTGTCTTTTCCCATTTCTATTGGGGTCAGCTCCCTATCTGACCTGATGCAGCTAGCTACCATCAGACTTTGAAACCCATAGAGAACCAAAAACCGAGATGGTGATACCAGGTATCAGATTATATTAGGCTTCTGACATTGACAGCCGGGATTAACGCTTAACGTGCTCTATGAGCCACGGAATAGTTCAACCAACCGTCAACCAACCAGACACCAAAACCAAGATTTTTTGGGGCGTGAATCGAACCCGCAGCCCCCCAAGCACAGTATAGCTAAATAGGTAATTACTTATTACCTTTTTCGTTTAAGTTAGAAAACATATTAGGCTTACTAAAATTATTATTGTAACAATTATTTTATACACAAAAAAATAAAAAATTATTAAAATTAGGTACATATCTGACTTCAGAAAATAACAATAAAAATTCTATAAAATACAGTACGCCTCGGCACCGACACCAGCCGACTTCGACTTCGCTTCTTAGTTTTTCTATGTCAGTAGCTCAATTATTTGATGTTCTAATCAACCTCATGAAATGCTCAAATTCCTATTCTTACTCTTCTTTAACTTACTTACTCCATTTTGTACAAAAACCTTAAACTGTTTCTTCTAATCCGGTGTTGAAGATCTGAAGAGCCCGCTAATAATGTCATCAGACTTCCCTGTCATGGCCACAGTTAGGGTCAGGCCTATAACTGTACCCAGTAAAACTCCGACAGCAACAGCCAACACACGCTGAGCGTAAGGCCATTTAGAGCAGGCCCAATACTGCTCCCGGATAACACTGAAAAAGAGGAGTGTTGTTAGTGTGATTCTCCGTAGAGTAGCGCCCTTAACCAATAGAATCCCTGTATTTTGAAGTCACGTCACAATAAAGAAATGCACCACAGATAATCAAAATTTTCTAGGGCGGAGTGGACGATTAGCTACTCTATGGTTAGACTGCGCGCAAGATAACTCTCGACTGTGGGCAACACGGTGGTAATAACACTGAATATCTGCCTTAGAAACCATCTTTATTTTACAAAAAAGAGCTATTATGAGAGAAATTCAGAGACATAAATATTTTGATTGTCGCTTCTCAATATATTTATGAAAATTTATTGTATGTGCATAAAAATATTACGAAATTTAAAAAAATTGAATACTATAAATAAGAACGATCTTGTAGCACATCATACTCGACTCAACAAAATCAGTAACTCTTTTATGGGGTAGTGTATACGTTTCTACAATAAAGTTCCAAATAATATTAGGGAAATGACTATTAACAAATTTCAAATAACTATAAAATCTACAATTTCTTAAAAAAAAAAAATAAACAAACAAAATGTAATAGATACTTCATTTAAAAAAGAAAAAAACCCTACTGAGTTTTTTGGCAGTGTTTCTCAGTAGTTGCCAGTCATTCACTGCACGTTAGGAAAAGAAATTGGACTATTTTTAAGTAGACTCGCGTCTCAAAAAAAATAAAGCATATTTTCATTTCATTTCATTTCATTTCGACAACAATCTATACGACAACGATACAACAACCCTTTTGACACCTGACGTAAACGACCACAGATCGCACGTTAATTAGTTCCAATTTCGACCGCGTGCAGAAAAAAACGTTATGTGCACTCTACGCTCTGGCACACTGCTCAGATATTTTTTATCTATGCTGATTAGTTTCACCCAGCCAATGACGCAGTGTTTTCTAGTAGGGGAGCCGATGCGGGGATTTTAGGATTTACTCCAGCGCGTTAGATTAAGAGATAGGGGACACCTTGCGCTCTGTTGAATACCTACACCAAATCTTAGCTTCGTGTATAGAGCCGGGAATTTTCAGCAGCCAATCAAAATATTTCTAAGACATATTTGTTAGGTGAAAATACTCGAAATGGTCAGAATAATGTATGATGAGTACATTAGATGTTAATAAGTGTGAATATCAACAATCAGGCGATTTGAGCCAGAAGCAAAAAAAAGGGAGAGCTACAAATTCAGGATGCTTTTAAGTCACCTGGATCCACTTTAGTTAGGTTAATTCTTTTTTTTTTTAATAATTTGAAGATGCCATGATGCACACACTGTAATTTTTTTAAGCTTTGGTAGTAACGAAAAATTAAAATAAAAACTGAAAAACCTTTTACCACCACTGAAGATATGGACATGATGTAACCTTTTTTTACTTCCACTTAACCTTTAAAACCGACTAAGTATCGACGACGCTCGAGTAACCACACATTTAGCATCTTCGGCTCCCCTTCTATTCCGGGTATCGTGATATCGTGTTAAATATGGGTTAAACAAGGAAAACTATATTGTGCTTGTTATTATTTATTTATTTATAGTTTAACTAGTTTCAAAGTCAAAACCTTTGCCTGCCTATTGGCGAACAATATTAACAACAACATTGTTTTAAGCTTTATTTGTACCGAATTTGAAGTGAATCGGACCACAGACTTAAACAGTTCTGGAATATTTAATTTTTCCAAAAAAGCTCATTTTACACTTAAAATCTGTATCGGATCCATGTTTCTTCTCTCTTTTAGCAACGTTTAAATATTAAACGTTTATAAATGCGAAAGTAAGTGTGTGTGTGTGAAGGTTTGTCGATGGCGGGAAACTAGTATATATTTTTTTAATATTTATTTATTAAAGAGGGTTTAATCCATAAGATTATGCCACCTCGAAAAACATAACAATACTATGCCCTACGCTTAATTCCTAAATTAACAAAAACATTTATACACAATTTGGCCTTTTCGCTTAGAGGAAAGGCCATGATTTCGTTACCAATACCCAATTAACATAATCTGGTCGATATTTTTGGTAAAAAAAATCAGTTCTCTCAGCTTGGTTTCGTACACATTCCAAATATTGCAGAAGAGTAGAGTAGGGAAGTGATGCTGATATTAAAAAGGCCTAAACATAGCGAAGACTGATCGACAGGTTACACAAATCAATAGATAAACAGACAAATGATGATAAGGGTTATCACAAACTGTGACGTATAAATTGATACACCTGATGGCCGGGGATGTACATACATCTATACTAATATTATAAATGCGAATGTAAGTTTGTTTGTTACGCTTTCACGCAAAAACTACTGAACCGATTTGGATGAAATTGGGTATGGAGGTAGTTTGAGACCCGAGAAAGGACATAGGATAGTTTTTATCCGACTGCGCAAAAAGAAGGTAATGTTTTGGCGCGATAACCGACATACACGCGGGCGAAGCCGCGGGCGGAAAGCTAGTTAGTAATAAAGCTATTCAATTCTAGAATAGTAATGAGCTCCTAAAGCCAAAAGATGCCCTAGTTTATCGCAAGAAAAAATTGTGAAGAAATTCAAGAAAATTATATTATGTATTATGATATTCTCGCTAACCCTTTTAGTGTCTCAACTATAGGCCGACCGTTTAACTCGCGTATCGCCATCTGAGGTACAAATTCATAAAACATTAATTAAATTTCTTAAAGAACTATTTAACCACAGATAAAAGTAATGTATTCGTCACTAATATCCATATCGCTTGAATCATCATAACTGTCTGTGCAGCTTGAGTTAGAATCTTGGCGATAGGCGATACGCGAATTTAACGGTCGGCCTATAGCGATGTGGCCTGCAATTTGCACACCCTGATCGCTATGAAAATAAAATGAAATGAAAAAATGTTTATTGTCAACATTACTTACAATAATTAGATTTGTAGTGGTCCTCACACTAGGCAAGCCTGTATCGTGAGGAGCCAACCTTAAAATGATATGCCTGTGGTAAAAATTGGAAATCGACAGTAGTGTTGATAACAACACAATAAATATTTATGACATTTCTTAATTTATGAATGAACTAGCTTCCGCCCGCGGCTTCGCCCGCGAAATTGATCTCACTAATCTTGTTTCTCCATACAAACTTTGGCACCCCGTTTCACCCCCTTAAAGGGTGAGTTTTAAAAAATCCTTTCTTAGTGCACCCCTAGACCGCATAAGGAACCTATGTGCCAAATTTGGAGTCTCCAGACCCAGCGGTTTGGGCTCTGCGTTGATATGTCAGTCAGTCAGTCAGTTTCTTCTTTTATATATTTAAGATGAAAGACAACATTAGAAATCAATCACAACCTTATAACATGATCTTAGACATGATCCCACAAGGAATGAGAGTCAGTAAGGCACTATCAGCCACAAAAACTAACTCTCTAGGTTATGTCAAGAACACCAACGGCCAGCTTACTGAGTCGGGAGAAGAGACACTGAATGTCATGTTCAGGACGCACTTCCCAGAATCAAACAAGCTGACAGATCAAAATGAGGACGCGCTTACTCTAGAAGAGCAAAACAGGCGCACCACCAAAGGAGACTGGACATCAGCAAAAAGAGTGGTGGACCAGGTAAAACTGAAGTGGGCTATTAACAGCTTTCAGCCCTTCAAGACTCCAGGACCTGATGGGATATATCCAATCGTGCTACGAGAGGGAGCGGACATTCTGCTGCCCCACCTTAGCCGCCTGTTCAGGGCGTGTATCGCATTTGGGTATATACCAAAGAAGTGGAGGCAGGTTAAAGTAACTTTTATACCCAAAACGGGGAAAAGTGATTACGAAGAAGCCAAAGCATATAGACCAATAAGTCTATCTTCGTTCATGCTGAAGGCGCTGGAGAAACTGATTGATAGGTACATTAGAGATGGACCACTTAAGGAAAACCCTCTTAGTGGACGTCAATGTGCCTACCAGGCAGGCAAATCAACTGAAACGGCACTACACTTGGTTATTAATAAAGCGGAATGTGCTTTGGAAGACCAGGAGGTGTGCTTAGCAGCCTTTCTTGACATTGAAGGAGCATTCGACTGCACCACTTTTGATAGTATCAAGAGAGCTGCGACTGATCATGGCATTGATCTCACTATCTGCAGATGGATAGACCACATGCTTAAAACCAGAGTCGTTACCTCGGAACTGCTAGGTGATAAGCTTAGTGTAATGACAACCAAAGGATGCCCTCAAGGCGGGGTAATATCTCCACTGTTATGGAGCCTAGTTGTCGATTCACTAATAAACGTACTAAATCAAGGACCATTATATACAATAGGATACGCGGACGATCTAGTCGTAATGGTCACTGGCAAATTTCCCAGCATAGTCAGGGGGATCATGCAAAAAGCTCTGAAGACTGTGGAAGAATGGTGTGAAATCCAGCACTTACGAGTAAATCCCAGCAAAGCAATGTTATTGCCCGTAACCAGAAAACGCATCACAGTTGAGTTTGAAAACCTGAAAATTTTCGGTTCCAGACTCAAGTGCCCCAGTGAGGTACAGTATCTAGGAGTAACATAAGACAGAAAACTCACCTGGAAGGCACATGTGGATAATATCACAGCAAAGGCCACCAGAGTCTTTGGAATGTGCAGATCCACGTATGGGAAAACATGGGGCTTGAAACCTAAAATTCTGTACTGGATATACACAATGATGGTAAAGCCAATCATAACCTACGGCAGCGCTGTCTGGTGGCCGAGAACCAAACAGAAAAACTGCATCGACGCTTTATCAAAGATACAAAGGCTAGCCTGTATGGCCATTACAGGAGCCTTTACAACAACACCGACTGCAGCAATGGAGAGGCTATTAGACCTTATACCCCTTCATCTGGAAGTAGAAGCTGAAGCTCGGAAAGCTATGCACAGACTGGGGCAATTAGGGCTAGTAGCAAAGAGAACAACTCGACACACTAGGTTCGAAGCGGACAAGGAGCTGGATCGAATAATGAAAATGGGAACTGATAAAACATTTCCCACGTTTATTTTCGACCGCAAGTTCAAAGTAATGCTCCCATCAAGGGAAAACTGGAAGAAAGGAATAAAACCACGGGAAGGGATGCATTCGATTTGGTACACGGATGGATCAAAAATGAAATCTGGTGCCGGAGCTGGCATATTCCACGCGGAGTATGCCTGCAGTCAAAGCATGGGTAGACTTGCAACTGTGTTTCAGGCAGAAGCATATGCTGTAGCTACCTGTGTAAAAGAAAGTCTTCATAGGAAGGCAAAGAATCAATCCATACTGATTCTCAGTGATAGCCAGGCGGTCCTTAAAGCGCTAATGACACCAAAAATAGATTCAGGCATAATCTTGGACTGTGTTAAGTCTCTAAATGCTTTAGGGACATATAACAATGTCGGGTTAGCTTGGATACCAGGCCATGAAGGCTACGAGGGTAACGAGAAGGCTGATGAACTAGCCAGAAAGGGATCGATGGAAGCCTTTCTTGGCCCAGAACCGTTCATTGGTATTACGACCGGGACGGTCAAAAGAGAAATAAAGAAATATGCCTGTAAGAAACACCAGGAGCTATGGAAACAAACCCCAGGGCTCCTCCATTCCAAGAAATTTATAGGCGACTGGCCCCCAAGGTACTCCCAGAGACTGAGGAGCATGACCAGGACTAAAATCAGACTGGTAATAGGTGCACTAACTGGGCACTTTGGGCTGCAGAAACACCTGTATAGAATAGGGCTGGCAGAAAGTTCCACTTGCCTAGCATGTGGAGAAGCTGAGGAAACCATGGAACACATACTGTGTGAATGTGACTCTCTAGAGAGAAAACGGATGAATGCATTAGGGGTGGACCACCCTACTCCTAGTGAATATGGCCTCATGTGTCCCCGACAAATAGCAGCGGTCATGGACAGGCTATGTGGAGGAAGAATACTTGAGGCTTTATAGAATCAAGGGGAAGCACAAAAGATCCCATTGGGTCGAAGTGCTCTGGGTTACCAGCCCCATTATTAAGATAAGATAAGATAGACATGATCAACGACATGATTTTATGTCGGTAACTTTAGTTGTACAAAAATTTGAAACCCTAAAACCGTACCTTGTAGGTGGCGATACAGGAACCTGCCTTACTTCATTCAGACTGGTCACACTGCCAACATAAGCATTATTCACATAAACAAAATCACTGCTTCTACTCGACACTTTCGGTAGCCCTTTCAGCCCCAAACTGTTCTCATAACCAATCGCATGGTGATGTGTATTCCTCCTGGCACGATGTTGTCGAGGTACATCGATTTTAACACTTTTCAACTCCCCGGTTTCCAGGGTTAAGTCTTTTTTAGACATTTTCGCGTATGTGCGTTTATGTTCGCATGTTGTGTGTTACTGGCTGGTTATCGCTCTGATAGCTTATCAGATAACTATTGTAAAGAATATTGTAAATGTTATAGAAGTACTTATAGGAAGTTTAATCTCTGCTAATCAAAACTTTGCGATTGCTAATTTTAGTGTTATATTTTTTGACAAAATGTTCCTTCATTACATAGTATAAAACAAAGTCGTTTTTTCTGTCCCTATGTATGCTTAGATCTTTCAAACTACGCAACGGATTTTGATGCGGTTGTTTTAATAGATATAGTGATTCCAGAGGAAGGTTTATAAGAATAACACGTTGCACCCGTGCGAAGCTGGGGCGGGTCGCTAGTATATCATTAAAGGAACGCCTGCAGCGGTATAAGGTCGCGGAATCAATCCCCGTTCGTACCCACACATCTTTGTGTGAGTTGTTTCATTGCCGCTGCTCAATATCGGTGACGGAAAACATCATGACGAAGCCGGCATGTCTATGAACTAATAATTTGACTGCATGTAACATCCTCCAATCTGCGCTTGGCTAGCGTGTGTAGAATAGAACTAAACTTTCTGAACTAGTAAGATAGTTGAGAGAAGACCCTGCCCTGCATCAGGATACTAAAAGGGGTTGAAGTGAGAGAATCAACAGCCTTCATCGTTGAAAGAAAACATCGTAAGGAAACCGGCATGTCTAAGAACTAATCATTCGAGGACATGTGACATCCAAAAACCCGCATTTCGCCAGCGTGTGTGGATTAAGTCCTAAACTCTCTCAACTCATAAGATAGTTGAGAGAAGGCCCGTGCCCAGCAGTGGGACAAAAAGGGTTGAAGTGAATTAAGCTCAGTTGCAATGCGTTTGCGCTCCCCGATCCCCTTAAAACCCCCCTATTCAAGCCCCTATAACTAGTGTCCGGTTCGTCCCCACTTGGTGAGCCCTCATAACAGTTGCCACAGTACTTGATCGGTTCAACCATCTTCGGACGCGGCTCACCGAAAAATTCCGGTGAACTTATAAAGGCCCTATATATATTGGGTTAGGTCATCCGCAAAAAAAAACAATGCAATTGTAGTTAAGTTTCGATCAAAACACCCCTTTTCGTACTCTCGTAATTTTGACAACCGCTGAGAATTTTCCGAAGTGGTGAGATATCGTAAGATTTTCCTCAACTCCCTCCGCCCACCTCTTATCTCACGCGAGATTCTCCAAAATTTCTATTTTGACTGTAAACGTGTTGGTATATTGAGAAAAAAATCTTGTTCTATTACTTTTACTGAATAAAAAAAAAAAAATTAAAAAAAAAAAACACCGACGGTTTCGGTAGTCGAGCGATGTAAGCCGGCTATACTGTGCCCGGGAGGTCGCGGGTTCGATTCCCGCCCCGGACTATATTTGTGTAACAACAAAAAATTGTTTCGGTATCTGGTTGGTTGAGGTACTACCCTCCGTGCCTCGGAGAGCACGTTAAGCCGTCGGTCCCGGTTGTCATTTAAAACATCTGTGACAATCGTTACATGTAGTCAGAAGTAAATATAATCTGACACCTGGTCTAACCATCTCGGCTACTGGTTCCCTACAGGTTTCGAGGTCTGATGGCAGTCGCTCGTATAATTCTGGTAGCTAGCCGCATCACGTTAGACTGGGAGCCGACCCCAATAGAAATGGGAAAAAGGCAAGGGGAATTATGATGAATCCATAAAATTAAATAATGAATATCAAACACAAATTAAGAACAGATTTATTATAATTCAGTCCATGGAGACTCGTGCACGGCCTCAAGGGTGACATATAGAAAAATAATAACATGATATTTGATAAACCCCCCCTTCCCCCATAAGTAAGATTTGGAAATATTTAGCTTGTCCCCCTCCCGTAGAACACCTCACGTAATTAACTGTCCTATCCGGGCCTCTTTTATCCTCTTCCAAATGGCCCATTATTCCCAGCGGTTGTCGGTTCCAGGAGCGATGTGGCCACTGCCAATTTAAATTATTAACAACTTACTTACTTATTATGTCCGTGACGTTGAATGGTTTTTTTGCGGATTTCCTCATTGCATATATATTACATAAATAGGTACACTTGTATAGAATTTTTTAACATTTTAAACGGAAGATTTTAAATACAGACATGTTTACTATGAATGTTTATATTTATTTAAGTATTCGGCTATTCAGTAAGGAGTACACGTTAAAATTGTCTTAAAATATTCGGTTTGCTTAGATTTAACTGCCTCATTACATAAAGAAGAGCACCGCATGCACTAAAATATGCGCAAAAATAACAGGAACCTATTATAATAATTTAGTTTCATTGAACTTTTTATAGGCAAAGTTACTGTAATTATGTTAATTCACACATTATAATAATTTTTACGATTAGAATAGTTCATAATAATATTTGTTATTGTGTTGTGAATTCTAATTTTTTTCAAGCGTATCGCAAGTTTTACAAATACAATATTTTTATATGGTGACCCGGAAAAATTACATCTTGGAGGTTGTTACGTTAATTTGAGTTTTACTTCGACCCTTTTTAGTGTCCCACTGCTGGGTACGAGTCTAAAGAGTTGAGAGAGTTTAAGCCTTAATCCACTCACGCTGGCCAAGTGCGGGTTGGTTGATGTAATATACCCTCGAATAATTAGTTCTTAGTCATGCCGGTGTTTGCGATGTTTTACTCACCGATATTGAGCAGTGGCTATGAAAATTCACACAAACATGAGCACGATTGGGAATCGAACCTTATATTTCTAAGGCGAGGTCCGTACTACTGCGCCTCTGCTACTCCGAAGGTTATTACATCTTTCTTACCTATTTTTAATTCCGATTTTCTATGCGCTTCGTGGTTTTAAACGAATTTTCCCTGTACATTGGTTTTACCTAAAAGAATAGTAGGTAGGAGGTACCTTCAGTTGATCGGTTAGTAATCTGTTTATGAGTATTGTGAGTAGATAAAATCTTATCAATATTTTATCACCGTGCAAATCGCAGTCAACAAAGAAAATGGGACATGAACTGCGTTTACTGCGTCGTAAAAATCGTCGTGACCATGAAGTGTGAAAAGACTGAAACGTCATGTTTTTAAAATCTAAATTAAATTGCGATAAAATCCGTTTCAAAATAGTTTCATTTCAATATTTGCGTAAATTTAAGAAAATACTTTCTCTTATCATACTTTTTCATTTGATACATCACACATTGTATTTTAAAAACTAGATTTTTTTTATTTAGCTCCAAATAATGGCCGGTCGGTCTCTTGACTGACTGACACTGTTTAACTTTAGTGGTTTTCTTGACATTAATGACGTCACTGCAATCTGATCGGCGATCTGTTAAAACACGTTCCGTTTCACAAAACTTTTTATTTATAATTACTGTTAGAAATCAATTTCATTAAAATGAAAACATTGTAGTGGCTCATAATTTGTGTTTATTTAACATTTTACTCACAATATATTGATTATTATTACAATGCATTTCTCATAAAATTCTTGACTCGAAAACTCGTTGTTGACTGTTATTTTGATTTTAATAATTTTAACTATGCCGGATGGTTGATGAGTGACAATAAAATATAGCCAGCGAAATATGGGTGAGATTCACCTGTGCCTGCACCTTCGTGTAATATAGCGATGAGTGCTATGTTATGTATGTTATAAGTACTTATAACTATTTATTAAAAGTAAGGTTAAGTGCAATATTGTTGTTATTTTATAAACATGCAAGAACAAATACCATAGGCAATGCGGGTTCAATGTGACGTACCTGTTTTATATTCTAAACGATCAAGAAAGTATTTTAAAAATATTAGCAACCTCACTGGTATAGATAGCTGACAGCATAATCAACAACCTTTGTGCAAGTTTTGTCCGAATTCAGTACATGATAAAATTTCACCAACTTCTCCAATAACGATTTAGTGAGGGTTGTAGGCACTAGGCACCAGAGGCAAAGAGTCATAAAAGCCGATTCCAGTCGGCTTCCCCTAAGGAATTCATTAACATTGTTTACTTCGTTACAATTATGTAACGCCGAGTTTTAAATTAGTAAGCTGAAGTGGCAGTGGGCCGGTCATATCTGCCGCAGAACCCGACAGCCGTTGGGGTAAGCGAGTTCTTGAGTGGAGACCACGTATTGGCAAACGTAGCGTAGGACGCCCTCAGACTAGGTGGAGTGACGATCTTTGCAAGGTGGCTGGTAAGAGCTGGATAAGAGTAGCCGCGGATCGTGCTCAGTGGCGTGCTTTAGGAGAGGCCTATGTCCAGCTGTGGACTAGGATAGATTGATGATGATGATGATGATGATGATGATGATGACGATGATGATGAGTTTTAAATGGCATCAAAAATAAGTAACTTTAAATAATATGAAGGTGGTGGTCGCCATAGAAACATCGGTGAATTGAAGCATATTGAAGAGATATTATTTTCTTATGTAAGAACCTTTTGCTCCGGCTTCCACTTTTCAGATTTACTCCCTTCTCCACTGCTAGGCAGTACAGTCCCTCCATAGTTTACAAAGATTCAAGCGGGAAATCCTCCTTATACTAGTTGTGTATGAAAAGAAACTGCAAATCGACAAAGCCGCACCGCCAAGCGGTCTTGCCGTGTACCGGTACGAAGTCTGGTGACAGTCATGCAGAGAGGGCGTATCGGTGAGAAGGGTGCCACCTTCTCACCGATAATCATTCGTAATCACGAGTGAATCGGTACACTGGGCTAGCGCGTTCCATCGTAGACTACATCATTGCTTAACATCAGGCAAGTTGTAGTCAAGCGCCAGCCTATCGAAGAATAAAAAAATATCAAAAGTCGTAGAACAAAAATTGTTGCATACGATATCAGATGTCTACTCCTAAGAGGTTGCTGGTGTTTTTAAAATAACCCTGTTTATGTATATAGTTAAAACAGTACGAAAACTAAGGAGGAAGTCTTTCAAAACGGCACACTCACACAGACGCGCGCATCTACACGACCCGGTCCCGCGCATTGTCATTACAGTCAATGTGCGCGTGTGTATGTGTGCTGTTTTAATCGATGGCTTCCTAGTTTCCGTTCTGCTTGAGATTTATAAATAATAAATAAATTGATATTGGAACAAATAAAACTTAATACAATTAATTTAGTGTTCGTTGACACCGCATTAGTACAGAGTACCTTGTCGCGGCCATTAGCGCCCACCTCCAAGAGGAGAGAGGTGTTGTATGTACTTTGGTACTCGTTCCTCCCCGCGAGCGACATTTTCCGCGTGATATACCAAATGCAGCGGTGCAGCGGTGGCGCAGTGATACAGGCCTCGCCTTAGAAATATAAGGTCGCGGGTTCGAATCCCAGTCGTGCCCATACATCTTTGTGTGAATTGTTTCATCACCTCTGCTCAATATCGGTGAAAGAAAACATCGTGAGGAAACCGGCATGTCTAAGAACTAAGAACTAATCATTCGAGGACATGTGACCTCCACCAACCCGCACTTGGTCAGCGTGTGTGGATTAAGGCCTAAACTCTCTCAACTAGTAAGATAGTTGAGAGAAGACCTGTGCAGTGGGACACTAAAAAGGGTTGAAGTGATACCAAATGCATCCTAATCTGTTCAGTCGTTTTCTGTGAATCGTTAGATATGGCTTCTAAATTACATAAAGTGAAACAGGTCTTCACAAATCTATAGCCTAATTCAGTGTTTTTGAAAAATCTCTGGATTTCAACCGGTATTTTAACAAGAAAACTCGTTTATCCGAATTCAGTAGGTCGTAATTTGGCGCGAGAATAACATAAAGGTTGTGTCTCATTACTGTCGCCGTACAAGGTGCCGCCCGCTTCGCAACCACTAATTAACTTAATGGAGCCCGTTGTAATAAATACAGGGTACCTTACCATTTCTGGTGGACAGAAGTGCAGAGGTATGAGGTGTTAAAAGTTTGTTAGACTATATAGGTTGACTGGTAATTAATGTAAAATCTACTGCGTTGCTCAATAATTAATATCGAATTTTATTTAAAAAGGTTTTTATACAATTTTCGAAAAGAAACTTTTTTGAAGTAACTTTTTTTCTTTTATTTTGCTATTTAATGTTGGGTCGCGTAGTAGTGGGAAACTATGGTCGTAGATGCGGCGGTAGATGCTCGGTGCGCCCCGCACTTCGTCATCCTCTACTTTACACTTCACGGTCGTCGTCTCTACTGCGTGACACACCATTAAATAGCAAAGGAGAGGTCAAAAGTGGGATAGAATTTTGAACACCAATGTGATATACCTCATTGGAAAGCTTATTTAATAAGCTGTTAGAATTTAACTAAACACGAATTTTAAGAGCACCCATTTTTGTAAAAATCTAAAAAATGTAATAGAAAAACAAAACGCACATTACCTTTAATTATCAGTTTCCTAAGCAGTATAAATATTGCAATCACGTCAATAATCGCATTCTATTAGAGTACTTTTTTCTTGTAATATTATTCTAGCTACAGTTTAATGTAATTATGACGAAAAATATTTGTTATCTTATTAGTGTAATAACAAAACGCGTCGAAAAAAATATAATTACAGGAAACATCATGATGTCATTGTCATTGATCAGTTTGATTGACAGCGTTCTAAATAATTTTAATTTTTTTGGTTGCTCAATTGTCATTTGGCCATGGGGTTGCCAATTGCAATAATCATAATATTGCATTAAGGATTCCTATTTTCAATTTCGATTTTTAAAAAAACGGGAGGGTGTAAAATTATTTTAAATACACCAAAAAATTTAATTAATTATGCTTTATTAACCTATGTAACTCAGATTGTTGTTCAAATTTACAAATATTTTAATCCCAGGCTCTATACATTTTTTGAACGTCTCCTTTACTTTAAAAAACGTTACATAAACAAGGTTCTTTCAGGAAGTTATTTGATTATGAGCCATGTCTAAAATACTTACACCAGTTACCAGTCTCCCTATATAACGAAACGAAACGAAACTATCACGGATTTTATCGCGGTTTATTTTAGATTTTATATCCCGACGTTTCATAGTCTTTTCAGACTCTATGGTCACGGGTGGACTGAGGTATTTGGTATTACAATAATCGAACCCGCGACCTCCCGGGCACAGTATAGAGTCTATACTGTGCCCGGGAGGTCGCGGGTTGGTCTATACTATAGACCAATCGGACGGCTTACACCGCGCGACTACTGAGGTGCCTAGTCATCATTTGGATATAATTTTAATAATAATGATGACTTCACATAGATTGGCCACACCTGAATAAAGATGATAACGTGACATTACTTACATTAATTAATTATACCTACCTGTGGCAAAGAGTGTTAACTTACTATCTGTTATGTATGACCTAAAACTTGCACATTAAACTCGATAATCAATAAGTATCTATACGATTGTTCTATAAATTATTTCAACCGCCTATAAACCCAATATCAATTCCGACTACAATGTCTCGCGCGCTTTCTCCAAAGAATGCCTTAAAGAAGCCATAAGAGCCAATCAATCACTCCGTTCTGAATGAATGAGCAAGTGTTAGTAGATCTCGCTCGTCATATTGGCAGTCGCCACTCTCGCGCCACCTACGTCATCCAATGTTGCCAACAAGAGTACATACAAGCCGATTCCAATCAGCTTCTCTTTAGCATTTCTTCTCCGAAGATGCTGCTGCGAAGGTTGCTCTGCTGTTCAAGGTCGAAGGACACCAGTGTGGAGGTGACTGGAGGATCGGGTGGTAGTGACCCTCCAGTGTAAAGGGAAGATCTTCCAGCCGGGCGAGGTGTAATGCCCGGCTACCGCGGTACTCCCTCCGACAGTTCTTGTCGGGAAGTTGTATATATGCTAATCGTATCGAAACTTTGCTTGTGCGATTAAGGATTGCTATGACGTCATGTCTCTTGAGTGGCGTTAGGTATGTGACGCCACAAATTGATTAATATCGTTTGTTTCATTAAAATAATGTAATGCCTAAAAGTTAGCATCAAAAGTACCTATAATATGTAGGAAGGTGGTGGTCGTTATAGAAACATCAGTGACGGTAGGCATAATTTTACTTCACACCCGTGGTATATCACCACGGGTGTGAAGTATAAAGAATATAAGTGTTAATGTCACTGTTTTCACTACTAGTTAACGACTTATTTAGGTATGACTTTGTATACATTTGTTTCTCCAACTAGTAAGCAGGCGCAGACAGACCTTTTCATTATGTATCTAAGAAATTATCGATATGTACACGAAAACACGCGAAGCGTTTACTTTTTACATTCAATTAATGTGAACTTATTTATTAATATGAATAGTAGTAGTCTTCATTCTGTAACATTTTTATAAGTTGTAAACTATCAATACTCGTAAGTCGCGAGCTGCGAAACTGGACACTTTTAGTTGCCGATACTGCCGAAACGTTACACCATCACAAGAAAATAGTTGTCCTGTAGCGGCAGTAGGACACTTTTTTTTTCTATACGTGAAGCCTTGTAATTGGCTTAATGTTTCATATTGTAATTTCTATTAAAGTTGTTTTTAGCTGTACGCCTTCCAGAATGTAATAATTAAATAATAAATAAAAAAATATACAGGAAGCCTTAGTTGCTGTGTCCCGTCCCGTAGCGGCAACGAGCCAGCCACCACCGGTTGCTGCCTCTGGTTGCGATTAATATTCTAATAAACACGATGCTGGTTTTTCGTAAGCTTTGGATGGAAATCGATGAAGAAACATTGCTTTTGCATGCTGTGTTGATTATACATGGTCGACGCCAATATTTACAGGCAAAACAATCTTTGATTTGGTAATTGTGGCCCAGGCTCACCCGCAACACTGCAAATCGTCCGTTTGCACAGCGCCATCTGCGTCATAAGAGATTTGTTACTTGTTGCTTGCGTGAAACGGGTTCCACGCTTGTAAAACACACGCAACAAATAGTATTTTCTTAGATTTACGCGAATACCTATCACACATTGAAATAAAACTATTTTATAACGGATTTTATCGCGGTTTATTTTAGATTTTAGATCTCGACGTTTCAAATTCACATACAACAAGTTTGCGTAGCCTGAATTGAAATGATTCATAGAATTACCTAGTAAAATCCAGGCGTTAATTTAATTTATTAGTAAATACAACGCCTATTTATATCCGGTTGGTAGTTGTGTAATCAGATTAGGAATAATATTATCAATGTTTTATATAATGGCTAAGCAATGATAACGTTTTGATACGGGTTTATGTAAAATTCTACAGATATTGTATTTTTTACTGCATCGGTAGCCTAGTAGTAAGCGCGTTCGTTTAATAACCGCGAGGTACCGAGTTCGAGTCCCGGGTCGAGCAAAAAACACTTTTCTAATATACATATATATAGAGTCTTAATTATAGCTGGAGACACAACTCAATTGCTTAATTTCTTTCTACTTTATTATAGTTTCTACAACAATATACAAAAATGTCTAACTAATTGTATTTAAAGATAATCTATTTCAGAATTTCTAGTAATTTTTATAATATATATTTACTTCCTACAACTCTCTAGTTTGTTTAATCAAGAGTCGTCAAGAGTACTAAATATCTTCGTCCTATTCCAGAAAATGGAGTTACTCCACGTGATAATCAAGTCAGGACCATCTCCGCGGCCTCTGGCGTGGTCGTTAGAAGTGTCCACATCAGAAGCTGATGATGACTGGAAGATGATCAAGGCGTTTGGAGACAGGGAGCATTGTCGAAGACTTTGGGACCTGAGGCCGGAGAGACGGCGTCGGAAGGCCAGGGCAGCCAAGAGAACCAACAGAGCGGACAAGCCTGTTTGTTCTACGCAGTTCGCGACTCCAAGACCTTTAGAGAATGGAGAGGTGAGTTTATACTATAATGACGTTAGGTCACTTGACCCATGCCAGCGTGTATTGTAACCGTGTATCTATGGAAATAATTTAGTGTATTTCAAACAGTGTTTTAATGACGTTTTATTTATTTATAATAATAATAATAATAATAATAGCATTTAGTTCACTATAGCTCCCATAATGTTGTTATTAAGATTCTTCTTTAAAACTAGTGTCAGTAGATTACTTTAGCATTTGACCTAACCCAATGAGCCGAAACTGCCGAAAGCGCCTTCACCAGTCTTTCTCAGGCACCGAGGACTGTCGAACCGATGTCAGTTGATGACAGTATTACGTTATATTTATTGTTTTTACATTTAGTGCCTTAATCAAGTACTGTTTAACTGTTTAGGTCCTATATGCAAAATTATCAAGTGCTTGAGAAATGAGCTATCAAATCTTCCGGCGACAGCAGTTAGGACGCTGTTGGTGTTTGTTGCTGTTGAGTGATATGATAGAAAAAAGTAACAATGCATATTTTACCTATTTTCAGTCCAGTTAAATAAGGGGGATAGGTTTTTATCCTAAAATAGGCATGCGCTTGACCAAAAGTTGCCTGATGTGAAGCAATGATGCTGTCTACGATGGAACGCGCTTACCCAGTAAATACCGATTCACTCGTGACTTGAAGACTGGCAGATTATAGCTATCGGGAAACATAGATGCCGGCAGCGAATTCTACAACTTGGCATTTCGCACAATGAAAGTGGAAAGTGGAAGCAAAGCGCTTTGTGCGTACCCGTGGAATTTCCACCATATAACAGTGGCGCATAGCTGTACCTCTTAGTAGGGGAGCCGAAGAGGGGATTTTTGGATTTACTCCAGCGCGTCAGATTAAGAGATAGGGGACACCTTGCGCTCTGTTATACCTACACCAAATCTTAGCTTCGTGTATAGAGCCGGGAGTTTACAGTAGCCAATCAAAATATTTCTAAGACATATTTGTTTGGTGAAAATACTCGAATTCGTCAGAATAATGTATGATAAGTACATTAGATGTTAATAAGTGTGAATATCAACAATCAGGCGATATGAGCCAGAAGCAAGGAAAAGGGAGAGCTACAAATTCAGGATGCTTTCAAGTCACCTGGATCCACTTTAGTTTAGTTAATTCTTTTTTTTCGTGAAAATAATTTAGAGATCACGGAGAAGCATACACTGACATTTTTTTCTCGCTTTGGAATTAACAAAATCTTAAAAAAAAAACTGGAAAACCTTTTACCACCGCTGAAGAGGTGCACATAATGTAACCTTTTTTTTACTTCCACTTAATCTATAAAGCCGACTAAATATCAACGACGCTCGAGTAACTACACATTTAGCATCTTCGGCTCCCCTACTATCTACTTATCCGATGGCAGAACGGGGATGGGGGAATAAGATTGTGTAATTCCAACGCACACTCCGAAGTGTATCGAGGTAACACGCAACGTATCCAGCTTTTTGTATCTGAGTGGAAATTAAGTGGAAGAAGAAGAAAATAAGCTACCTAAGTAGTAGATGCTTTTCTATAAACTGGTATCCTACAGCAAAAGAAAGTTTAACTTAATCATTAGGTGATGTTCCACGACTTCGAAAAAGAGGTATCGGACAAAAACTCAGGAACTATCTCATATACATATTTAATTCTCGTGTCACAATGTTCGTTCCCATACTCCTCCGAAACGGCTTGACCGATTCTTATGAAATTTTTATGCATATTCAGTAAGTCTGACAATCGGCTACTATCTATTTTTGAAACCTCCTAAGTGATAAGGGGTGTTGAAATAAAACTACTTTTTAACGGATTTTATCGCGGTTTATTTTAGATTTTAGATCCCGACGTTTCAAAGTCTTTTCAGACTTCATGTTCACGGGTCATGAAGTCTGAAAAGACTTTGAAACGTCGGGATCTAAAATCTAAAATAAACCGCGATAAAATCCGTTAAAAAGTAGTTTTATTTCAATGAGTGATATTCGCGTAAATCTAAGACAATACTATGATAAGGGGTGATCAAACCAAAAATTGTTTTTTTTATAATGTGGCATTAAAAATACATACAACCCTAAATTTTCACCCTTCTATCACCAACCCCTATTTTTTAATAGCGAAATTAATAATACGCTGTACGAAGTTCGCTGGGGCAGCTAGTAATTAATATTATTTTTCCTTGTGCAATAACAAATATTTGTATCATCATATTTCTTAAACTACTCTGCCCTTACTCTGTCGAATTAGTACCTATTCCTAATATTCTCATTTCCAGATGCACGTAGGCATAGGTGAAGGTGTGACAGCGCGACGTGTACGCATAATGTTCCGCGCGACGCACGCGCTGCCGCCACGACAACAGTACTACACAGTGCGCGCGCTCACTATCGCCGCGAGATGTCTCTGTCACGGCCACGCGGAGAGGTGTCGTATAGATACGCAGGTATGAGGCAATGATCTAAAGTACTCAAGTTCAAAAACATATCAAATATAGATAAGATGTAGATAACTACTGTATAGTAGATTTCACACATCGTCAGCCTGTTCAACCCACCGCAGGCTTAGTCTTCACACACGCTATTGATCATAATCTCATCTACTTTTTGCCAGAGTTACTTAGCAAAGATGGTCATTTCATCTAGACGCAGGGCGTATGTCTATCGGAGGACTCTCCCCTTGAACTCATTTAAGATTAAAAGACTTCAATTATAAACAGAATAGTTAACTTAACCTAATGAATCCTAGTCTGATATATTAAAAAAAAATCTAAGAGCCGCTTGTTCATTGAGAAACAACTATCAATATTGGAACGAAGTTCCTTATCGCGCGTTGTGCAAGGGGCTAGACGGAAAAAATTCTTACGAATAGTTGTCACGACACTTTTTGCTATAGTAAGCTATTGTAAGCTGTGCGGCGTGCGCATGTTTCTCTGTCTGTCTGTCTCTCTCTAGAGATAGAAAAAAAAATTAATAAAAAAAATATTATTTTAACTTAAAAAAAATAAAATTTTATTACAATTCCTTCATTAATTAATCGAAAGGAACTTCGTTCCATCCGGGTGTCCCTTGACACCTCTCAATTTCTTTTTTCTAGAGTGCAAAATGTGAATGCGAGCACGGTACTTGCGGCGCTCACTGTCAGCGGTGCTGTTCTGGTGCGCCGTGGTCACGTCACCAGCCGTGCGAGGAGGGGAGGGAGTGCTCCTGCGGGGAGAGGGGTGCCTGCTCTTATGATGATACGGGAGCTATACTGTGCGTCAATTGTACGGTTAGTATATATACGTTTTTACTCAGGAATCTTGCAGGCCGATGTTTTTTGCCTGTTTGAATGTTAATTACCTATCCGTGATGACCAAATCGCTGTTCTGATTAGGGAAAGAATTGATTGGACTTTGAAAGCTAACTAAAATTTAGGGCGGGCCGGTGGCGTGGTAGGTAAGATACTTGCTTTTCACGCCGCAGGTCGTGGGTCCGATTCTCACCCGAGACAAACATTAGTGATGAACATTTCTGTTTGTGTCGAGTCTGGGTGTAAATATCTTAGGTGTATATATATATATTTGCAAAAGAAAAGTATTATATGTATAGTATATACCAGTTATCTGATTTCCATAACACAAGCTCTGCTTAGCTTGGGACCAGTTGACCGTGTGTTAATGTCCCAGAATATTTATTTATTATTTTCAATTTCCAGGACAACCGAGCAGGACCATTGTGTGATCGGTGTCTGTTCGGGTACTACAACGCTGTCCCGGACGGGCCCTGTCTGCCTTGTGACTGCGACCCTCAAGGCTCCGACGGTATTTAAACAGTTGCCCATGTTTATAAAGTTAAAAAGTATGAGTTGAAATGAAACTGACTTACTATTTCAAGGTTCAGACAAAATAGAGTTAAACATGCTCTATTTTGTCTATGATTAATATGCTAGCATTAAACAGCTTCTTCATTCTGATTTTTTTAATTTAATCCATGCGGTATCCAAATCGTGCGACTCGGAATAGTCGGAATTTTCAACACCTTGATCCTCTTAAAACATGCCGATGAGGAGTATCATTACCCAGACTGTGGTCACAAAATTTACTTGACTCCATAATTATTGTTGAAGGCTCGTGCAAATGGGATAAGAAACATCACGGAATAGTGTGCGCGTGCCTCCCCGGGTACGCCGGCCATCTTTGCGACAGCTGCGAGGACCCGACCGCTGAGTACCCTCGCTGTCAGCAGGCACCGTGCAAGTGTGATCCTCGAGGGATCGTGGACCCTATTGGACATTGTGATGATGTTTGTAAGTGTAAGGTGAGCAGCATCTTTCAGCCTATAACCAACCATAATTATATACAGTAAATAGTTTGTTTAGGGAAACCATACCACCCAAGAACATATACATACTCTTTTCAGTTGTGTAGCAGAATAAATCGGGCTACGAAATCGGGAAAATATTGGGTCTGACTGAGTCTACTAGCTGGGCTGACTAGTAGCACTCCGACAGACGAAGGTATTCCTGCTTAGCCTGTCAAATAGTGTGCTTAGCCTGTCAAATAGTGTGCTTAGCCTGTCAAATAGTGTCACTACGTCACTAGGCACCGCTCCGGAACAGCACCTTTTTGTCTGTTGAGTTTATTGTCATCTTGTTTCACCACCGCCAATCCATGTGGGGATTCAACTTGAAGGTGCACTTCCACTTGCGAAGGTGACTCCGCTCTCTGAACTCGAGTCTAGATTCAACTAGTGTTATCACAGATATTAAATATATACTACACATAGTCTAACAAGTCTAATCTATCTTAATAGTATATAACTGTCGTAAATAAGATAAATTCTGTTTTTTTTTGTTTGTTTATTAATTAAATTCGCCTAGATTAACATATAAGCCGTCAACAACGACCGAATCTTTTAATTTTAATATCTGTTAATCGTACTCGGCACCCATAGGACATGCCTAGTTTGGCGCCACAACATTTCTTTTTTTAATAAACTTTTTTTCTAATTTTCATCACAATCATGTCTTGCAGGCGAACGTAGTGGGAGAGCGTTGTGACACGTGCGCGGTGGGGTACTTCGGTCTGAGCGCGGCGCTGCCGGAGGGGTGCCGTCGCTGCTACTGCGCACACGTCACTGACTCCTGCAGTCTCGACGCCGACCCCGACACGCCTACTGACGTCAGTCATTTATACCTAAAACCATACTTTTCTCCAGCGGTTCTCAACACATTTTTACATATACATACTCTTTGCACATAAACGATACCTTCACAGTAGGTATCAGGTATCACATACTTCTAAGAGCTTGGTAGTTTAAATGAAGTTTTAATTTATAATAAAAATATTGTATTTGTAAAACCTGCGACACCCTTGACAAAGGCTTACAATAACACTAATAAGACACAGCGCAGTGGTTGAGAACCGCTCTTCAGCTTTTTCATTTCATCTTACATACTTTATTGTTTTACTTTACTGCTTTATTAACTCATTTTCATTCTTAATCCTTCTGGTGACTTTTAGGTCTAAATTTACTAACCTCAACTCTCTACAAAAGAAGTAAAGTTTTATTTAAATAAGTTTAAACAAAGGTTAACTAAATAATTCTAAATTCTATCTTAAATACTATACAAGGTGTCATAAAATCCCTTCGAATCTAGGCCTTGGGGGAATGTGCCCAGAAGGCTAATTCTTTGACCAAGATGTAAGCCAGCCCTCTGGTTACGTGGAAAGTCTATTAAGCGCCTAGAAATTTCTTTAAAAAGTGCATGGGCGCTCGGGTCCCATGGTCCAAGCGTTTCGACCCCATCTTCTCCGCTACTGGAGATTGGCCATCAGCTCTTGGAAACTCTTCCTCTCCTGCGCACAGCGGAATAGTTGTTCTGCGCTGGCTATTTCTGTCCATTTCCGGATGTTTCTAAACCATGACTTTTTACGTCTGCCAGCGCGGCGTTTACCCATTACCTTGCTCATCGTTATTAGTTGAAGCAGTTGATATCTTTCATGCCTGAGCATATGGCCGAGATATTCAACTTTTCTCTTCTTGACGGCAGTAATTGGTTTCAACCCCAAACGGCTCAAATACATGATTCACTTTATTTGCGCCGTGTAGCGGTCTCTGCATTAGCAGCAACAGCGCTCGCAGACATACTAGTACTAGGAAAGTGAGATGGAAACTTAGCTGTTTATTCATTTCAGATTACATTGCCACTTGGTACTTCTTGGTTGATCTCGGATTTACAAGGAAAGGAGACGTTAGAGCCTTCTATTGACGAACAAGGGAACCCATTCGTCATCAGTTACGAGGTGAGAGCATTTGAAGACCCTTTAATAACCCTGAACTCCTAAAATAGCTGACAGAAGACTACAGCTTCAGCTTCGGACTATTTTTATTATAAAGATCTTGATACAACCTATCATGTTTCAGGTAGAAGGCTGGCAGTACTTTTACTGGTTTACGAAGTCTTTGAACGGGGAACAGTTGTCGGCATACGGGGGAGAAATACAGGCGTCTATGTACTGGGGAATTGTTAGAGGGGATACTGGAGGGAATCCTACTGTAGGGCCTGATGTTATTATCGTTGGGTCTGGTAAGTATTTTTTTGGAATAATACCTATTGTAGCCTGGATAATCTAACTATCAAGCTCCTCCTATTCTGATTAACTTCACGCGGGATCCAAGACAGTTTAGGTGTCCCGGGACTTGCCGGGTTCAAATCCCCAGTCACTTCACAGCGCCGCTGTTGCTCCTGGCTTACAGGTGTAGCAGTGAAGGGATTGCGGTGGGAGGTGAAGTCCCATAAAAAAATGTTATAGCCTGAGCGCTTTTCCATCAATGTGGAGTTGGTAGTTGAGAACATATAATTTTACTGTCGTGTTGTTTTGAGCGTAGCGATTAGTGACCCAGACTGCTAAGCCGGAGGTCATAGGTTTGATTCCCACCCAGGACAATTTTTTGTTTGATCAGCATGATTGTTCGTTCTGTGTGGAATTTTAAAAATAATTTTAAACTTAAAATGAAGTGTATCAGTAGGTACCTAGTACCCATAGCACCAGCAAATACCTTAATAGGGAGAAAATTGTGCTACGGTAATTGTAAAAAAAAAAAAATTATGATAAGTTAAATTTCATCTAAAGATATTGGTCTGTTTTCGGCCAATCTCTACTTTTATATCATGCTCTTCGTTTAGTATGCTTTGGATTTAAAAGGCTCATGGTAGATGGGAGTAAAATACTCCACGAAATGGTCCGCTCCTGGGAGTTTATGTAGAATTTAATCTTATAGACAGGTTTTGTAGTGGTTTCCCATACATACATACTTTGCCTCTACTTGATATGAGTATTTATCGTGTGGTCAGATGGTACGCAACTAGTGTATTCGAACACAAGCCACGAGTCCCCCGGTGAGGCGCAGCTGTTGGCCCCGCTGGTGGAAGGCGACTGGTACTTACTGGGGGAGGATACGCCCGCCTCCAGGGAACAACTCATGGACGTGCTCAGAGACCTGAAGGGGGTAATGCTGAAGGCGCACTACCATTTTGACCAGGATGAGGTTTGTGGTACATATTTATTTTTAATCCCTTTTTTATAACATGTGGGACGTTTCTGGAGACGTTAAATACACCTTTAGCTTATCTGTAGGAAATAAATGTTTGATTTCCATATTTTCCTAATCAGTTGATTACACTGTGATGAGCAGCGGTGGCGCAGCGGTACGGGCCTCGCCTTAGAAAAATAAGGTTGCGAGTTCGAATCCTGGTCGTGCCCACACATCTTTGTGTGAATCGTTTCATATTCGCTGCTCAATATCGGTGAAGGAAAACATTGTGAGGAAACCGGCACCAACCCGCACTAGGCCAGCGTGTGTGGATTAAGGCCTAAACTCTCTCAACTCGTAAGATAGTTGAGAGAAGACTCGTGCCCAGCAGTAGTACACTAAATAGGGTTGAAGTGATTTTTTGGTAGGATTTTTTGAAAACATCCAAACGCCAATGGAGGTTTCTTGGAATAATGTTTAAGTAACAAATAAAGCTAGAGTCAAATTTTATAGGTAAGTAGTAGATTACTAGAGTAGGATTTGTTTATGAGAAAGGATTTTAGGATGTGAGGTACTCAGGATGGAAAGGTGCGAAAACCGAGCAGTCCGAACAAACCTGGTACCTAATAAAATATCTTTTTGTAACTTAAATTTATATTATCTCTCGATTTTAGATGATTTTAATTCATAATATCAATTATTAAATGAAAATACGAAGTATTAAATTTAGTATTGGATTATAAGGGCTTGGAATTGTTTTAAAAATCACCATCTTTAAGTTTAATTTAGCCTAGGCTATATTACAGCTGTTGTGTCGTGTTGGTGCAGGTGCGGTTAGAAAAGGTCCTATTGGCAGGTCGTGCTGTAGAGAGAGAGCGCTGCGCGTGTCCCCCGGGGCACGCGGGGCGGCACTGCACGCGCTGTGCGTGGGCGCACGTGCGCGCGGGGCTCGACTGCGTGCCCTGCGCCTGCCACTCACACGCTACCTGCGACACTGGTAACTTTTCACCTTAGTCTTTTTTATTCTTCGATAGGCTGGCGCTTGACTACAACTTACCTGATGTTAAGCAGTGATGTAGTCTACGATGGAACTCGCCAGTCCGGTGTACCGATTCACTCGTGATTACGAATGATTATCGGTGAGAAGGTGGCAGTGCAATGAGCAACAATTCCGACCCACCCTCTCTGCATGGTGTCACCAGACATCGCACCGGAACACGGCAACGCCGCTTGGCTGAGCGGCTTTGTCTGGTGGGTGGTCACTAACCACGGCCGAAGCCTACCACCAGTTGATTGTCACCTGATTTGCACCACCCGGGGACCACGTGTGGGGATTCAATTAAAGGTTTACACCCACGGACGAGGGTGACTCAGCCCCCTCTAGGCGCATACGGACCATAAAACGCCGACGAGTACCTATAATTTTCATACATTTCTTATGAATTTTTTATACACGTTTAATACCCGGTACAAAAACGTTTTAACATTCGAACTTTAAGTGTCAGTGTTTGTGGTTATAATATTAATAATTGTTTATTCATAACACAGAATTTGATAGCAAGATGAAAAATGGAGAGATTATGGGTCAGACTAGTTACGTGAAACAAAGACAATGGACCCCTAACTCCGAAACTAGTCCAGTCCTATTCTTATTTAAAACGCATAGTAGCTTTTATGTTTGATCACTGTTATTATTAAGAAGAAAAAGACAAAAGATGTTTAAGCTTTTCTCAACTTAAACGTTTCGTTTATAAGCTAGCAGGTAATTTCCTAGAGGATTTAATAAATGCTTTATAGTTTTCTAGTTTTTGTTATAAATTTTCTTTTGTTTGCAGTGGATGGACCATGTGGTCCATGTCAACACAATACAACGGGGCCGCATTGCGAACGATGTCTGCCTGGACATTATGGTAACCCAGTACAGGTAAGTACTACATTAAAATGTTATTCACGATTCAAAATTTATCATTTAAAAGTCAAAAAAAATATTTAAAAACAAAATAGTTGAGTTATATATCAAAATTATAGCATTTAGTTAAAATTACGATCGGCTCTACTACATCATGGTCATTTACTGCTTTTTTATATTGATTTTTTTAATGATTTTCGTAAACTAAGCAGAGCTTGTACTAACTGTAACTGGTATATTACATAAAATACTTTTTTAAATTCATAAAACCATCTGTAATTACACCTAGACGTGTCATTCACTCAAATAATGGTCTTGGGAATTGGACCCACGACGCGAGGTGAAATGCTTGTGTCACCGCACCAACAGGCTCGTCTCAATTATCAAGGTACTCGTAGTTGAAATAAGACCCATGTTCAGGTAATTAACACTATTCATTATTTTGTCTTAGGGAGCGTGCAAGCCGTGTGCGTGTCCCCTGTTCGAGGCGAGCAACAACTTCAGTCCGAACTGTGCGCTCGCGAGCGCGCGCGGCGACGACTACGTGTGCACGCAGTGTCCGGATGGATATTCCGGGGACCATTGTGAAAAGTTAGTTCTTGCCAATAAACCAATAAAAATTAAAAATAGTATCTACCCAATATTACATATGACGTGTCTGCCATAGCAGTGCCTGCTAGTGTTAGTCCACACGATATGGATTCAGGATTCTGGCCCTCACTGCGCACAAGAGACAATCAGCTCTTCCGCATAGATGCGTGGAAGCAATCGGTGCGAACATTCCTGATGCGCTGCAGAACCAGGGCAGCCGCAACATCTCCCTGGAAGCGATGTTGTATTGCACGCGAAGGGCGCTGTAACATCTTTGCGAATAACTAGCCCACAGGCTGCGCGTGTACAGTGATGTGCAGCACGATTTATGTAATCGTTGGTGGAAGGTGTCAATTTTGGGTTACCTACAAAGTTTAAATATTTAGAATTAAATAATTTAAAGTGATTCCAAAACCCGATATTAATGGCTTCTAGATTTAAATAACTTGGCAAGCGATGACGTGTATTGTAGTTAATGTTATTTGTAGTTCATCAGCATGTTTAGCTCCCTAGAAAACACGCATACTACCGTAAAATATCCTGGAAAACACAGAAAACCTTCAAAATACATTTTGGTCGAAAAAAGTTCAAAAAAAGAAGGAGGTATACAATTCTACCCGTACTATATCTTATTCGTATCTTTTTTATTTGTCAACCGATCTCTATGATTCTTTTTTTGTTTGAAAATTGGTACTTTTCGTGTGGTGCCATATAAATTTGATCAAGATCTGACCAGTAATTTTAGGACTACTATGTTGAAATAAGCATAGTTCTTTACGCTAAGCCCTTGCAGCCTGCCAAAATTATAAGAGCAATTTTCCTAAACGCGTAAATGTAGGTACTTATGTCTGAAGTCCGTTTTGTGGTTTTGTTGCAAAAAAAATTGTTTTCATCAGCTACCACCAAACCAACTATCATCATTTTAATCAGTACGGGTACAATCAGCCTCCCCTTCTCAGACTACAACGCTAGGTTGCCGACATAGTATCCATCAAATCTCAGAGTTCCATAAATTTTACAATGTCATCGCTTCAGCGACCACAAGTACCCTTAGTACGAGTTGTCAATACGAAAAAAGTTTTCGAATTCATAAACCTGTCAAGACAATAAGGTAAAGTGCACAAAAATCCACAAATTATTTTACGTATTCTGTTTCCCATTCATTTTATTCTATTTCTAGCGCTACATTTCCTTTTTTATAGATGTACGAAATAAATAAATTTAAAATGTATTTGACAAGATCAAGATTCTATTCGAAAACTTTTTTCTATTGATGACCTCGTACTAACGGTAAAGGGCGTGGTCACTCGAGAGCCTTTCTTCGCACAGTTATCGATTTTAGGAGAGATTTGGTCACCACTACTTCTACTTTGCCTAGTTAACTTCAATAAAGCATAACATCGACGATTTTTGTTCTTATAAGGTTACTCTCAATGCTGATTTTATTATGTAAAAGAAATTTGAGCAATTAACGGTGCTTTATTATGTTATGATGTTAAAAAAAAAAAGTTTGTTTGGTTCATTTGAACAGGTGCGACTTTGGGTACTGGGGGTCACCAACTACGTTAGGTAGTGCGTGCGTGTCGTGCGAGTGTGGGGGGTCGCCGTGCCACGCCACGTCGGGCGAGTGTCTCACGTGTCCGCCGCACACTGAGGGCGCTAGGTGCGATCTCTGCAAGGTAATACTTCTCATTCACTACCGAGACATTGTTTACAAATGGAGGCCACATTTTCAGTGGTCCAAAACTTTTCCTAAGTTACTTGACACTGCAACGACTCATTTAGAAATTATGTTTAGAACCGCTGTTGATTGGTTTCGACATTTTATAAGTGATTTAAAATGTGATCTATATTTTATTAAACCTTCAAAATGGTGACTTGTTACGGTTACTTTTCAGTATTTAGAAGTCGAAGTCATTTTTATTAATCGAAATTCAATCGAAATATCTTTGCGCATTTCATGTATCATGTTCATTATTTTGTAATTATTAATCTATTGTTAGCAGATGGCGCTGGTCAATTTTCTTTAATTTACAGTTAGCAAATGGCGCTGATCAATTTTCAAGAAATACAATTATGTAAAATTACTATACGGGCGACACTTACATATACACGAAACTTACTTCTCAAGAGCAGGGTTTTGGCATGGAGTCTCTAAAAGGGCGCGACTGCATTTGGAAATTGTCGTAATGAATTAATTTTAAACAAAAAAAACTATCTCGCGAAAGTCAAAACTCTATGGATAGAATCTTGTCTCGGGATTTTCAAGTATAGATCGATGTCTTCGCATGCGGAAATCGATCTTCTGCGACCGAATTATTGCGGTTGCGGTCAAATTAGCCCATAATTAACAGGCAAATTTATTAGAGTTGTATCCCTAACGCATATTTTTAGCTGGGTGGAATTTGTGTAGGTGTTTATATGTCTATTTCGACCCGGGTATTAAAGGAATTTTTCTTGAAGATTAAGTTCGTTCAGACTAAGTTCGTGTGAGTGTCCCATCCATAAGGCCACGAGCGCCCGCGCATATAAGTGACCTAACATATAGTTTTCTTTACGCTAGGAAGGGTACTGGTTCGATCCAGAGTCGTCATCGACGAAGGTGGTATGCGTGGATTGCGCATGCGGCGGCGGTGCGCTGTCCGGCGCGTGTGACGCGCGCAGCGGACAGTGCGCCTGCCGCGCCGGCTGGGCCGGACGGGCCTGCGACACCTGCGCGCCGGGCCATGGAGGTACGTGTTAGTGTAGTGTGCGTGTAGTGTGCGGCGGCGGCGCGTGCGCAGCGGACAGTGCGCCTGCCGCGCCGGCTGGGCCGGACGGGCCTGCGACACCTGCGCGCCGGGCCATGGAGGTACGTGTTAGTGTAGTGTGCGTGTAGTGTGCGGCGGCGGCGCGTGCGCAGCGGACAGTGCGCCTGCCGCGCCGGCTGGGCCGTACCTATTTGCTAACCAGTAGACAGGATAATAGGTGTTCGTTATTCTAACAGGAATATCGTCCGGGTGTCCAGCTTGCCGCTGCGGTATCGGCGCAGTGAACGACTCCTGTGACGCGGTGTCCGGGGCGTGCGTCTGCGCACCGGGCGTTGCACCGCCATCTTGTGATACCTGTCTGGACGAACACTACGGCATGAATGCTAGCGGCTGCTTGGGTGAGTTTAGTTTTAGTTTGACTTGTAAATGATAGATGGCGTTTATTGTATCTTCTTTTCAGGACTTTATCTGAAAAGACGGGTCCCGTACCCATTTTCGTTGTGTGTAAACAATTATTTTTATATAGATACTATTATCTATATCACCGGTGGCAATGAAATTGAATCACTATCACTCAAGAAAGTCTTAAGTGCTGTTTTATCTTAATTTTCAAACTTGAAAATACTGTAGGTCGTCTATGATTACTAAATATTCTCCAACCTACACTAATGTTAACTTAGTAAGCACACAACACGCCCTAACTACACAATATACAAATGCTACATACAATGTACACGGGTTGATACCCTTGCTTATGAACAACACGAATCTACCGTGCACTTAGGCCTCACCTTAGGCTAGGTACAGACTTTATGGAGCTCGCCACGCTCCGCAATTTGCGTAATTTGAAAACTACATGTACATACCCTTAATCCAACGGTTCTCAACATGCAAGGCTAAAATTATATGTTTTTCGTATTATTGATTACGGGTTTTTAATCCCAACTAACGGGTGGAGACCACGTCTCGGCAAGCGTAGTGTGGGACACCCTCCAGATAGGTGGAGTGACGATCTGTGATAAATAGTCGGCAGTAGCTGGATGCGACAAGCCGAAGACAGGGTGAATTGGCGCTTATTGAGAGAGACCTATATCCGCCGTGGACTGCTATAGGCTGAAGATGATAATGGTGATGATGGTGATGATAATGATGGTGATGGTGATGATTATGATGATGGTGATGGTGATGATAAATGGGTTACTTTCATACTTACTTGCTTGTTATACCTACCTACGTCTTTACCTTTCTACAACAAGTTTTACAGCGTAAACATACGAAATTATTACTTTATTTCTCTCTAACTTATCTATACCATTACAAGTGTGACAGTGTGATATTTATTTGAGTTAACTTCATAAGTCAAGCCACAACAGGTACAAAATCCTACGTTAAAGCCATCTATTTTCCTTGGAACGTATTTAGAAATTTGGAACTTTGAGCATCGTGGTTCGACCTACCGCGTCGCCTAGCACCTCAAGCTATTTGCTGACTACAGCACACATTGACCGTTCACTTTACTATTTACGTTTCATTTTTGCCTCAAAACAGCAATGTAATGTGTAGTTACCAACTTTGTTTTACTCTTAAAATAACAATATTCACGGACACTAACACACATGGTCATCTGGTCATCTGGTAATTTACTGTTTTTATCCACACAAAATTCGTCTATGCTGTAATAAGATTTATTTAAATAACTATATACAATTGAGGCTTTAGGGGAATGTGCCCAGAAGGCTGGCAGCACGTTGTATGACAATGATAATTCTTTAATCAAGATGTAAGCCAGCCCTCTGGTCACGTGAAGAGTCTATTAAGCGCCTAGAAACCTCTTTAAAAAGTGCAGTATTTTTAAGTGTTTCTGTAATAAGCCTTTTCAAGTAACAAACTCTTTAGTTTATTTTTAAATCTAAATGTCTCTACACACTTACTACCAGCCTTATTTTAGTCCGTCAAGGAGTACTCGTATATTATTACGTTTCATCATCGTCATCATCATCAGCCTATCCTAGTCCACTGCTGGACATAGGCCTCTCCTAAAGCACGCCACAGCAGGATCCGCGGCTACTCTCATCCAGCTCTAACCAGCCACCTTGCAAAGATCGTCACTCCACCTAGTCTGAGGGCGTCCTACGCTACGTTTGCCAATACGTGGTCTCAACTCAAGAACTCGCTTATCATTACCTTTGCTGTGTCTCAATCCCCATAGCCAAAACGTGAGGAACTATTAAATAGTATAGGATTTAGCAACATCCGTTCTATGTTCTATTTCATAAAAAAATCATTACAAACCAATAAATCTCGGTGCCAACAGAACTAGGTGTAATTTACACCACATGAATCATTCGTACACTGCAGTGCACATAAAGTGTAACTAGCGGCACAATAAACAGACCGCAAGCTTGTCGAAGTCTAAATACGTCGGGGTATTAATAAATTATACACTGTAGGACAGGATAATTGGCTCCAAGTGTAAATATTGACTGCACAGCGATTTGTAGTGCAACGGTGGTGTACAATTTAACAATGCTTTGACGGTTGTTAGTGATTGTAAAGGGCTAAACTAGATCAGATAGAATAACACCGATAAGATTTTTGCTCTATAAATTGTGTGAGACTAGTTTCCTTTTACAAACTGTAACTAACACTTATTGTGAGAAATGTCTGACAGAGTGGTAGATATAATCAAATTACTCAGCAAACGAAATTGACTAGCTGCTCAATATAATCATTGGGACAATTTTTAAACGCATTTCAGTCATGTTGGTAATTTTAAAATTTTATATGCTTGTTGTTATTCGACGTGCGTTTGATAGCTTAGAACAATATTTAAAGAAAGGAGAAAGAAAGAAAAACATTTATTTGACAAAGACAAGACACACAAAATCAAATGATAAAAAAAAGAAAGAAAAAAAATAGAAAAAAAATTAAAAACAAGAGTAAGTGTGACCCACCAGTGTCAAACATGGACATTGCTCAGTAAACGCTGTGAGTACCTACTAGAGGCGACCCACAACACTGATTTTCAGCAACTGCAACAGCAACAGCGATTTTAAACAGAGTTTTGTTAGTTTAGAGTTGCGTTGCAACATTCTTGCTGTGGAAACTGTTTTTTGTATCATCCCAACCGCAAGTGGGTGCAAAAATAAACGGCGTTCATTAAATATTAGCCACGCACAAGCGCTCATTGATCGTTTTTATGCTAAGCAGCGCACGTTTGCCTTATAAATCTTCGATTACTCAACTTCAAAGCAACATGAAAGGGATTCTGGGTAATTTTACCAGCTGGGCTCATGATAATTTGTATAATCTCTTCGTAAATTGTTAGTGAGAGTTTATTATGGAGAGGAGTTAAATTTAGCAGCAAAATTATTTACAATGAAGGTTTTTACTCAGCCAAGATAAGATACTATGCGTTTCAAATGAGAATAGGTTTGAAAATCCGCCATCTTGGACCGGAATGCGCAACAACTTCACATTTTTTAGTACAGTGAGCAAAAATGTTTGTTCGATATAATAATCACATCTAGATGAAAATAAAATAAAAATGCGTGTATTTTACAGTTCGACTAAAATTGGACATTTGGAGTAGAATATTTAGGTACGAACATATTTTATTAACTTCAGAATACAAAAAGCGATACTTCAAGTTAAAACGTGTGTTTTATTCGTGTAAAAGAATTGTGTACAACTTTGTGGTATCATAGCGCGTAAATTTATTTAGGTAGGTAGCTACATTGTAACTACATACCTAAGTAAAGTTTTTCTCAGATCAGTTATCCATACATTTTAAAATAATATTATCGTCTGTGGTTTGATGTTTTGTGCTGGCGTTACTTTTGCTTGGTTTTTGGTATGAAGTTCGCGAGTCCAGTCCTATTCCTATTTGAAACACATAGTACGTTTATTTGTCAAAACATATGTAAGATAGATGTAACTTTTGAACATATAATTTTTATTGAAATAAAACTACTTTATAACGGATTTCATGGCGGTTTATTTTAGATTTTAGATCCTGACGTTTCAAAGTATTTTCAGACTTTACGGACGGGTGGACTGAGGTATTTGACGTCCAAAAATATTAATCACAATTATTACTGACTACTTACAAACAATATTATTTAAGTTGTGTTCCGATTTAAGCAAACTGAGCTCACAGTGTCTTGAATTCTGAATTGATTTTGCTTTGGTTTTGGTACAAGTAAATTAAGCTCTAAAAAAATTTAAAAAATTATAAAAAATATCGCGATAAAAAAGTAAATCTAAGACAATACTAAACAAATTTTAAATAACATATTATACTATTTTCAATTAAACATGCAAATACAATTATTTATTTATTCATTGAACATTTAAAAAAATGTGTTGATCTATAATAATTAGGTACAACGTACTTATACGGTTTGTTTTGTAAAAGTACCTACTGTTTTATAGAATTTAACCCTCCACCTTAATCCAGCTACTAAGTAAGAGTAAGAACCTGCGCAAGAGTTTCGAAAAAGTCTTTAGTTCTGCACCTCTACCTAACGCAGCAGCTGTGTGCCAAATCTTGCAGTCTCCAGACTCAGTTCTCGGTTGGGGCTGAGCGTTGAGATGTATCAGCCAGTTTCTTCTTTTCACTTCAACCCTTTTTAAGTGTCCCACTGCTGGGCACAGGTCTTCTCTCAATTATCTTACGAGTTGAGAGAATTTAGGCCTTAATGCACACACGCTGGCCTAGAGCGGGTTGGTAGATGTCACATGTCCTCTTAGACATGCCGGTTTCCTCACGATATTTTCCTTCACCCATATTGAGCAGCGGCGAAGTTACAATTCACACAAAGATAACGAATAAACACGACGACTGGGTATCGAACCCGCGACCATATAAATCTAAGGCCAGGCTCTTACCGCTGCGCCACCACCGCTCTATACCGCTGTTTCTTTATATATACAACCTGAACCGGAAAGGCAGTACTTGAAACCAGTATTTCTTCAGGTAATACTAAAGACTGTGTGAATTTATAAATTAGTTTACATTATATTTTAATACAATTTTTGATGTGCTAAATTTTTGCAGAAATTTCGCGTCGCGCAACCCTAATAGCTGTTTTTCTGAACACCCTTTGACCTAATAATATATGTGACAAATTAATGATGATTAGAGATCTCTTCAAAAATTAGGGTTGTCTCAGAAAATCAATTAAAATAATATTTATATTTTGAGGGGGGATAGGTATTCTTAATTTTTTAGTTGATTTATTAAACATTAAACGTCGCAATACTATTGCATGTGGCTCAAATAACGTAGAAATTAAGATTTTTTCTCCGAGGCACGCAGGGTAGTCCCTTTTTTTTTTTGTTTCCGCTGTGGGAATGCATTTACACACTGTCCCGCCCCTAGGGGAAGGCGGGGGTGTGTGAGACTCGTGGCACCGAGAAGCGGTGCCCCCCCGACCGCGATGTTGCTTTATGCAACACCGCGGGCGGGGGCAATACTCACTAAACCCACAGCGCTCCATCTTTCACCTTGGTGAACATGAACCGCAGAAACAGCCGCCACTTATTCCGTGACGGCTGCGTCAACGGCGCATGTGCACCCAGCAGGGCCGCGGGAACCACGATGTGACACTACCGCGACCGTAGTCCCTCAACCAACCAGACACCGAAACAAATCTTTGTTGTTACACAAATATTGTCCGGGGCGGGAAACCCGCAACCTCCCGGGCACAGTATAGCCCAATCGGACAGCTTACACCGATCTACTACCGAGGTCGTCATGGCATCGATTATCGAGGTGTAGTCGTATATACATCAAATATTTTTACTTTTACGTTGGAAGTTGTCTAATGGTTTCTTTTTTTTAAGTGGTATTCTTGTCCGAGTGGCTGTCCAAGTATCACAAAACATTAGTCATACGCACAAACAAAACGTCGGCATGCGGCCGCCGTCACCCTGTCTGAGGGAGACAATTAATAGCTTGCGGCTTGCGTGGAATACTGTCGCTAGTTTGATGACTTGTGGCGGACATTATGTGAAAGTTTGTCGAGTTAAACTGTCGCACTCGCACTAGAGCGTATATCTATAAACTTGTAGGCTAATTCACAGCAGCAACAACTGCGGTACAGTTGCAATGAGGTTGCAATTAAGTTTGCAACTTGATCGGCGCGCCGAGAGATTACGTGAATTAGCCCTGTGAAGGTTTCGTACACATACCTGAAATACTGAATCTAAAATCCTGAAATACTAATTACTAAGGTTCCGAGGCTTCGCCCGCGTGTTATGACGGGCCGGTGGCGTGGTCATCCGAGACAGATCTTTGTGTAATTAATTAATCTTTGCCTGACTGTTTGTCTTGAGTCTGGGTGTGTTTATCTATTTGAAGTATGTAGGTATTTACAAAAGAAAAATAGTTTATGTAGTAAATTATCAGGTATCTGGTTTCCATAGCACAAGCTCGGCTTTGTGTGAATATTAAATATTGAACGTTGGTATTTAAAATCTAAAATAAACCGCGATAAAATCCGTTATAAAGTAGTTTTATTTCAAGATTGGAAAGGGTTTTCCCTACCGCGCGCTACCTAAAATTCATAAGTATTTTAATTTCAACTCTGTTAATAATCTTCTCTTGCAGCCAATTAAGCGTAGCTATATCCTATGCTATTTTAAGTATTAATTTGAGTAATAAATAGCTTACAAGATGTATAAATTTACCGACAAGCATCGCAGACAGGACGGCGGCAGCTGCGCGGAAGATAAATTCAAGATTAAACGAATTGAGCTAAACCATTAACAACAATGTATCTAGATACTTTGATACAGAGATTTTGATAATATTTTACTACGGTTGACAAAGTGCAAGCAATATCTGGTCCGGTAATAATAATACATAATATAATAATACTAGTGACCCGCCCCAGCTTCGCCCGGGTAGCTTCAGCCCACTCAACAATTTACAAAAAATTTGATAAATAAAGAACCGCTCAACCGATTTTGTGCAAACTTCACACAAACCATCTACTAAATAGTCCGAACAATGCCTAAACATTTGGTTTGAATAGGTAAGCCCGTTGTTGAGTTATAAAATTACAACGAAAAGTGGCATTGATTTTTATATGGATTGATAGATTTTCACACACAGCGCCATCTAGTCCCAAATTAAGTAATTATATTTGCTTGTGTTATGTATACTAGGAACGGATATTTTTTTCGTAAGCACATACATATTATACATAAATTACACCCAGACACAGAACAAACAGTCGTTCTCATTACACAAAAAATTGCCCTGGGTGGGAATCGAACCCACGACCTTCGGCATAGCAGTCAGAGTCACTAACCTCTACGCCACCAGGCCAGTCAAGAATATACAGATTTAGAAATTGTTGCAAATTTTTCTTAATTTCCGTGCGTTCAGACAGTTTTGCCATTATGTTGCTAAAATCTACATCGCACTGTTGCGCTCTTTTGATAATTCACCCTTTTTTTTTTTTAATTTTTTTTTTTATAAGGCATGTCAACAGTATAAAGCACCAACATTACAATAAAATCATTGGCAAGTACAAGGGCTTGTGCTTATGCCAATTATAGACATGCACAACATTATCAACATTAACATCATTAACATTTTATTGACGGGCCCGTGGCGTGGTCGGTTAAATACTTGCTTTTCACGCCGCAGGTCGTGGGTTCGATTTCCACCCGAGACAAACATTAGTGATGAACATTTGTGTTTGTGTCGATATCTGGGTGTAAATATCTATTATAAGTATATATTTACAAAAGAAAAGTATTGTGTGTATAATATATACCAGTTATCTGGTTTTTCATAAGTTCTGCTTAGCTTGGGACCAGATGACCGTGACGTCCTAGATTTTTTTTTTACATTAATTATTACAATACCTACAATAACGAATAATTTAATAAATCGCATTATTCAGCTGTTCAATGCTTATTAAATTAAATAATTGTTATTTATTTAAGATCATTATCTATACTTCTATACTTTATACTTTAATATTATAAATGCGAATGTAAGTTTGTTTGTTACACTTTCACGCAAAAACTACTGAACCGATTTGGATGAAATTGGGTATGGAGGTAGTTTGAGACCCGAGAAAGGACATAGGATAGTTTTTATCCGACTGCGCAAAAAGAAGGTAATGTTCTGGCGCGATAACCGACATCCGCGGGTTAAGCCGCGGGTGGAATGCTAGTGTTTTAATAATTTGATCCGCAAGCGGGTGGGGTGGTAATTTGTTATGTCTAAATTAAACCGCATTTATATATCTAAAACGAGATCTGTGATCTATCTAGACAAAAGATAGATTTTAGAAACAAGATCGTGGAATGGACGAAAAGGAAAGAGAAAGGGCACCTCAGAAAAAGATGGATAGATGACATAAAAGTAGAAGAAAAATAATAAACTGAATGAATAACGAATGAATGTTGAATGAAAATGGAGGTTGTTCGTGCATTACCTATACTGCCTCGATGTTTCAGTGGTAAGCGCGTTCGCTTAATAAGCGAGAGGACCGCGTCGATCCGCGGGTAGAGCAAAAAATCGTTTCTAATTTAGAGAATCTTAGTTGTAGTTCGGAGTTTAGAATTGTGCCCTATTAACGACAATAGTCTCGCCCCCTATTACGTATGACCTAAACATAGCCAGCGAAGTGGGTATTATTCACCCCTGCCTATATCTACGGGCAATAGAGGCGTGACGCTATGTAATGTATTACATATCTAAAGATGTAAAAATAAAGTAGAATATATATCTGTAAAATAGTATTCCTAGAAACTAGTCCATTATCAGTGCTACACTGGCGGAGATTGGGAGCATGCGCCCGCGCACCAATCTAATCTGAGGCTATATAAATCACTCTACTTACGTTCGTACTCTACTTCCTTAATATAGGCTTCCTAACTTTATTAGTTCAGTTATTAATTAGTACAGTAACAAACCTTTACTGTCCCACTGCTGGGCACTGGTCTTCTCTCAACTATCTTAAGAGTTGAGAAAGTTTAGTCGTAAACTGATTCAAATTTTTAACGCTACCCGCACACGAGCGATTTGTTCACCGATTTTTATGACCGACCATTTCAATACTTAACTGCAACGTGACGTGGGTGAGTAGCCTAAGACTTTTTTGAACTTAACAGCTTCCGCCCGCGGTGTTGTCCCTGGCTTCGTTCACGTATTGCGGGAGTGAGTTTTAACTAATCCTTAGTACACCCCTAGATCTCACACAGAACCTATATTATGCCAAAATTTGAGTCCCCGGACCCAGTGGTTTGGAATGTGCGTCGATATGTCAGTCAGTTATTTTCTTCTTTTATATATTTAGATGCCTCTGAAGTCATCAATAATGTTTATCTGTAGCTCATATAAGTCTTCCTGAGAACTAATGAATGAATGAAACATGTCGGTATTCGCATGAGTCATTCATTCATTCACAGATCACGTGGCAGTTACGTGCTCTGTTCAGTAATGATACACCAATGAGTACACATTTAAAATGCCTGTTGCCACGCGGATTCTTCAGCCTTTACCATACTGGTGAAGGCCTCCTCCAACATTTTCCACTCTTTTCGGCATTGGGCTCTCGGGATTCAGTTCCAAGAGCATCCTAATTTCAACAGAGAAAATTATTGGAATATACCACCAGCTTGGGACCCAATGCTTAATTTACTTGTACCAAAACCCAAGCAAACTCAACTCAGAATTCAAGACAAAGTGAGCTCAGTTTGTTTAACTCGGAACGCAAATCACTACATAGTATAAAACAAAGTCGCTTTTTCTGTCCCTATGTCCCTATGTAGGCTTAGATCTTTAAAACTACACAACGGATTTGGATGCGGGTTTTTTTAATAGATAGAGTGATACCAGAGGAAGGTTTATAAGTATAACACAATGCACCCGTGCGAAGCTGGGGCGGGTTGCTAGTTAATAATAATGTTTTTATGTAGTCAGTAATAATTGTGATTAATATTTTTGGACGTCAAATACCTCATCCCACCCATGACTATGAAGTCTGAAAAGACTGAAATATCGGGAACTAAAATCTCAAATAAACCGGGATAAAATCCGTTATAAAGTAGTATTATTTCAAGGTAACATAACCCAAACACCATAAACGCCGTAACGAGACCAGCGGAATGATTTTAGAAAGGCTTTAAATATTCATCAGTATTCCCCTCAAAGTAGCTATAAAGTTGATTTAATTTGCATGTTCGCTTGTACGTTTGCCAATTACGGAGGATTTTATCTTCATCTATGTTACTAGACAAAAACATATTCAGGACAAACTAGTTTGTTCTAGACTAGACTAACGGAGCGTTTGCACTGTATCTACAACCAAACATGAAATAAGGCTAACACCATTATTCATAATCGTCCCCTTAAATGCCACTCGACTTAAACTCTCTCAATGTAGGTAACTTTGAGAATGTCCTCTGACCGACCTCAGAAATTCTTTCTTATTCTTCATTGTACACAAAACACTAAAACAATTTCGAAATAGGAAACAACAAAATATGTTCACAGGTGAGCTTAATTCATGTATGAATTTATGTAGAGTAAACTTGTGGAATGGGTAGAAGTGCATAAAAATAACTTTAAAAACACTGACAGGTCACACTTACTCTTGTTTTTATTTATTTTTTCTTTTGTTTGTTTATTTTTTCTATTTCTATGTGTTTCTTTTTTTATAATTTAATTTTGTGTGTCCTGTCGTTGTCAAATAAATGTTTTTCTTTCTTTCTTTTCTTTTCTTTTATATACACCTACAAACTGACATTACATTTAAGTATTTTAATAGGTTATATTTAATATAGTATACTAAATAAATATATATTAATAATTTGCCTACCTATCTAAGTAGTCAGTAGGTTATAAAAAACTGATCTGTACTCGAGGTTGTTATGAGATTCCTCTAAGGTTGAGTTGTGGATGAGTCGAGAAAAGCTATAAATATTTGGGTAGTTTAATTTTTTGCGGGCATATTAAGAGCGGTGGTTATTCATTCGTATAACATTCGTTCGAATGCAAACTTTACCTGTTGGTTGTGCTTAGTTATTTATTGTGATCTGCTCAGTCTGCACTGTCTAAATAGTTTTGCGTGGTGTTTTCTTCTGAAAAATTATAATTCTTTACGGGTAAAAATGTCTGGACAGCAGATATTTTCAAATCTTTGTTGTAACAAATATTGTCAAGGGCGGGAATGGAACTAGCGACCTGCCGGGGAAAGTATAGCCCTATCAGAGGGCTTGCACCGCTCGACTACAGAGGTCGTCGGTTGTTGGGGTAAGACTTATCAGCTTGTCGCAGTTGTGTATTCTAACGACAAAAGCTGAATAGAGCCAAATAAATGTGACAGTACCTTAAGGGTTTATGTATTATATGTGTATCAGGATGAAAAATTGAGTATTAATATTAATTATTTTCAAACGTTTCTACAATAAACTTCTAAATTATTCATAAAAAAGTTTTAAGACATGATAAGTATGGAAACATAATAACATTCTAATAATGTTATTGTTATAATAACATTTTAGACTAAGTATCTAACGGATAAAAACGCTTAAAATTAAGTCGCTCTAATACAACATAAACCAAATGTAATAATGGGTATAGATGCTTTTTTTTTTAAAGAAAAACAAAACTTACTGAGTTTTTTGCATAGGTTTAGAAATACTAAATCTATGGTTTCTTGGCAGTTTGTTTTTTTTTTCGATTCTCTATTGTACGAGTATACACAAGTATACAAAATACATAGACAATTTATAAATAGGAAACAACACGTGTGCACTGGCGAGCTTAACTCAAATATGAATTTTCTACCAGCTAAAATTAATATATATTTTATTACATTTTTTTCATTTAATTTTTTTTTCTTCCAAATTTCTGTAGAGCGTTAAATTATCCTAAAATTTTAGATACTAGATAGTAGTTATAGCTGTTAGCATCGTTTTTTTAAATCCTATAATTTAATGCGCTTGACCACAACTTGCCTGATGTGAAGCAATAATGCAGTCTACGATGGAACGCGCTTACCTAGTAAATACCGATTCACTCGTGATTTAGAGACCGCCAGATTATAGCTATCGGGAAACATAGATGCCGGCAGCGAATTCCACAATTTGGCAGTTCGCACAATGAAAGTCGAAGCAAAGCGCTTTGTGCGTACTCGTGGAATTTCCACCATATAACGTCGGCTCATAGCCGTACCTCTACTTGTGAACTAGGTATCATAATTTTGATAGTTTGTTGAAAGGTTTTGTTATCTGTTATTTTAAAATCTTGCTGTGTAATTGGAAGTTAATTTGATATCTGATTACTAGGTATTGTGGAGGTCGTAAATTCAATCCCGCTGTTTTGTTCTTAGGTTATGTACTTCGTTTAGATGATAGTTTGGGTGTTAGTTTGCTTGTTGTGTGGTCCGTCGAAGCTGGGGCGGGTCGCTAGTGAGCTTATAAATAGTTGAAGTCTGCGCTAACGCAATTTTAATCACTCTAGCCTAATTAAAAGCTCAGCTACACCTATCACGCCACCTACGCGATGGACCTTCCCGTCACTGATACCGCTATCGCTGTAGTATCGGTAAAGTATCGCGGCGATGGACTGCTCGTGTCGACCACCCGCGCGTTTTTATCACCGGTTATCAGCAATCTCGAGATCTGGACGCGGCCTAATTAGTAGACTCGCGTGCCTCTTGGGGAACTAAAATGCTGCTGGACCTTTTAGCTTGTTCCCAGACATCCAAAATTTTAATACCATGACATCCTCGAAATATAAAGTAGGTTTTTTTTTTTATTCTTCGATAGGCTGGCGCTTGACTACAACTTGCCTGATGTTAAGCTATGATGTAGTCTACGATGGAACGCCCTAGCCCAGTTTACCGATTCACTCGTGATTACGAATAATTATCGGAGAGAATGTGGCAGTGGAATGAGCCTCATTAAAGTTAGAAACCTTAAAGGAGCAACAATTCCGACCCACCCTTTCTGCATGGTGTCACCAGACTTCGTACCGGAACACGGCAAGACCGCTTGGCGGTGCGGCTTTGTCTGGTGGGTGGTCACTAACCACGGCTGAAACCTACCACCAGTCGATTGTCACCTGATTTGCACCACCCAGGGATCACGTGTGGGGATTCAATTAAAGGTTTACACCCACAGACGAAAGTGACTCAGCCCCCAAAGGGTAGATAGTGTATTATATCGCCGCTGGTCCATATCGGTGAAGGAAAACATCGTGAGGAAACCGGCATGTCTAAGAACTAATCATTCGAGGACATGTGACATCCATCTACACTTAATTGTACATGACAGTTGCAAAATTTTTAATTTATGAATAGTTAAACCTTGTTTACTTAAATTTAAAAAAACATTAAAATAAAAAGTTGCTAAGGACAAAACTCGAGGACGACTGAACCGATTTCGATAATTCTTTTTTTTGGATATTCCTTGAAATACGAAAATTATTTTATAAAATCCAAACTCTTCGGAAACGGCTTGATCGATTTTTATGAAATCTTATATCTATATTCGGTAGGTCTGAGAATCGGTTGTAATCTATTTTTCTATTTCGGACTTGGTAAGTGGCACTGCTTTACCGGGCAGGCCGACGTCTACGGGGTCCGCTAGTTACAAATAATTTCAATAATGCAAGTAATGCAACACGGTGATTTAAAGTTTATTTTGTCAGTTCGTCCCACATGGCAACATTTCTTGGACTTACATTTGTTGTCACTTATCTTATCTTAACAATAGTAACCCAGAGCATTTCGACCCAATGGGATATTTTGTTTTCACTTACACTATGGATCCCATTAAGGTTCATTATGATGTTTAATTTTTTTTTTAATATCTTCTTCACTGTAATCCCTCTATCACTTTTAGGTGATATCTTTATCCAGTTTCCAAATCAAATCAATCGAATCAAACAAAAATATGCTTTATTTTTTTGAGGCGCGAGTCTACATAAAAATAGTCCAATTTCTTTACCTACCGTGCAGTGAATGACTGGCAACTACTGAGAAACACTGCCAAAAAAACTCAGTAGGCTTTTTTCTTTTTTAAATGAAGTACTTATATCTATTACATTTTGTTTGTTTATTGTGTTGAATTAGAGCGACTTAATTCCAAGCGTTTTTATCCGTTAGATAGTCTGAAATTTTATAATACGCTTTCTTACATAACGTAGATTTTGTAATTATTTTAAATTCGTTTATAGTCATTTCCCTAATATCATTTGGAAATTTATTGTAGAAACGTATACACTGCCCCATAAAAAAGTTGGTTGGCCCTGATTTTGTGGAGACGAGTATGATGTGCTACAAGATCGTTCTTATTTCTAGTATTTAAATTAAAACTTGATGAGCGCAATTTTAGCTGCCCCAGGACGTAGTGGTGTGGTGCGTAGTCCTCCATACAACGCGGTCTGTCAGTCGCCTCCACTCAGCCGACGTGCGTGCATGCCACTCGGTTTATCCAACTCTTTAAATAAACACGCGACTTTTACCATTCATTGAGAATAAATAATTAATAGTTTTAACATCTTTGAAATATACTTTTTTGTTAAAAGTTTAAGGTTAAATATAGAGTTAAATTAGATGTCTACCTAGGTGTTTTTCCCGTGGATTTGAAAGAGATTTAAAAGTATTACGAAAAGTTGATTTAGCTTGAAAACTTTCGTGTTTTCTTTGTGATAAGATATGCTAAAGAAATTTCAGTGTTTTAACAAGAAAGTGTGGAAAATGCGGACTACCGTGGGACAATTTTTCGAGTGATTTTTAATTAATAAAGGTGCAGTTTCGTAGTGTTGAAATTTTAAAATGAATGATGGATAATAGGAGGGAAATTTAGTTATGCAGTGGTGGTTTCTTCTACTAGCCATGGCTGTAATAGCCACGGCGATGTCAGCCACTACACCAAGACGGTGTGCGGGCAGGTTGGCAAGGGAAAGGTTGAAAGCGGTGGAGAAAATCCGGGACAAGCGATATTATTATCAATTATGTTGCACCCCAACTTGTGGGACTGCGTATAGGAGGCCAAGACCATCAGCATCGAGGAGGTACCAGCCATTTCATAAGACATGGTTGGGATTGAAATACGGTAAGTGATGGTCTTGCTGTTCAGTTGAACGCGGTTCTCCTGCATTTTCTAGGGTTCCGTATATCGAAATGAAAAAATGGTATATATTATCACTTATATGATCACTTGGTGTTCCGTCCGACTGATAAGACCATTTTTCTCAGGAATGCGTGGAGGTATCAAGCTGGAATTTATATCAAATACTCAAGTCTACTGTCCCTTCGAGCTGTGAAAAAAGCCGACTAAGCCATCGTAAAAGATACAGCCGTCTGTGCTGCAAATTTTTGACATTCGCAATGAAATCAAACCTGATGGGTACTTCCAGTCGACCTAGAATCTTGAAATTTTGCATAAAACAATGTCGCGCTTAAAAAGAAAAAAAATCCGAAAACCCAAAATTTTTAGATACATTACAAAATTACTTAACTTTTACATACATACCTACAAATTTGTACAGAACCCTCGGTGCGTGTCTCGTGTCAAATATTTACCATAGCATGACCAAAGTTGTCGGAGTTAGTAGTTAAAAAAAATTTTTTTTGTACTGTTGGTAACATCTAATAGTTATAATAATGCATCCAGCACTCATTCTACCTTTGCTCTGTTTCTTCATAAAGAATAAACCAAACATGACCTTTAATTAACAAAATTTGTGGCTCCAAAATTAAATAGAGTTCTTTCAAATCAAAGTTCTTAAACATTTTTTTTTTCTTCTAACATGTTGTGCTAAAATTACGTTTGTCGATGGTTGAATGTTGTCACAGTCATCATTATCAGCAGACATCTTTATAGTTGTGAGCAAATTCCCGCACCGAAGTTAGTTAAGTAGGTATATCTAAACAATATAAGTATAATGTTTTAGTAACATTATCGTACGTGACCCAATTACTACATCCTCTCGCATTTCTAAAGAATAATAGCACAATATACTATTGTGTTAGTTATTTGGAAGTACTTAAATACCAAGTTACTGCGTAGATAAAGAGTGGTGAGCTAAAATGCACTTTATGGATATTTGCGTAAATCAAAACCTAGATTAATCAATTTTCTACTAATAATATTATTTTATTAATCATGATTACGAACAGAGATTATTGAAGACTGAGAAATTTAATCACATGAACCAACTAAATATATCATAAAAAAATGATGCTAAAAAGCTATTAGGTGGCTATTATTAAAAGCCATATAACCTCTAAAAAAAAATTTGACCCCGCAATATCCTGTCAATAAACCGCGCCTTTTTGTTTGTGGCACATATTAATGTCAACCGTGTCTTGCCAAAAAGAAAAAAAAAATAAACCGCGCGAAATTACTTTTTACGTCGCCATTTTTTTAAATTATCCACTTTCAATTTAGTAGTTATTAATGTTAGTTCATTTAACACGTTTTTAATGACTTCTAAAACATTCTAACTCTAAAAAAATCTGATAACGTCCGGAACAGCTACAAAGGTCAGGCTAACCGGTTCAGGCAATTTGGTTCACCAGAGTTCGGGTTAATTCGCGCCATAACTAATTTGCATTCAATCGGAGCATCGATGTAACATTACGGTCGCTTTCTCCCTAAGTGTAGTCAGAGATGATTTAATTTAAGTTTGATTGGTTTATTACTTTCCCACGATCAATAAGATTATTTTTTTCTTTTTTAGAGTGAGTAGGTGTTCTTATTTCTGTGGGTGGGCAATCAGAATGTAGAACGTAGTGGCGAATCGCCATAGCAAGTAGGTACTAAGTAATATTTAAAAACTTTGCATGCTGACAGTACTTTAACATACCTACTAGCAATCGGGGGCGATTATAGCCATCTAATATTAGAAGGGGCGATTTTAGACACTTACGCCACAAGGGGCAAGATCCAAGGGCCGAGCGTGCACCCATATTTAGATGTATGGCGCCTATTATCTCTTCCAATTTTGGACCAATTTGTAAAATATATTGGTGTATGTATTAAATAAGTTCCTTTGACTGCCTTATTTATGATTTAACATCTGATCTGATTGAATAATAATGAATTAAAATTATATCTAAGGTACCTCATTATTATTTTAAATACGAAATTTTGTATGGATGTGTAGATGTTCAACGCAAAAACTTCTGGACGGATTTGCATGAATATTAGCACAGATATAGATTATAGTCTGGAATACCAAGTTGCGGAATTCGCTGCTAGCATCTATCATTCCCGATACCTAGCTATAATCTGCGTGTCTTCAAGTCACGAGTGAATCGGTATTTACTGGGTAAGCGCGTTCTATCGTGGACATTAGTTCACATCAGGCAAGTTGTGGTCAAGCGCAAGTCTAAAGGATAAAAAAATAGCACATAGATTACATTTTTATTCTTATACCGCGCGGAAGAAGCCGCGGGTGTAATCTAGTATTTAAAAAAGGCCTAACTAAACCATCAAACAGAAAAGACTGCCATAAACTTGTACACAGATTTATAAGCATATAATACCTCTCTTTTTTGACGGGGGATATAAAAAAGCAGCTCTAAATAAATGGGTTCTATAACATTGTAATGTAATGTAATGTGTAATCAAACAGTAAGTTGTTGTTGTTGATCCCAGCGGCGATCTAAGGAAGTTTCATTAAGTGCGCGGGCGCAGGTTATCGCGGGGTCAACGTACTAGGTACCGTTGCCAAATCCATTCATGAACTGATAAAGAGTAGTAGAGTTAAATAGAGCGAGACGGGATACATCTCTGCCGTTATCAATGAATTATTAATGAGATGTTTTATTATTTTTTTGACTCCCAACAGAGTGCTCGTACAGTTAATATCAAAAATGTTAAGATATTTAATCGCACCAAAATAACATCGCTCTCCATAGCTCCAGTATTTGTCTTCCCCTTTTTGTGTCCTTTCCGTTTTCCCTCGATTTATTTTTATTTTTTATTAGTGTAATGACCTTGTATGTAATATTGCTACTACGATGCTGGCAACCGCGATCCCACAGTTCTTACCGTGAAAAGATGCTAATCATCTGAGAATATTTGCTTGTGCTATTCAGGATTGCTATATCTGTTTTACTAGACGTAATTCCATGTGTCAGTCTTGAAGCATTTATTTTTATGTCCATCGCTTGAGTCGCGTGATATGTAAATGTACGCACGCACTGGTAATGTCAAACATTTGACAATTGAAACCACTCTTATTTTTTTGTCTTTGAAGGTATTAAAATATTAAAAAAAAAATTAATAAGCCTTGTAATTTTGGCGTTGATTGTACTTACCTACCGTAGAGTGGGCATCATTTGTGATCAATGTGATCATAATACATAATCGATTCTTTTGTTTATCCTATCAATTTTACGTTCGATATTTGAATAATAACCGTCGTTCGTTACACTTGTTTAGGGTAAAGCGACCTATTAATGGCAGTACCTAATCCCAATATTAAAAAATATATTTATGATATATGATAAAAAACAAAAAAAAATTGGTTGCCTGTAAATTCGGTATACGGGCGAAAGTTTTACGTGACAACGACTTTGAGTGGTAAAATAATTTTAATGTGAATATTCATTCGTATAGTAGGAAGAAGGATGAAACATAGTTGAGTGGGAGAGAGACGCAAGGCATTCGGCGGGCCTCTCTCTCGTTCGGTGACTCATCGTAACGTTACCGAGCGTTACACTTTTTCATAAGTGCCTCCCAGCCGCAACCTAATTTAAGACGTTGTCACGTCAATATCTGACTTGTCTTTTCTTTTAAAAGATGTAAATTGGAGTGAATACAATTTTTTTTTCTAAGAGTTCGTGGCTTCGGTTGTAATTTATTTTAGTTTTTTTTCACTTGAGTACAGTAAAAGAACTGTGATGTATGTTTAGAGAGGGTATTTGTGTATTTGTTGTTACCATATTAGTGTCGAGTGAACCAGTTCGGAAATATACGTCGTGTTGCTAAGCCGCTGTTTTATTGCTCATCTGTGTCCGGACTACCCTTAGATTCTTCAAGAACTATTTGACTGTGTATTAATTTTTATATTGCAAAATGTTAAGTAAATAAATTATATTCTTATTTCGATACAAACGTTTCAATTTGTTTCTATCCAAGTACTTATAAAATAACATAGGATTACTTAAATTATCACTGCGTATTCAGCATCTAACCAAGCTGCATAGCATTCAACAAATACCTGCTCAAGATTACCCTATTAGAAATAAAAGTAATATCCCAGCACCGTCCAATTAACGCTACCCAATATATCATTTGCTGCGTTTTAATTAAACTAGTCAGTATCACAGGTTGTAAGAAACAGCTGCACCGTGTCTGGAAGTTCGATTTGTAAGTGCATAGTAAGATTGGATTTTTTAAGAAAACATAGTGCAACATACGCTGATTTTCTTATTGATCTTTTGAAGAAAAAACCTTAACATTAAATTTGTCGTTAATATTCTAGCAACTAACGTATTTGTTAAAAACAGTGTTTAAAACGAATATGATTCCGTTGAAATAGAGAAGCGGTTATAGAATGCATATATCTGCATTATTTTCTTTCGGTACTTGAAGCAAGCTATTGTTTTTTGAAAGCACACATCTGTATTACCTATAAGTACATATGAGGGTATGTACTACCCACATTTAGACAGCTAAATTTGCCATCTCGCAGCCGTTCAGCTAATACAACATCTCAACATCGATTCGATTTAATCTTTACATAAAAATTCTAAAATTTATATTTAAAAAATAGCTGGTATGATTAAAATGAAAAGTTTATGATCATTAACCCTATTATTGTCTATAATATTAATTTAATTTGAATAATTTTTCAGTTAAAAACACCACATTTTTTACAAGCCCACAAACAGGTGCATTTACCTTATACTTAATAGAAGCCCATAGTGTTGTACCACAACGGGACAATCAATCACTTAAATGAGCCAATCAGTCAGGCTGCATGCAAATATACAAACAATGACTTTGATCTCCGCGCCTCGATGTACTACGAGTATTACAGTTTTGTAACGTTCACCATGTTTCATTAGAGATAAACTTTGTTACACTCTGTAACATAATAAGATTTTAAATTAGTTATTGTACACAAATATTAACTAGGATTGCAAGACGAAATGTTGAACTGAAATTTAATTTAATATATTATATATATAATAAAGTGGGACATTAACACACACGGTCATTTGATTCCAAACTAAGCAGAGCTTGTACTATGGAAACCAGATAACTGGTAATATACTACATATAATACTTTTCTTTTGTAAATATATACTTAATTTTATTATAGATAATTACACCCAGACACAAGACAAACAGACATATTTAAACAAATGTTTGTCCCGGGTGGGAATCGAACCCACGAACTGCGGCGTGAAAAGCAAGTATCTTACCGACCACGCCACCGGCCCGTCAATATAACTGATTTTTTAATCTTTTGTGATTTCGTATGGAGATCGCGTTGCGGCCATGCATCGTAGCGAAGTATATACGAATTACTAGTAAATAATATAATGTTCGTACTAAGTTGGGACATCAAACACCTCAGTCCCCCCTTGACCATGAAACCAGAAACGTCGGAATACAAAATCTAAAATAAACCGCGATAAAATCCGTCATAGTTTCATTTCAATACATTTCTGTTGGAATTAGTTAAAGTAGTTGCAATCTTTTAAACTCCCGACAGCAAAGAAAACCTGTGTACAAGTTTGTTGCTACGAAGTGCCTAAACGATTTTAATACGGCATTTTTATTCAAAAGCTTCAGTGATTTCAGTTTGAAGGGGCGGTGGCGTGATCGGTAAGATACTTGCTTTTCACGCCGCAGGTCGTGGATTCGATTCCCACCCGAGACAAAAATTTGTTTAAATATGTAAGTTTGTCTTGTTTCTGGGTGTAATTATCTATATTTAAGTATATATTTACAAAAGAAAAGTATGATACATATGTAGTATATTACCTGTTATCTGGTTTCTATAGTACAAGCTCTGCTTAGTTTGGGATCAGATGACCGTGAGCGTTAATGTCCCACTATATTATTATTATTATTATTATTGAGTTGGTCCTAATCTAAAAAAATGTGCGTCGAGGGTCTATACTCTTTCAATTTAGAATTGTTTTCCCATAGTTTGGCCAGTTGCCTAATATATTAATCATAGTTTAGTTATTTTTATGATTGGATTGATGTCATCTCCCATGGAAGTTATTTGCAAAGAAGAAAATATGCAAAAACATCCAACAAAATAAAATTGCTTCATACATCAACCAGTTAAAGCGTTAGCAACCTACAATCAAGTGCAGAAGCATATTATTAAGCCATCAGATATTCTATCGCTGACGGGTTTGCATAATATTGTCATCGTGCTCGAACCGATAACAGTTACAACGAATAAGTCTCAATCAACTGAACGCATTTATCAATTGGGTTAGGGTGTTTACGATTTTAAAGCCGCTCTATCACAACACAACAATAATTACTTATCTTTGGTTTTTGACTTATTTCATGTCGAATTAAAATAAAACTCCTCCTATTATCTTTCTAATTAAGATCCAAGACAGTTAAGGTGTCCCGTGACTTGGCCGGGTTCAAATCCCGAGTCTCTTCACGGCGCCGCTGTCGATCCTGGCTTACAGGAGTAGCAACAGCAGGATTGCGGTGGTAGGTTAAGTTTTATAAAAAATATATTTACTAACTTTGCTTTAAAGTGCTGTATTTGATCCGTATCTGTATATTATTTTTATAAGTTTGACATCTTATTGAAAAGTTTTGATAAATGGGGTGTCTGGTATTTAAATACTTATTTTTAGAGAAAGATGCTGTATATGATTAGATGAAAAACTTCTGAGTAACTAAACTTCTACGTAATATCTAAAAAATTTGCGCAAATGCAAATGACTTTCAATGGCTGTTTAGGAAAAATGAAAAGAATATAATAAATATTTTACAAAAAAGAACCGACTTCATGATCTTCAATGCGAAAGTAATATTTTAATTACTTCACTATTTATTAAATCTATAAGAAAGGAGTTCAAATGGGAGGAACCCACAACCAGTAGTAGGCTCGGTAAACGTGGAAACTATATGTGAAGTGTCAGTATGGTCTTTCATATCAACTTAGTTATGTCAAATCGGTAAGTATTTATACTGATGAGTATCTACCTAGTATTTATCGGTTAAACAGTAACGCCTAGGTTACCAACCTACCACAGTATTCAACTGTAATGGGGTCCTAAGGGGATTCAGTAAATGAAACCAAGATAAAGGTGAGTTAGCCGCGCACACGACCGCTTTACTTGGCGTCTCAAGTTGGTCTCTGGATTTGCCAGACTTTTGACTAGCACGGGATCCAACAATTTATTATTTTAAAATAGGTAACAGTTAACACAAACACAGAACATAAAACAGAATCTTATATAAGTTTTATAATCCTCTAAACTTCTGCATTGCTTTATTAATATTTAAATTTATCATAATATTATAAATAGAAACAACAATTGATTTTTTAAAAAGAATTTATTGGCCGGCTGGCCAATTTAAAAAAAAGAAATTATTAACAATCAATTTTAGCAAATAATTAACAATTTAAAATAACTGACAAAATCGGCACGAGTTCGGACAGAGCTTCCGCACGCTACGATGACTAACGAAAAACTGAACGAATATGGTTTTTTTTTTTTTTTTTTTTTTTTTTTTTGCTGATGACCTAACCCAATTGGCCTGAAGGGCCTCTATTGGTTCACCGGACTTTTTCGGTGAGCCGTCCGAGGACGGTCGAACCGATGAACGAATATGGCGAGCGCTCCTTCTTATATAGGCCCGCTGCAGTGCTGCCACTCAGTATTTTCATTCAGTTCTAACACGGCCTTTTCCTGACGGGGCTACGTCCTCGAAGCCCTTAGCAGGAACTTGCAGACGGACCGGCAACTCCCTCTACGTGCGGCGTATCTTGCTGCTCATCGCTCCCTGCGAATATAAACACATTTTAAGTAGGCGTACTTACCAACGTTTTCCAGAGTTTTTATAAATTAAGCGATCACATCATGTACCAGTCAGTCAATCGTTCAAATCACATAGGCTTTATACAGGTCTGTTCCTACGCAACCGAATACCCCGCACATATACATGTGCGCACAGGATTTACATCAGTCTCTTGTAGGTCAACCCAGATACCTATAGTTAGGGTCGGATTTAAACAGGTCTGTTGTCAGCGGCGCTACTGACTCACCCCGATACCTTCCCAACAGTGTCAGGGTCAACCCAATACCACGCGCACCCAGGATTTACGCGGGTCTCTTCCTCTGAACACACAACATTTTACATATCCAACGACAATAGAATATGCTAGTTTGGTACATAACTTAACCGAGGAATGCAAAACAGAAAATGCAAGCTAATAAAGTCCTACACATAGACATCGGAGTTTTATAAATACCTTCGAAGAATGCAGCACAGGTTTCAGGTGTCCATTCACCTCTCCACAACACCATATATCCAGCAGCTGCCTGACTGGTCTTCCCATAAGCACCTGCTAGTAGTTGAAGCTCATATCTGTCATTAGGAAGAAGCTTGATGACTTTGTAGGGACCTCTCATACCGCTATCCAGCTTCCCTGTGCTCTGAGAGTTTTTGATCACGTAAACCAAGTCATTAATATTAAACTTTTTTGGCGGTTTCCTATTTTTATTTACATAAGAGTCCTGGCGGTCCTTGTTTTCGCGAATAAGTCCTTCCGCGCGTTGCCGTCTTATCTCGCGAATCGCATCTCGATTTGGATTAGAACCTTCATAAGTAATGTCCTTAATTAATGCATTTATTAACGGCGTAGTAGTATCAGTGCCGATAAGCAGATTTAATGCAGAGTATTGTGTAGTCTTATGTTTGGTGACATTTAGAACTAGTTGTAATTTCCACAATATTTTTGACCAATCGTTTTCATTATAATTTACTTCAACCCTTATCATGTTTACAACAGTACGGCAATATCGTTCCACTTGGCCGTTTTCCTGATGCATTTCAGGAGTGATAAAATGCACCTCGACTCCGAAATTTGTAATCCAGTTAATAAACTCATTGTTGTCGAACATACGGCTCCTATCGCACACTAATCGTTGGAAGGTGCCAAAAAGTGAAATCACTTGAGTCATTACGCGCTTCAATTCACTACAGTCTTGTTTTGAGATGGCGTGCAACAAACAGTATTTTGTATACGCGTCAACTATGATAAGTACATGTTTGTGACCGTCACATTCTCTTAAGGGTCCGAGCACATCGACGTGTATCGTGTCAAATGGTACTGGAGCTTTCTGCCACGAAGATATTGGCTGTAAGGGTGCGCGAGGGACTTGCTTATGCGCGATGCATACTACGCAGTGGGTGACGTATTTCGATACAAAGCGTCTAAGACCGGGAAACCAAAAGTGCCGCAGGATCAGATCAACAGTCTTGTCTATACCGATATGTTCATGCTCATCGTGGAAAACGCGTAGCAAACTTAACCGAAATGCCTTGGGTACATAACATAGGAATCGCGCTTGCTCACCCGTGACGTCATACTTATAATACAAAAGGTCGTTACGTTTTACATAACGTGTGTTATCTAACTGGCCGTTATTTAATTTTTCAAGCAACGTTAAGGTCTCCTCGTCACCTGCCTGCGCCACCTGAGCCCAGTTTTGTGGTTTTTGGACGACATTAATAGCATTGACCGGATTCCTACTTAAATAGTCTACGTGTGACATAAGACAGCCTTTACGGTATTCTAACGTAAAATCGAAATCTTGCATGTATATCCACCACCTAGCAACTCTGGGCTGGAGATCCTTCTTACGTTGGGTCATCTTTAAAGCATTACAATCCGTGATAATTTTAAAAGGTTTACCAATTAGGTATTGTCTAAAATGTTGTAGTGACTTTACTACCGCGAGGGTCTCCAGCTCATAGCTGTGGTACTTGGATTCCGCGCCAACGGTCAGCTTGCTAAAATAGGCAACTACACGTCTCCGGCCGTCCTTATGTATTTGCATGACGATTCCTCCATAACCTATAGCACTCGCATCAGTATGCAACTCAGTTGGTAGTTCCGGATCGAATATTGCCAAAACTGGTTCGTTAGTTAAATGAGAAATTATCTCTTGACGCGCTTTTTCATGTTCACTACTCCAGTTAAAGGTCACACACTTTTTAGTTAAAGCTGCAATGTGTGCAGTTTTAATTGCATAGTTGGGGATGTACCTTCTAAAATATCCCGCCAAGCCAAGGAATTGACGAACCTGTTTGACATTACTCGGTCGCGGTGACTTAACTAACGCGTCTATTTTATAAGTACTCGGCCTGACCTGACCATTGCTTATAATCCTACCTAGATATTCAATTTCGTTAGTTAAAAAAGTGCATTTCTTTAAATTAATGGAAAAACCTGCTTCTGTTAGTGTTTTTATGACAGATTCCAATAGGGCGAGGTTTTCGTCTAGTCCGTCGGTCAGTAACAGTACGTCATCAATGTATACCAGGACCTGTCCAGCATCAATGAAAGATTTAAGTGTTTTGGATATAGTTTTCTGATAGACGATAGGGGCATTCGCTAGGCCATAGGGCATTTTACAGTATTCGTAGTGGCCTTCAGGGGTTACAAATGCTGTCTTGTGAATGGACTCCTCAGCCACCCTGAGTTGGTGAAAACCAGAAACCATATCTAGTGCACTGAACCAGCGCGCATTACCTAACCTATCTATGTAGTCGTTAATTAAAGGTAGAGGGTGTCTGGTCTTAACTGTGATTCGATTAAGGGCGCGGTAGTCTACCACCATTCTATCAGAACCGTCTTTCTTTTTTACGAGTAAGATCGGGCTGGCATACTCCGAATCGGACTCACGAATAATACCCTTATCGAGCAAATCTCGAATTATGGACCGGACTTTTAACTTTTCGTCATGGGATAATTTATAGGGCCTATAATACACGGGGACATTAGTTGTTAGCTTAATATGCATCTCACTATCTTTCACAGTTGTGGTCGCGGTACCACTTAAAAAGAATTCCGAATATTTGTCAAGGATAGCTAATAATCGTTCCCTATTAAATCCAGTAACAGGTGTATTAACCTGATCCGATAATGATACTAAATTTACTTGCCTAACACTATTCGCGATTTTCTCACTATGCACTATGCGTTGGCTACCACTGGTCCTAACGTAAGCAACACCATCCCTATTTAATACGTCGGTACCGATAATTACGGGTACGTTTAAATGATTACCGTCTACTATGTAAAAGTCAGTTTCTAAAGTTATGTCGCTAAACTCAACGGGTAATGTAACAAAAGCGTGTGATTTAACCTCCGTACCGCCTAGGCCGCATAATAATTGAGTAGTGGGTTTTATTTGACATGGGAAGTATTTTACTAAATTTGTCGACATTAATGAGACACACGAGCCGCTATCTATTAATACATCTAACGGTATCCCTGCAATCACGGCAGTTGTCACATCGCGATTCTTATAACTACCCGCAGGTTCGCGGCAAAAATTAACACCACTTTTATTTCGTGACATAGTGCGTTCTTTTGCAAAACAATTGTTCTCGGAATGACCTATTTTTTTGCAAAACGTGCATTTTAAAGTATCGGCTCGAGATGTTGAGGGTAACGCGATTGCTTGTTCGTTATTGCTGGGGCTAGTTGGAGTTATATTATTAGGCCGTTTATAACAATTAGCGGACTTATGGCCAAATTGATTGCACTGATAACATTTAATTTTTATAGTTTTTAAATCTTTAGAATCGTGTTGACGCTTTAACGGATTGTAATTAAAAGGTTTATTTAATCGATTTGGAGCATTCGAATGTAATTTCCTAGTATAGTTATTAGCGTTTGCAGGTTTAACGAAGCTTGATAAAAACTCCACGATAGAATCAGAAGATAATTTAGCATTTGTGGCCATAGCACGAATCTGTGGATCTGTTATTCCACGTATAATAATAGCAGTCAGCAGCTCGTCGCCAAGTCCTTTAACTATACGTAACTTTAAAAGGGATTTACGAGCATACTCAGCGTATGTGGAGTATTTATCAGACTCTGTCCGCATTACGTCATATAGAATGTTCGCGACATCGACAGACCGTGGGCATAACGACTTCAATTCTAGTTTGAAATTTGACCATGTTCTAATATTACTCGTCCATTGGCTAAGCCAGGTGCGAGCTTCCCCTTTTAAACAATGTCCGATACGAGCAAGGCACTCCCCGTCGTCCCAATGGTTTAAACTACGGGCTTTTTCTACTTCAGTACACCACGTGTCGAAGTCATGAACATTCGGATCAAAATCTGAGACAAAATAATGGCTGGATCTGACCTGTGCACGGTTGATGGCGGTTAAAAGACGCTCTGTAGCATGTGTCACCAAGTCCTCGGGTTGAGTTGATCCATCGTTGCTGGTGCGTGACGTCCACGACGGCGGCGGCGTCATTTCTGCGGCCACGAGCTCACGTGGCGGAGTCTGTGCCTCTGACACCGTGGCTGGCACCGATGCCGGTGGCGTCGGGTCAGGCAGAGCAACGGCATGGCCGGGGTCGGCGTCGGCCGTCAAAGTAGTTCGCGTTTCCGCGGGCGCGCGTGACCGTTCCTCCAGCGCGCGCAATCGTCTGAGAATCTCTTCCAGCGGGTTTGGAGAAGAGTTCTGCTTGCGGCGGGTGGTTCTACGTCTACCACGCTGAGCGTTGCCAGACATCGCGTAGCTGAACTCCGTCCGAACTTCAACCAACTGAACCAGGCTAAGGGAAACTACGATTCCTTTACAAAACCAGACGTGGCATCAACGGCTTTTCAGCCTTCGAATCCCACTTCTGATATTATAAATAGAAACAACAATTGATTTTTTAAAAAGAATTTATTGGCCGGCTGGCCAATTTAAAAAAAAGAAATTATTAACAATCAATTTTAGCAAATAATTAACAATTTAAAATAACTGACAAAATCGACACGAGTTCGGACAGAGCTTCCGCACGCTACGATGACTAACGAAAAACTGAACGAATATGGCGAGCGCTCCTTCTTATATAGGCCCGCTGCAGTGCTGCCACTCAGTATTTTCATTCAGTTCTAACAATAATATAATTAACGCGCTCACCTTTAATTTGGCTTTACGTTTCGACACGGGTTGCACCTTAATTGCCCGTTATGATAGATATAAATCATAAAGCTTTGTTCATATTACAATTCATTAACTCAAACAACTTTGCGATGTTATCTGTCAGACTTGACGTTTGACGTTTATTCGGTCCGAACGAAGTATGACAGACAACACAACTGTTTTTTGAAGTCGGTGCAAAATCCAGTATTGACATTTTGCGCATTTCACAATTTACACTATGACAAATTAGTGTAAATGAATCTCGCGATTGTGACCAAACAACATGGTCACCGCAAGGACGCCGTTAAACCGGTGAGACCGGGGCGGGTCGGTCGAATCATTCAACGGGACCGATTTATCGATGCCGCTCATCACTATTGTCTAAATCAAACTGTTAAAAATACAATGCTATTGAAACGTGACCTTTGAACTGATGGAATAGTGGGTTCAAGTTGACTTATGTTTGTATTAACTTAGGGTACAAAAGAATATAATGTTATTTTTCATGGTTCTAATAATTGTACTAACATAATTATTTCATTTAAAATGAAAATTAATCTAAATATGCAAAAGAAGAAACTGACTGGCTGACAACGCACAGTCGCAACGAAAACCGCGCTGGGTCTTAGAGACTACAAATTTGGCACTTAATAAGTTCTGTAAAGAAACAAAGTCCATTTTAATTAAAGAGTCTTGTGAGATTTTTATGAACAGGACCGTTAATATTTTGTCTTATGATAATTTTTAATCATTTGGATAAACTTTAGCGTGATAACTTTACTATCAATTACTTAGTAGTTTTAATGGGATAAAAGCAGAAACGACATTAAATTTAGACAGCCAAAAGTTTAAGATCAAAACGCCAGATGAATAATCATGGATACCGGCGGCAGTATCATTAGTTAATTTTAGTATAAGTACCTAATAATCACATACAATCCACTACAACATCATTTTGACGAGAATTACGATCGATTACGATGTTAAATTTTCGATTTCAATTATTTAATTTTGGCGTTGACTGTACTTTTATAGATAAATCTACTAACTACCGTAAACCTTCGTGTTTTAATTTTATCTACCATTTCCTACCAGACGTCTAATATATCTAAACAAACATACAAAACGTGTATCGCTAGTAAACCAAAGATAACAACTGAAATCGCAAAACGAATCGCTCACGAAGTAAATCTAGTGTTATAAAGACGTTACAGTACGGACACGAAACATAAAGTTGAGCGACGCGATTAGCGATTTAAGCCACACGGTAACATCGATTCACCTATCTTGATAATCTAGAATTGAAATTGTTTCTCCTATAAGGTTTCAAACCATATTATGGAGCTTTATTCCAATGCCGTTTGTAATAACGAGTGAATCAGGATATTAGGCAGGCGCGTTCCATCGTAGAATACACCATTGCTTAACATCAGGCAATGTGTAGTCAAGCCCAAGACTATTTCATGATAGAATTTTTTTTTACAAAATAGTCCTCGTCCTTCAAAAATTGTCAAAACGGAAATTTCAAAATGGTCCAATGGTAAGCGTGTTCGCTTAATAACCACAAGTCATCGAGTCCGATTTCCGGGTTGATCTAAAATACTTTTGTAATATTCTAACTAAATCTTAGTTAAAGCTCGAAGCTTGGAATTGTGCCTTATGAACGGCAATAGGCTCGCCTCCTAAGAAAGAAAGAAAGAAAGAAAACATTTATTTGACAAAGACAGGACACACAAAAACAAAAGTTATAAAAAAAACACATAGAAAGAGAAAAAAAAACATGAATGGAAACTGTAAAAGAAGAAAAAGATAAATAAAAAACAAAGAGTAAGTGTCACCCATCAGTGTCAAACATGGACATTGCTCAGTAAACGCTGTGAGTGCCTACTAGAGGCGACCCACAACACTGATTTTCAGCAATGTCCATAGTCTCACAGTGTGACGCCAGGCGCCAAGGTTGCCAAAAGATCACCTACGTATGGGGCCTAAACATAGACGGCGAAGAATGAGCAATATATACCTCTGCCTACACCTTCATTATTCGTTATTTTGCTCTTTATGTGTTAATGATATTGTTTGCGCTTTTATTGTATAAGGGAATTACACATTCCGCTAGTCGCTCCGGTCATCGCAGTATCGTGTTTCGTGGCCGAACCATTACTGCTAGTGTTGTGCCAGGCGATCGATAAATCACTATTGCCGATCGATATATCACTCGAGTAAGTTTATCGATACGGACGCGCGACAAGCAGAATGGCCAATATCCCAGTAGGGGTTTCATTTATCATTCGTTACTTGTTAGGTACTTGGTTTTCATTGTTAACTTGCTAAGTTAGTTGCGGACACGCGATAGTTAAATGTGTGTGAGCTCCTACATTAACAATCAACGATCATGAGTTTATCGATTAATTTCTGACAAGTAAAAAGCGATTGTTTTAAAAAATTTAATCGATTTTCACGATAACTTATTTTTTATTAGTCAAAATTCCAATAGCCGCATAGAAATTTTGCCAGTCATTTCCTGTCCTGGGCCCCCATGCTGGCGGTTTAGACATTTATTTCTAATAGACATTTGTCGAACAAAAATGACGATTTATTTTCTATGATATCCGTCATTTTTTCAACATTTGTCTATTAGAGATTAATGTTTAAAGCGCGCAATGTGAGAATCGAGGCCCTGGTCATCATATTGTTAATTATTACAAAATCTAATTTATGTGAAGGATTGAGGTGCTTCTTGCTCTCTTGATTCAATTACAAATAATATAGTTTTGGTTTTCTTCTATTTTTAAAATACCTATTTCTTTACATCGTAAAACCATTTTTTGCCATCTTTAACCTTAACTCCTAATGTCTATTCGTTCTAGCTCATCTCTGCCAGATTTTTTTAAAAATATCTTTCCACGCTTTGTTTAAGCATCCTAAATAAAATTACGAAAATAATTCGATTAATCTAAAATCGATTTTGGCTACTTTTTTTCAATAATCGATTTTATTAGTAATTAATTGATTTAATATGTTTTTATCTAGTATTGTCTTAGGTTTACGCGAACATCACACTTTGAAATAAAACTACTTTTTAACGGATTTTATCACGGTTTATTTTAGATTTTAGATCCCGACGTTTCAGTCTTTTCAGACTTCATGTTCACGGGTGGACTGAAAAAAAAACAAATAACAAACAAATAAAACCACCGTCCACCATTTTCATTTCTTAAATTAGGGTAGTTTTTATGTCTCAGTCTCCGGCAATGTAAAAAAAAATATCCTTTTTGGAAGAAAGTTGTAAGTTGGTCCATTAATATAGCTAGGTTCCATTCTTATGAACCAAACTTTTTTCTTTTTTTTATGTATATCTGAGTACTTATTATATTTTAGCTAAACCTACAAGCAATTTGCAATTTGTGGAGCATAGATTATAACATTAACGCTACAAAGGTCGCGGGTTCAAATCCCTGCCGTTGAACTATAAGCAAGCGACCCTGCTGTGTGCCATATAAATTATCGCGAATTGAAATGAGCTGCACCATAAAACATCCATGTTATAGTGGTCTAGTCATTGACAGACCATTTGCATTTAGTCCTAATGATTCTTTAATTTTATGGGTTCACGATTTAACTATTTTAGAGCAGCGGTGGCGCAGCGGTACGGGCCTCGCCTTAGAAAAATTAGGTCGCGGGTCCGAATCCTTGTCCTGCCCACACATATTTGTGTGACTTGTTTCATCTCCGCTGCTCAATATCGGTGAAAATAACATTGAGAGGAAACCGGCATGTCTCAGAACTAATCATACAAGGACATGTGACATTCACCAACCCGAACTTGGCCAGCGTGTGCGGGTTAAGGCCTAAAACTCTCTCAACTCACAAGATAGTCATAAGAAGACCCGTGCCCAGCAGTGGTACACTAAAAAGGGTTGAAGTGATTTAACTATTAAATTTTAGAAATTATTTACATCAATCATTTATTTATTATTAGATAACATGCCATTATTTTTAAAATTCATTAGTTTTTAATAGTAATATTAATTTTTAATTCAACACACTAAACAAACAAAGTTTAACAGATTTAAGTTGGTACTTCATTTATAAAAGAAAAAAGCTTACTGAGTTTTTTGGCAGTGTTTCTCAGTAGTTGCCAGTCATTCACTGCACGTTAGGAAAAGAAATTGGACTATTTTTATGTAGACTCGCGTCTCATAAAAAATTAAGCTTATTATCATTTTCATTTTCAACTAGCGGACCCCGCAGACGTCGTCCTGCCCGGTAAAGCAGTGCCACCTATCGGGTCCGAAAATAGATTACGACCGATTCTCAGACCTACTGAATATATTTATAAGTTTTCATAATAATCGGTCGAGCCGTTTCGGTGAAGTTTGTTATTTTTTTTTATTTTCTCTGCGTAAGAACCATCCTCGTACTTCAAGGAATGTTCTAAAAAAAGAATTAGCGAAATCAGTTCAGCCGATCTCGAGTTATGCGCTTACTAACACATTTTGCGATTCATTTTTAGTTTATAGATATCTATTACAATTTGTTAAGTGTGCGGTAGTAAAGAGTTTTTTATCAGTTACATAGTACGACATTTTTCTTAACTATCATTGTTATTTTACTATTTGTGTTATCTTCATTATGCCCGTACTTCCTTCCCCCTGTTCCTAGTACAACAGAGCGGTCTTTGTTGCACAGACGAGTCAATCGGCGGCGGTGGTGGATCAAAACAAACGCACAACTATGCGCCTTTCAGTTTAACCGGTGAACCATGACCTATAACAACGTTAACCACAGTCTAGGAAATACAGTTGGTTAAGCAAGTGGATTGTTTGTTTATTGATGTTATACTGTTGTACATGTACTCGTATTTATTAAGTATGTATCTGAAAATATTTTAATTAATTTTACATAGCAAAATACATACGTTATTACTATTGACGGGCCGGTGGCGTGGTCGGTAAGATACTTGCTTTTCACGCTGCAGGTCGTGGTTTCGATTCCCACACAAGTCACACATTTGTGTGATGAACATATCTGTTTGTCTTGAGTCTGGGTGTAATTATCTATACTTAAGTATGTATTTACAAAAGAAAAGTACTTAATGTATTACATTACCAGTTATCTGGTTTCCGTAGTGTGTGTTAATATCATGATTTTTTTTTAATTTTAATCCATTTTGTATATTATTATAACATAAAGGTAAAATTGACAAGAAAAATTACCAATTGAATAACAATCTCAACACCTATTAAAGAACTAAACTAAGTAATGCGTCAAAAAATTCTTCCGCTTCTTTATTATTCTTGTGTTTATATCTAGATCAACTTATATTGTTTCGTAAGGATAAAATATATTGGTGTTAGGGAGAGCGGAGTCTCCTAACACAGGCAAAACATACTAACATAACATCACATACTAACATTGCTTACTAAGGTCTACTAATATTGTTACTATAATGATATGAATCCTTGTGTTCAAAATAAAATCTATTTCATTTTTTTTAAAGGAGGCTTTAATCACTCTCGCCACTTCGTAAGGGGTGAATCAATGCAAAAAAATAATAAAATACGGAGCGATTAAAACATTTTAATTGAAAGGGGCAAGATTCAAGGGGCGATATGAGCGTACACCTTTAGGAAATTATTAATTTGTGAATTTATCAATAAACAATTTTCAAATAAACTTTTTGTTTATATTCTGGGAACGTACCCACTCAGAAGGCTAGCATCATAAGATTTATGACGTTTCCGACTTCACTTTAACTCTTTCTAGTGTCCCCCTGCTGAGTACGGATCTTCTCTCAACTATATTACGATTTGAGAGCGTTTAGGCCTCAATCCAGATCCGCTGGCCAAGCGCGGGTTTGTGGATGTGAAATGTCCTCGAATGATTAGTTGATTGAACAATGTGGATATTTCGAAAGCTTGTAGATAGTTACAACGACTGAATGAATGACAGCTAATGATTTATTTTGACGTGTCGTGTCAGAGCGTGACGTCACGCTTCGCCGATGATATATGTTTTATTGTGCAAGTTAAATAGTTATTCTACAAAACGTTCATTGTTTCCGATATTTCGACAAGTATGTTATGCTTGACTGAATAAATACAACCTTTGTATTGAAATAAAACTATTTTAATAAGTTTGAAAGTGAAATACTTCAGTCCACACGTGAACATTAAGTCTGAAAAGACAGAAACGTCGGAATTTAAAATCTAAAATAAACCGCGATAAAATCCGTCATAAAATAGTTTTATTTCAATGTGTGATATTCGCGTAAATGAAAATACAACTTTTGTATTTATTTGGTTATCAATTACTAGCGACAGTTCTAATTCACTTCAACCCTTTTTTAGTGTTCCATTGCTGGGCCCATGCCCAATGCTCAACTATATTAGAAGATGAGAGAGTTTAGGCCTTAATCCACACACGCTGGCAAAATACGGGTCGATGGATGTGATATGTCCTCGAATAATTAATTCTTATATATTCCGGTTTCCTCACGATGTTTTCCTTCACCAATATTGAGCAGCGAAGATGAAACAATCTCACAAAGATGTGTGGTCACGACTGGGAATCGAACCCGCGACCTTACCTTTTCTAAGGCGACGTCCGTACCGCTGCGCAACCGTTGCTCTTCTAACCTATTTAATCAAGTAAAATGTAATAATTAATAAAGTAAAATGTAAGAAATGGGGTCCACAAACAAGACTCTTGTGATATTCTACAACATATGATTAAAGTTCCTTGCCCTTTGGGCAGACCGGGACCCTTTTACTAAATCTCGGTGGTCTGCCTACCAGTGGACTGTAGGTATCATGAGCAGTAAATGGTAGAGTTCAAAATTCTCACAGAATGTTTTAAAGTCGCATTTTTTGCTGTAGCAACAAATAATAAAATAATACGAAACCCGTTCTGGTGTCCCACGCGCACTTTTCACTTTACGACTGTTTTTGTGTTAAATAGTTATAATATTTTTCTATTTATTATTTTTTTTTTTATAATTTTTGATTAAAGAATACAAAATTTTAAAAATGCATCATTTACCTAACTAATGTTCGTACACTGTGGTCTATAATTATACAACAAAAGATCCTGATCAGATAAGCGGGAAAAAATTAGAATTCTGACAGGACCTCGGCTCAGTCAGTGACTGACGTGTGGATGACGAGGCGAACCTAGACAAATAGTTACAATCATACATCTTAATTTTAGTAATATAGATTCTATGGATAGACGTGTCGATATTTGTTACTATTGCAGTCAAAAAATTATGATTCTGACAAATCGACCAGTAAACTAATTCACGTAATTAATTGACAAGGTACCTACAGTTGTAGTAATTACAAACATTGGAACAATTTCATACATTTTTATAGTAATCTTTAGATAATTACAAAATTAATATTCTTCTAATTTATAAAATTTCCATGTTAGTTACCGTACTCCTCCGAAACGGCTTTAACGATTTTTACCAAATTTTATATGCGTATTCAGTAGGTCTGAGAATCGGCTAATATCTATTTTTCATACCCCTAAGTGATAAGGGATGTTCACGGATGTTTTTATTTTTTTATTATGTGGCATTAAAAATACATACAACCCTATATTTTCACCTTTCTATCACCAACCCCTATTTTTTGATACTTAGCGAGATTAGTAATACGCGGTACGAAGTTCGCTGGGGCAGCTAGTAAATAAATAAATATTCTGGGACATTAACACACACGGTCATCTAATCTCAAACTAAGCCGAGCTTGTGTTATTTAAACCGGATAACTGGTATATACAATACATGTAGGTAATACTTTTCTTTTTGTTAATATATACATATAATAGATATTTACACCCAGGCACTAACAGACATGTTCATCACACTAATGTTAGTCTCTGAGAATCGAACGCACGACCTGCGGCGTGAAAAGCAAGTATCTTACCAACCACGCCACCGGCCCGTCAAATTATGAATCAGGCTCATAATAAGATCAGCCGCCCGTTGGTTCTGAGAACCGACCACCCTAGTGATGCCAGGGCGGGTGATAGTATGCCCCAGTAACCGCTTCACTGCGTTGACACATTCAGGTGCTGTATTATGAGTGTTTAAAGCGGATATAATTCCATTGAAAGAAAGAGATGCGGTTATACAACTCGTATATTCGCATCCCTTTCTTTTAACGGAATGACAATCGCTTTATACACTGATAATAAAGCACAACTTGGGCAACCTTTAATTGAATCCCCACACCGTGGTCCCCGGGTGGTGCAAATCAGGTGACAATCAACTGGTGGTAGGCTTCGGCCGTGGTTAGTGACCACCCATCAGACAAAGCCGCACCGCCAAGCTGCCTTGCCCTGTTCCGGTGCGATGTCTGGTGACACCATGCAGAGAGGGTGGGTCGGAATTGTAGCTCCTTTAAGGATACTGACCTTAAGAAGGCTCATTCCACTGCCACCTTCTCGCTGATAATCATTCGTAATCACGAGTGAATCGGTATACTGGGCTGGCGCGTTCCATCGTAGACTACATCATTGCTTAACATCAGGCAAGTTGTAATCAAGCGCGAGCCTATCGTAGAATAAAAAAAAAGTCAGACAATTGTGTGATGAACACGTCTGTTAGTCTTTAGTCCGCCACTAATACTCTTGTAAGCCAGGATCAACACCGACGCTGTGAAGAGACCGATCCAGACTTATGCCCGGAATACACGAGGCTAGTTTTTCAAGCTAGGATAGCAAGCTAGATCTGTACTAAACTGTCCTAGTTTGCTGACCTGCTTTGGAACATGCTAGTTCTGTTTACATTATTTTAAGCTAGTACGATTATAGTAGCTGAAGTGACCACAAGCAAAACGCGTGGTTCCTGCTCACTGGCCAACTGAATACTAGCTTCGCCGGCCACACGAAGCTAGTACACAAGCCAGGATAGTAAAACCAGTGGTGGGGGGCGCTACTAGCCTAAAAATAAAACTCCATCCTATTAAAAACTATCCTAGCTTGAAAACTAGCTTACTAGCTTACTAGCCTAGAAATGAAGCTACTTTTGTCTACACGAGGCCAGAGGTACTAGCTTGCTAGCTTACTGAGACTAGCTTGCTATCCTAGCTTGAAAAACTAGCCTCGTGTAATCCGGGCATTACAGAAGATGCAGTGGTGGATAGTTAACTTGCCTGTCGAGTTGAACGCGCTTACACTGTGGATAACCACTAGAGAGTTTGACAGGCAGATGATGATCGGGAAACAGCGATGCCGGCAATTTTATAACTTGGCAGTTCGCACAATGACAATAGAAGCAAAGTCCGTGGGTACTATTTTCCATATTACATCAATGCTGCATAGCCGTGTCTTATTCGATGAAATTAAGCCCCAATAACCAGTCTCACTGTAGATTTAATTATTTATTCACCAAAATTTGAATCATCTTCTAATGAGGTAGACAACGCCTCTCATAAACCGACGCTTAAATAAATACATAGATTTTCTTTAAACCTAGCTAATAATAATTGGTACATTTGTTTACGCTATGAACCCACAAACTTGTACATAGACATACAGACATACGTCATACTTAGAACCCTAGTTTTAGTCTGAGGTTAAATAATAACTAAAATAAAACCCCCGACTTAGCTACGGACTATTTCCACCTCTATAGCTTTCATATAAAAAAACGGACATCGTTCGCCTTAAACTTTTACACAGATACACAGGTTAAACTTCCAACACCCCTATTTTTGTCAGGGGTACCATTAAAATGCTTTTCAGCGTTTCAAAGTTTCCTTTAGTTGCATGTTATTACTGTGAATTACTGGGTTTTATAATACTTTAATAAAAATATGATAGGAATAGAGGTCAATACTGATTATGTGTAATTTACAAAGTTAACCCAGCGTACAACGGAAAATAAAAACCAAAATAAGTAAAATCTTTATATTCTGTTAAGGCTAAAGGCGCATTTACAATATGGTAAAGTTGAGTGCCTCGTTTGAAGAATTCGCAACTTGGTTCCTGTTGACAAGCCTTTGCGTTTCAGTTTTTTTTTATTAGACTTTTGAATACGAAGAATTAACCATTCATAGATATCAAATGTTACATGTTACAGAGGTTTTTAGTTATTCTTGTTTGGCATTGGTCTTCAGTGAATCGGTATTTACTAGGTAAGCGCGTTCCATCGTAGACTGCATCATTGCTTCACATCAGACAAGTTGTGGTCAAACGCAAACCTATTTTAGAATTAAAAAAACCGCTTGTAGACCACTAATAATGTTGTCGATCACTTTATCATGCGAAGTCTCCGAACAAGCACTACATGCTTAATAGGAGACTCCAATAACCACTGTTCTGGGATCACTTATTGCTATTTTAAATATATTTTGATTTTTTCATGATTATGGTGTAGGGAACTGCGCCTGTGTGGCCCGAATTCCTTATTCCTTTGTTGTTGTAGCGAACTGTATTTAGGTATATTGGAGCATAAGTAAACACGAAATTGCATCTATTTCGTGTTTACTTATGCACATTGATTTATTCGCACGGACGGAACACGCACGAGACAAAAATAGTAGCAATAGCACAGTGTTGCCAATACAATATTTTTGAGATATTAAAAAAAAATTATGTTGGTAACATATTTATGGTTAATTTTGTTTATGATCCTTCGCCCACCGTATTTGCCCACAAACTACTATGCAGTTTGGCAGGCTTAAATTTTAAATAATGTGTATCTCTTGTTAAAAAAAAATGTCTCGTTCACGCGTTACTTAGTATTCGCGACTGCGGGGTAAGACTATAGCACGAACTATAGCAAAAAACGACAGAACCAATCCTTTCATTTTGATTTCTTAAATGACGTATCTCGACTCACACCAATCATGTCTTGCGTAAGAAAGCGACTTTGCAGATACAGCGAGGGCTACGATCGCCATCACTGGCCGTTGTGGCTCATCTGTAGGAGCCCTAATAGTTGTATCTCGTATCCGACTTCACCGTCATTATCAAGAGAGACAAATGACCCTCATTAAGTGCACAGTATTCTCGAGTTACAAAGTATCTAGGGCATTCTGCGTGCTCGGGATAGTTCGCTCTGCGGTATCGAGTTGCTTTACTTTCTCCCTCACATATTTATGTGCCTACCTATTTTCAACGTTAATTCCATACTTTTTATTTAAATCAATGTTAACACATACCTACGTAGTTTGATCCTGAATCTACACACGCTGGTTTTGTGCGAGTTGGTAGATATAAGGATCAAATTTATATCCTACATTTAAAAGCGAGTTGTGCTAATCTATTGGCTAATCTAATCTCTGGATATTTTTTTGCATTTCTAAGCTTAACTTTACGCTAAGGTATTGTTCAAAGCAAACTGATTATCGCCCGCTGACTGTAAGCGCGCGTTAGGTACGCAGTTTATCGGTTTTGCTTATTCAATTTCTCGTTTACAACGAAACCGACTACTTAATGCCTTGTCGACAGTAAGCACATGTTCACATTATTTCATTGATGGCCGGTGGCATGGTCGGTAAGATCCTTGCTTTTTATTCCCACCCAAGTCCAACATTTGTGTGATGAACATGTCTGTTTGTTGTGTCTGGGTGTAATTATCTATTTTTAAGTATGTATTTACAAAAGAAAAGTATTATATATTGTATATTTACCAGTTATCTGGTTTCCATAGTACAAGTTCTGCTTAGTTTGGGATCAGATATCCGTGTATGTTAATGTTCCACTATATTATTATTATTTGGTTGTGTTTGGTGTGTACGATTCCTTACACGACACGATAATATTGCACACGAAGTACAAGTAACCCAAATTATACAATCTATACTTGACTATATATTTATATACCGTAGAATGTTGGCAATGAGTTGACCATTTATTGTACAAATTGTAAGTACAATTTATTGTACAATCTGTTCCTTGTTCAACAATTTCACGCTAAATCCAGCGAAATTATGTAGCAAAACAAACTATTGACACATTTTCTAAGTACAATAATTGGTTCTCGACGTAAATCTCTGTTAAGCCGACGTTAATTCTAAACGAATCAGTTAAGCCTACGTGTTTGCGTCCACTGTGAACGCGGCTTAACCTAAATATGCCAACTATGTAAGAATTTCAATAACTTAGTTAACTTAATGGACTATTATAGTTAAAATTATGTCACTTGGGTCTTTTGTATATAAAGAAATTATCTACTCGTATCGTTACTTAATACAACAAATTACTTCTTCTCAACAGATCTTTAAAATAATAATGAATTACTAAATGTGATGCTAAGCACAAAACTCGAGAAATTAACGAAATTGGTTCAGCCGAACCAATTTCGTTAATTCTTTTTTTAGAATACTCCTTGAAGCATGCGAATGGTTGGTGTAGTCACATGTCCTCGAATAATTAGTTCTTAGACGTGTAAGTAAAATATTAGTACTGTAAAATATCTAGATCTAGGTAGGCTTACAACATAGTAATATTCAATATCTGATCGAACGTGACAGCTTTATTGAGCTTAGCAAGACATTAAATAAACTTTATCGATTAATTAACTATTTTATTGAAGTTGTAAAGCAAGCTTTTGCTAATGTAAATTTCAAAGTTTACTTTCGCAACTAGGTACCATAATTTAAGCTCCGTCTTCATTTTATAATGTTAAAATTATGCCTAAACAAAATTCAATTTTGTGGTTTTGTTAACACTATTTACGCAAACTATTTTACTTCACGGTCACCCGTGACCAAGAAGTCTGGAAAGACTTTGAAACGTCGGGATTTAAAATATAAAATAAACCGGGATAAAATCCTTTATAAAATAGTTTTATTTCAATGTTTTATTGATAATAAATTAGTATTAGTACATATAACTGCTTTTTACTAAGTTTACTTTCTTTAGGAATCGGCTTCAATGTTTTAACAATAACTCAAACCATCGATTTTGATCAAATTTAAATGGGTATGGGAGAATGGGATATTGGAAAGTAACCTTTAAACCTCTAAACAAAAGAAAATTATCAAAGTGTATTAGTGTATTAGTGGCGAAGGGTGATAATCTGAAAAAGGGAAGCCGGAGCAAAAAGTTCTTACTTTAGAAAATAATATCTCTTTACAATCGTCACCGATGTTTCTATGGTGGCCTTCATATTATAGGTACTAATTTTTGATGCTAACTAAAACTCTTAAGCGTTTGAAGTACGTGATATTGACCAATCCCTAAAGGGAAGCTGATTGGAATCGGCTTGTGTGGACTATTCGCCACTGGTAGGCATCTATAATTGGCGGATTTATCGCGTAGCATACATACAAAAAAAACACTTACATTTCGTTTTAATGTCGGTTGAAAATTGGTATGTTACTTATCGTATTGGGATGAAGTTATTTTACGATGATCAGAGTAGAACTTGTAAAAAAAAATTATTTCTGATATATACCACTTCAATACACTCACTTCTTGTGGCGCAGCGGTGCGGGCCTCGCCTTAGAAAAATAAGGTCGCGGGTTCAAATCCTGGTCGTGCGCACACATCTTTGTGTGAATTGTTTCACCTCCGCTGCTCAATATATGTGAAGGAAAACATCGTGAGGAAACCGGCATGTCTAAGAACTAATCATTCTAAGACATGTGACATCCACCAACCCGCACTTGGCCAGTGTGTGTGGATTAAGGCCTAAACTCTCTCAACTCATAAGATAGTTGAGAGAAGACCCGTGCCCAAGAGTGGGACACTAAAAACGGTTGAAGTGATACACTCACTTCAACCCTTTAGCGTCCCACTGCTAGGCACAGGTCTTCTTTCATCTATCTTACGAATAATCCATACTATATCATAAACCACACACGCTGTCCAATCCGCCTAGTGCAGATCAGTGGATGTCACATGTTCTTAGACATAAAGATTTCACAATTTACTATGTACCAGTATACGAAAACTTAGTAACGATTCAGTCAGGAAACTCAATCTTACCTTGTAGGTTTAAGGTTCAAAATATAACAAACAGTGATTTGATTAGAATCCCTACACACAAGATACCATCGCACAGCATGCCGAATCGATTATATTATCGATTCGGATTCGACATCGATAAAACAAAATCGATTTAGATCGTGCCTCGATTGGTTAGCAAAAAGGTTTCGGCATAAGGTTGTAGATTCGTGTCGAATTGATTTAAGTCGTTCGGCCAAATTAAATTTCTTTTTCGGTGAGAATGCTTTTCTTGTAGAGCTTTAGAGATTTGTATACTCTTGCGTAAGCTTTGATGTATTATGATAAGTTCCTTAGAGATTAGAAACTACTATTTAATTCTAGCTGAGCCCGCAGCTGCGCCCGCGTAAAAATCTGTGTCGGAATTAGAGAACCATAACTTATTTCATACAAAACGCAGTAGGTAACTAATCGCAGTATCAAGCAAGTTTTTTCAGTTACATAGCAACCTAGTTTTGCCAAATCTAGTCTAGTAGATGCCTTTTAGGTTTAAAGAAACTTTATTCTCAATAAAACATAATGTCACTTACTTGAGAACAAAAAAATAATAGTAAAGTTACAACGTTCAACTTCACTTCATTTAGATACTTAAAACTACATATTTGACAAATTAACTCTCTCAAATCATTCATTAAAACATAGTTTTTTTTTATAGCCAATGCCCCACTACATTGTTACTACTATTATTATAATTTAATTAGATATTGGCTGAGCTGGATTCTGAATGAGTTGAGAGAGTGTTTATTTCTTATATGTGAGGGTATTCTATTGTATAGCTGTACTCCTTCAAACGTAAGCATTTTTTTGCCAAAGTTAGTCCTGGTTTTAGGTAGCACCAGTAAGCTCGCTCGTCTTGAGCTTCGTTGGCTAACTTGTTTGTATTGAGTAAGTATTGTGTTTGTATGAATGGTTTTGTTAAGAACTTTTTTTAACTTTTTTTAATTCCTAAAACATGATAAATTAGGAATCTGTTAATTTTGGCACCTTGATTCGATGACGAGGCATTTGGCTAACATTACACATATATCGCCTATGTAAGCAATGTCCACTTTTGAGGCTGACGAATCACACTGATACTCTTGAGGAGGTGACTGGAGGATCGGGTGGTAGTGACCCTCCAGTGAAAAGGGAAGATCTTCCAGCCGGGCGAGTTGTAATGCCCGGCGACCGCGGTACTCCCTCCGACTGTTCTTGAAGGGAAGTTGTATATTAATGTATATATGCTAATCGTCGGTGAAACTTTGCTTGTGCGATTCAGGATTGCTATGACGTCATTTCTCTTGAGTGGCGTTAGGTATGTGACGCCACACTCTTGGTTTTAATTTTTTTGTTTTTTTTTAATTTTCTTTTACATGTGTTTTTTGTATTGTTTATTTGTGTGTGTCCAATAAATGATTTTTCTTTCTTTTTTTTTCTTTTATTTAGAAACAAATTTTGTTTCTTAAGAATATCCTTTATTTACTTCAAATTGTAAGAATTATTATTAATTGCTTCTATAAAAATAAGTCGGGTTTTCCTTCCTGACGCTATAACTCCGGAACGCACGAACCGATTTCCACGATTTTGCATTCGTTGGAAAGGTCTCGGGCTCAGTGAGGTTTATAGCAAAGAAAATTTAAAAATGAAAAAATGAAAAATGAAACGAATGAAACGAAAAATGAGTTGTTAAGCGCATAACTCGAGAACGGCTGAACCGATTTAGCTAATTGTTTTTTTAGAATACTCCTTGAAGTACAAGGATGGTTCTTGTGCAAAGAAAAAAACTTCCTCAGAAACAGCTTAACCGATTCGGTAGGTCTGAGAATCGGTCGGACCCGGTAGGTGGCACTGCTTTACCGGGCAGGACGACGTCTGCGGGGTCCGCTAGTTACTTGTATAATGAACTTAAAACATGCCCTAATTACTCTTGTAACACAAACTGATGTTTCTAATGATCCAAATTTGAATTAACGTACAAAAGACAGATCTATCTCATACATCATTTGGCCGAAAACCAGCGCGAGCGCCGAGCACAGACAAGTTATAAAATTAGTAGGAAGTAAAAATTTTATACATAGCGCATACGCATGTATTACCCGGTGTAGGTAGAGGTGAATATCAAGTGTGTTTAGGTCCCATACGTAATTGGGGGCAAGCCTGTTGCCCGTTATCATCACAAACATTTTTGTTCGACCCGGGATTCGGTGAATTTCGGTGAGAAAGCCTCGAGCATCACCGCACAGTTGCTAGTCTTTCGGTCGTTTACCGGATACATTTCGGAGAGTGTGCGTTTATTACACAATCTTATTCCCCCATCCCCGTTCTACCATCAGATAAGTAGAGGTACGGCTATGCGCCACCGTTATATAGTGAAAATTCCACGTGCACGCACAAAGCACTTTGCGTACACTTTATTGTGCGAACTACCAAATTGTGGAATTCGCTGCCGGACTTCCAAGTCACGAGTGAATCGGTATTTACTGGGTAAGCGCGTTCCATCGTAGACTGCATCATTGCTTAACATCAGGCAAGTTGTGGTAAAGCTCAAGCCTATTTTAGGGTAAAAAAAGAGAAGGCGGCAGTGGAATGATGCTCCTTATGGTTAGAAAACTTAAAGGAACACAATTTCGACCCACCCTCTTAAATGGTGTCACCAGACATCACACCGGAACACAGCAAGCCCTTAGTACCTTTTGCTTTTATATTGTTTTATTCATTGAAATAAAACTACTTTTTTTTTTTTATTCAACCTATGGATAATATATTGTGCTGCAACATTGCATATAGTATGTACTTTTAATAATCTGTTAAACTTTGTATTACTTGACGAGCCAGTTGCGTGGTCGGTAAGATACTTGCTTTTCACGTCGTGGGTTCGATTCCCAACGTTTGTGGGAATGTTGAGTGATGAACATTTATGTTTGTGTCGAGTCTGGGTGTAAATATCTATATTTAAGTATATATTTACAAAAGAAAAGTATTTTAAGTAGTATATTACCAGTTATCTGGTTTCCATAGTACAAACTCTGCTTAGTTTGGGATCAGATGACCGTGTGGGTTTATGTCCCACTATATTTATTATATTATTATTATTATAGTATGTACTTTTAATAATCTGTTAAACTTTATATTACTTGACGGGCCTGTGGCGTGGTCGGTAAGATACTTGTTTTTCACGCCGCAGGTCGTGGATTCGATTCCAACCCGAGACAAACGTTAGTGATGAACATTTATGTTTGTGTCGAGTCTGGATGTAAATATCTATTATAAGTATATACCTACAAAAGAAAAGTATTTTAAGTATAGTATATACCAGTTATCTGGTTTCCATAACACAAGCTCTGCTTAGCTTGGGACCAGATGACCGTGTGTGTTAATGTCAAAGCGCTTTGCCTCCACTTTTATTGTGCGAACCGCCAAGTTGTGGAATTCGTTGCCGGCATCTCTGTTTCCCGATAGCTATAATCTACCTGTCTTCAAGTCATGAGTGAGTCGGTATTTATTAGGTAGGCGCGTTCCATCGTAGACTGCAACATTGCTTCAGATCAGGCAAGTTGTGGTCAAGCGCAAACCTATTATAGAATAAAAAAAAAATGTCCCAGAATATTTATTTTATTTATTTATTTATTAGATCTATGTTGTAGCTGTTTATTATCCCCTTAAAAAGTAAATAAACAATAAAATCATTCGGAACCCCTTGTATGTGCGACTCACTCACACTTGATCGTTGATTTTATACAAAATACACACGAAGTCTCTAATTAGCGTGGTCTGTAGTCAGTAGATAATCGACGACGTACTGATGACTGCGTCTGCGTATGCGCATGCTGCTATGATCAATCACTAGCTTTATATCAGACGTACTTAGATAAAGCATTTTATTTATTTTCTACGGATATTATACGCTACTAATTAAATAATGGTGCGACTCTGTGCGACATATAAGGCGAACAGTATGTAGGTACCTACTTGTTTGGTGACTAGCTTTTCACCGGCGTAATCTACATTTAATATTATACCCAGAAGTGGAATAAAAATTCGCTTAAAGTCTTCCTCAATAAATGGGCTATCTAACAGTGTAAGAATTTTTTTAATCGGACTAGTATTTATTTGGGATTGCCAACAATTATTACATTTTTCACAAAGTATAAATATAAATACGGAAATAATAATACGGGCCGGTGGCGTAGTCGGTAAAATACTTGCTTTTCACGCCGCAGGTCGTGGGTTCGATTCCCACCCGAGACAAACATTTGTTTAAATATGTCTGTTTGTCTTGTGTCTGGGTGTAATTATCTATAAATAAGTATATATTTACAAAAGAAAAGTATTTTAAGAAGTATATTACCAGTTATCTGGTTTCCATAGTACAAGCTCTGCTTAGTTTGGGATCAGATGACCGTGTGTGTTAATGTCCCACTATATTATTATTATTATTAAATATACAAGGAATAACTTACAAACTAAAATGCATAACCATAGGCAAACACCGCATGCAAAACAGACATTTATTTTTTGGAAATTCAAACAAAAAGACGAAAAAAAATTACACGTCAATATAAAACTATATTTATGTAAAAGTGAATTTTTATTCATTGTAGTTACACATTTTTACTAGTAACAGCTTGAAATTTCTTCGAAAACTATAAAGCGTATCATTGTGCATCAGCTCACTGCATTCATTGATATATTAACTGTGATCTAAGTGAGGAATAGTAGACAACCTATGACACTTCCCTGGGGGATAGAGGCGTTAGTAATTCAGCTAGTCAATCGAATTATAACAATTTCTCTACTAAATACTTCAGGTATGGAACGCTGAGCCTATCATCTCAGTAAGTACTATGCGTTTCAAATAAGAATAGGATTGGAAATCCTCCATCTTGGACTGGAATGCGCAACAACTTCACATTTTTAGTACAGTGAGCAAAAATGTTTGTTTAATATCATAGTCACATCTAGACGAAAAAAAAATAAAAATGCGTATATCTTATTACCTTTTAAGTAAGATTGGACATTTGGAGTCGAATATTTAGATACGAACATATTTTATTAACTTCCGACAGCAAAAATCGGAGTTATAAGTTAAAACGTGTGATTTTATTCGTGTATATGAATTTGTGTGCAAGTTTGTGGTATCCTAGCGCGGAAATTTACTTAGATAGGCAGCTGCATTGTAACTACATACTTGTGTAAAGTTTTTACATAAATCACTTTTCCATACATTACAAAATAATATTATTGTCTGTAGTTTGACATTTTGTGCTGGCGCTACTTTTGCTTGGTTTTTGGTATGAAGCTAGCCGCGAGTCCAGTCCTATTCTTATTTGAAACGCATAGTAATCAGACCTTATACGATGACATAGTTGACAGGTCGTGATGATGGCATCCCGCCCACCATTGTCACCGACCCATTGTTGATCGATGGCAGAATTTTGCCGATCGCTATCGAAATAAACCGTTGTCTAAATGGCATAGCGTGACATACTTACTAAAATAATTCTTTGTCATGTAACTAAGAATTGACGGGCCGGTGGCGTGGTGAGTAAGATACTTGCTTTTCACGCCGCAGGTCGTGGATTCGATTCACACCCGAGACAAACATTAGTGATGAATATTTGTGTTTGTGTCGAGTCTGGGTGTAAATATCTATTATGAGTATATATTCACAATAGAAAAGTATTATATGTAGAGTATAAACCAGTTATCTGGTTTCCATAACACAAGCTCTGCTTAGCTTGGGCCCAGATGACCGTGTGTGTTAATGTCCCAGAATTGAATAAATGTCAATGTCAATATGACAGACAGAGACAAACGAATTATAAACCTATTTTAGCTATAATGAGCTTATAAGACGTTTATGAATACTAGGGTTAATTTAGGGCTTACCATGTGTACAGCGCCTTTGAAATATAAGGTCGCGGGTTCGATCCTCGGTCATACCCACACATCTTAATGTGTATTGTTTCATCGCCGCTGCTCAAAATCGGTGAAGGAAAACATCATGAGGAAATCGTCATGTCTAAGAACTAATAATTCGAAGACATTTGACATCCACCAACCTGCACTACTTGGCCAGCGTGTGTGGATTAACGCCTTAACTCTCTCAACTCGTAAGATAGTTGAAAGAAGACCCATGTTCTGCAGTGGGACACCAAAAAAGGGTAAATTTGATGTGTACAGAGTAAAATATTAAAAAATAAAAAAAAATAAGTGGTACACATAAGGTACACGCTAGAAATAAGAATGATCTCATAGCACATGATTTGCGTCTTACATACATACCACAACTTGGCAGTTCGCACGATAAAACTGGTAGCAAATCGCTTAGGGCGTACCCGTGGAATTTCCACCATATATCGGTGGCGCATAACGGAGATGGGGGATTGAGTAGTACAGGTGTTTTACTGTAAAAAGACAATGTACTCGACGTTTTTAACTTTGAAGCATCACATAGAAGTTATTAATTTTCTCCAAAGTAAATAGCACTCAAGAATCATAGTAATATTAATATTTATGTCACGGCATCCATTAGAAATTCCACTTTCATAGAAAGTCGGGTGGAGCGGGCTGATTATTTAATAGAAACACGCAATAAATCTGCGACATGTCAAACATAAGTGTAGCCAAGTATTTTGCTCCTCATAAGGTCCTCCTGGAATGACGATGGATAGAGATGACTCATAAAACACAATTAATAAAAGTTGCTTAATAAAAGTCTTGCGCCTTTTTAGTGTTCGTAATACTTTACCAGAATGAACTTTATTAAACCTCTTTTTAAGAGCGCTAGTTCCTCTAGAAAAAGTTAAGAAACTCAAAAGTTCGGTCTCATTCATTAAAATCTTATAAAAACTTTTTAGTTTTTTTTTTATCCTATAATAGGTTTGCGCTTGACCACAACTTGCCTGATGTGAAGCAATGTTGCAGTCTACGATGGAACGCGCTTACCTAATAAATACCGATTCACTCGTGACTTGAAGACAGGTAGATTATAGCTATCGGGAAACAGATGCCGGCAACGAATTCCACAACTTGGCAGTTTGCACAATAAAAGTGGAGGCAAAGCGCTTTGTGCGTGCCCGTGGAATTTCCACCATATATCGGTGGCGCATAGCCGTACCTCTACTTGTCCGATGGAAGAACGGGGATGGGGGAATAAGATTGTGTAATTCCAACGCACACTCTCCTAGGTGTATCCAATAAAATGGACTTAATCTCTTTCTTCTTCTTTCAATTATAATTGCCTAATTTGGGACTAGATGGCGCTGTGTGTATGTGTGACAATAATTATGTATTATTTTTTATTGTTAGGGAGATACCACACCAATCGATTGATATCGATCAATCGTCGGTCTAGTGACGATGGATCTATCGGTGTGGTAAAAACTTTGTTTTTACCTTCTACCGATACCATAGATTAACGTTCAATCGATTGGTCTAGTAACACCCTTATGGGCCCGTTTGTACCTTGCGGATATAGAATCTCAAAAACGTACAAAAAAAATCTTATGCTGTATGTTAGGCCGTAGGTACATCTGTGCACTTAATGAACCGTTTATTATCAAGCATTCATACTATTTATAATAAATTACCTTCATCATAAATAAAACTAAACGGGCCTTCGGGTCATAGAACGCCATTTAATTTACACCTCCCTGTATTTCCATAGTGTTGCCAAGTCAAAGTTTAACTTAATAGGCTTGATATCAATTTACCCTAGAATCAGTAATATTAAAAATACCCTAAAATATCTTCCTTAGGGTCTTTCCCTTCTTTACAAATAAAACAACTGTTTACAAGTAACTTACCGACCACGCCACCGGCCTTGATACTTGCTTTTCACGCCGCAGGTCGTGGGTTCGATTCCCACCCGAGACAAACATTAGTGATGAACATTTGTGTTTGTGTCGAGTCTGGGTGTAAATATTTATTATAAGTGTATATTTACAATCGAAAAGTATTATATGTATAGTATATACCAGTTATCTGGTTTCCATAACACAAGCTCTGCTTAGCTTGGGACTATATGACCGTGTGTGTTAATGTCCCAGAATATTTATTTATTTCTCACAACAACACCACGAAAAGAAAGAGCAACACAATTTATTACTCTTGGTAGTTTATTACAGAGGGAACCAAGAGCACTAGGTGCTGTCATCATGACACGAAATCTGTGATGAATCAAAATAGCTCACAGTTATTTTATACATTACTAGTTTCCGCCAGCGGCTTCGCCCGCGAAATTGATCTCACTAATCTTGTTTCTCCATACAAACTTTGGAACCCCGTTTCACCCCCTTAAAGGGTGAGTTTTGAAAAATCCTTTCTTAGTGCACCCCTAGACCCCATAATGAACCTATGTGCCAAATTTAGAGTCTCCAGACACAGCTGCAGCGGTTTGGGCTCTGCGTTGATATGTCAGTTAGTCAGTTTCTTCTTTTATATATTTAGATTTAGATTGACTGTTACCCCAAAAAATAGGTACCATAAAAGAATTCATACTCTTACAATTACCCTGCTGGAATTCTTTTACCCTAAATATAGGGTAAATTACCCTAAGTTGGTAACAGTGTTCACTCCGATGAGCGGTTTATGGTAGTAATCAAAATAGCCACCTGGTGGTAAATCTGGTCAAACTATCGTAATTTTATCGTGCATACCGATTTGAACTTCTGTTAACGGTGATGCTACTCAAGTTACCTTGCCTTCCTAATTAATTACAGTACCTACCTATACAGTTATACAAAATGTTTGTATATGTAAATACTAGCTGTTCGCCCCAGCTCCAAGTGTCTAGGTATTTGGACCCTCACACTTGAACTCTTTTTAGTGCCCCACTGCTGGGCACCGGCCTTGCCGACTATCTCACGAGTTTAGAGAGTTTTAAGCCTTAATCCATACACCCTGGCCGAGTGCGGGTTGATGGATGTCACATGTCCTCGAATGATTAGTTCTTAGACATGCCGGTTTCCTCGCGATGTTCTCCTTCACCGATATTGACCAGCGGCGATGAAACAATTCACACAAAAGAAAGTGTGAAAGAAAATATTATTGTTATTATACACACAAATGGTTTAGTGTGATTTATTTATTTATTATTTTATTTTATTAAATAGGTACAGACACAGATAACAGATTAACATATTACAATGGATAGTCATATTAGAACATAGCCAGATGGCGAAGCATGGAAGTCAACCGAACAGGTTGACTTCCATGCTTCGCCATCTGGCAAATAGCATAAATACGTATTAATTCATTACAGCAATGGCGAGATTTGTGGCTAATACCGTAATAGGCTAAATTATCACATTATTAGTCACAAATCTCGACTTAGGATGCTTCTTAGAAGGTTTTTAGCTGTCCTCTTATTAAAATCCAGTATAATTTTTTGTTCAATCGGGAATTTGAAAACGAAGCGTTCTTTCTAAAATTTCTTCTTAAAATAATTAAATCGAAGACAGGTAATGCGATTAAAACATTCATAGTGTTATTAAAGCAAGAAATATCCAAGTGCTAAGGAATGGCAATGTCGAAAAAAACCGATAATCCAAGCTTAAGTACAAGAATTCGTGCGGTAAAAACCATCGTAAAAACATAACCAATTATAGTTTGATGTCAATGCGTGTAACCTCTACTTTTTTGTATCCAGCACAAACGGTACTTAATAAGTAAAACTTATTTGACGGGCCGGTAGCGTGGTCGGTAAGATACTTGCTTTTCACGCCGCTGGTCTTGGGTTCGATTCCCACCCGAGACAAACACTAGTGATGAACATTTGTGTTTGTGTCGAGTCTGGGTGTAAATATCTATTATAAGTATATATTTACAAAAGAAAAGTATTATATGTATAGTATATACCAGTTATCTGGTTTCCATAATACAAGCTCTGCTTAGCTTGGGACCAGATGACCGTGTGTGTTAATGTCCCAGAACATTTATCAGTGGGTACAATCATATTGTTAAATTAAGGTAACTTTTTATAGGTTTAAATAATTTTAAGTTTAGTATACACTTCAACCCTTTTTTTCAGTGTCCCACTGCGGGGCACGAGTCTTCTCTCAACTATCTTATCAGTGGCCAAGTGCGGGTAGGTGGATGTCACATGTCCTCCAATGATTAGTTCTTAGTCATGCCAGTTTCCTCGCGATGTTTTCCTTCACCGATATTGAGCAGCGGAGGTGAAACAATTCACACAAAAGAAAGTGTGAAAGAAAATATTATTATTGGAACGAAGTTCCTTACGGCAGGCTTGGAGGGGATAGGGATTTTGCTGCGCGACCGAACTAAAAAAATGTGATAGTAACCGTAAAAAAAAAGCGAGGAATAAAACCGTTAAATGAGACGTGCGCAGGCGCGACAGTCGCATACACAAGCGAGTAGTGTATAATACCTGACTCTTTCTCCCTCTTTCTTTATTAGCCGAAGGAACTTCGTACCTACCTGGTGTCCCACGACACCTCATCATTTTTTTATTAAACACACACAAATGGTTTAGTGTGATTTTATTATTTGTTCCTAAGATTTCATTGAAATTTCAACAACAGACTGATGAACGAATAGTAGAGGCAAAAATAGGGCCCCGTTAGCACTTTAACGGTTATAGAACTAAAAGCTAAACATCTAAGTTATTGTACTAACGATTTCAGGTTAAAACAATTTCCCAACGTGTTAGTCCCTCATTTAGACGGTTAATGGTTACTTTAGTTGTTCGTTAATAAAGATAATCCTTAATGCTGCAGTAAAACTTATGATCTTAGTATTAACACCACACTTAGGCATAGTACTTATATTCTATCGAACTTAATACCCATACACAGGAAAATCAGTAATAGTAATAACGTTAATTTCCTTTAAATGTGCGCGACCAGGATCCTGATTCCAAAAAATGGCGATTTTATTAGTTTTTAATGACATCCGCCATTTTTTTTAGACGTTTGTCTATCTATTTAAATAAAAATGAAACCCGTTTTCCATTGTCACGACATCACGCGTGAACGGCTGGACCGATTTCGCTAATTCTTTTTTTTTAAATATTCCTTTAAGTACGAGGATGGTTCTTACGCAAAAAAAAAATAAAAAAAAGAAAATTTAGAAAGCGACGAAGTGCCGAAAACCGGGTTAGATACCTATTATTTATTATTGGTTAAATTCGGTAGGTGTGAGAGCCGGTAGATGGCACTGCTTTACCGGCCAGAACGAAGTTTGCATGGTCTGCTAGTTAGAGATAAATTTATGTCTAAACTTTTAGAAAATTAACTTAGAGGAATTTTAATAAACACTTTTGTTTTGATGGGCTGGTGGTGTGGTCGGTATAATCGGCTTTTCGTGCCGCAGGTCGTGGTTTCGACTCCTACTTAAGTCAGACATTTGTGTGATGAACATCTCACTTCACTCACTTCAACCCTTTTTAGTGTCCCACTGCTCGGCACGGGTCTTCTCTCAACTATCTTATTAGTAGAGAGAGTTTAGGCCTTAATCCACACACGCTGGCCAAGTGCGGGTTGGTGGATGTCACATGTCCTCTGATGGATGAACATCTGTTTGTCTTGAATCTGGGTGTAAGTATCTATATTAAGGTATTTATTTACAAAAGAAAAGTATTATATGTACGGCCTTATTCATAAAAAATTTATTAGACTGTTTAGTTAAAATGGACTTTATCTCTTTCCTACTAGTAAAAATGTCAAGATGACAGACAAAGACAGACGAATTATAAACCTATTTTTGCTATAATGAGCTTAAAATACGTTTATGAATACGGGGGTTAGTATATATCAATAAATGTTATTATGTTATGAATGTATTATGCAAATAGCTTACATTAAAACTGGAAATTGGGTGTAGAAAAATTTGTTGAAAACAAGAAAAGTGGCCGTGAATGACGTCGCTTACATTATTGATTAATATATACCTAACTATTACTGTGTTATTTATTATTATTATTGATTACTTTTTGCAATGTCGCTAGTGTTCATATATCTATTTAAAAAAAAACAATAGATGACGTCATATATGGCTATACGCTTCGGAGAGTGTGCGTTGGAATTACACAATCTTATTCCCCCATCTCCGTTCTTCCATCGGACAAGTAGAGGTACGGCTATGCGCCACCGTTATATGGTGGAAATTCCACGGGCACGCACAAAGCGCTTTGCTTTTAACAAAGTTTTTACCACACTGATACATCGATTGACATTCGACCGACGATTGATCGATATCAATCGATTGGTGTGGTATCTCCCTAACAATAAAAAATAATAGATAATTATTGTCACACATACACACAGCGGCATCTAGTCCCAAATTAAGCAATTATAATTGAAAGAAGAAGAAAGAGACTAAGTCCATTTTATCGGATACACTTCGGAGAGTGTGCGTTGGAATTACACAATCTTATTCCCCCATCCCCGTTCTTCCATCGGACAAGTAGAGGTACGGCTATGCGCCACCGTTATATGGTGGAAATTCCACGGGCACGCACAAAGCGCTTTGCTCCCACTTTTATTGTGCGAACTGCCAAGTTGTTGAATTCGTTGCCGGCATCTCTGTTTCCCGATAGCTATAATCTACCTGTCTTCAAGTCACGAGTGAATCGGTATTTATTAGGTAGCCGCGTTCCATCGTAGACTGCAACATTGCTTCACATCATGCAAGTTGTGGTCAAGCGCAAACCTATTATAGAATAAAAAAAAATATTTTTTGTCTTGTACTATTTATTCTAGAACTATCTCTAGTGTGTTATGTAAGCTTCTTGGTAGTAAGTAAACCTTAGTCTTGACTTCGCTTATGGTATCAATCACAAAAATGGCTCTTCTGTAGTATAAAACCACCCACAGGTAATACTTAACTCTTAACTAACCAAATATCAAACAATAAAATAACTTAATCGGTCAATTAACTCACCATAACAGTTAGACAAACTATTCAAATCAACAAAGAGCCGACAAGCGCCGCACGCGCAATATTTTCGCTATGTTCATCCGACCGAAATAATATTCACATGGATCAATAAACGTTTAATTTGATCGAAAAAATCCGGTCAAGTGTGAGTCGAAGTTGAGCTTTGAATTTTTAATTGAAATGATCTTTGCTGCATGCTTTGATTCATAGTGACAAGTGATTTTTTAGTAGTCACTCACAGCGTTTACTGAGCAATGTCCATGTTTGACACTGATAGGTCACACTTACTCTTGTTTTTAATATTTTTTTCTTTTACATTTGTTTTTTTTGTCTCTTTCTATGTGTTTCCTTTTTTTATCATTTAATTTTGTGTGTCGTGTCGTTGTCAAATAAATGTTTTTCTTTCTTTCTTTATATATTTAATGTTCTTTTTTTTCTATTCTGCAGTAGGCTTGCACTTGGCTACAATTACTGGCCTGATGTAGTCTACGATGGGTCGAGCCCGCCCAATATACAGATTCAATAGTGATTACGAATGATTTTCGTTGGGAATTTTTCCATATAGTCACCAGACATCGTACCGGAACACAGCAAGGCCGCTTGGCGGTGCGACTTTGTCTGGTGGGTGGTCACTAACCACGACCGAAGTCTACCACGAGATATTTACCAGTAAACATAATTACGAGTTGATTGATTGTCACTTGATTTGCTCCTACCGGGAGCCACGTGTATTCCGATAAATGTTGCACACGGACGAAGGTGACTCAGCCCTTCTACTTTTGAATTTAAAATGCTTTACAAAAACAGCTAAGTTGATTTAAATCATGTTATACATTTAATTAGAAGTAAATGCTGCCTTCCCCTCAACCCTTTTTAGTGTCCCATGGTTGGGCTCAACTATCTTAAGAGTTGAGAGAGTTTAGCTAGCCAAGTCCGAGTTGGTAGATGTCACATGTCCTCGAATGATTAGTTCTTAGACAGGACGAAATTAAGCACCGGCGATGAAACAATTCACACACATGTATGGGCACGACTGAGTATCGAACCCGCCGCCAATATCTCAAAGGCGAGGCCGACACCACTGCGCTACCTCTGCTCCCTGGCGATGGATTATTTCACGCAGGTAATACACGGGCGGAGACTAGTACATTGTGCCTATCCTATAATTGTATCTAGTTTGTAGTACATAGGCAGAAATAAAATGATCTAATAAACCCGTTAGACGCCCACGCAGACTATCTCAATATCCGGTAACACAGGATAAGCTTGTGTTTGTAATAGGGTTGTATCACACTGACCGACTTTCAGAATCAGAATCAGAATTTTATTTGCGAAACATGGGTATTATTACAATAGGTGGTACATGAAAATTAGGGCGCCATGTTTTGTCTTGAGACATACAAATATTCTATACAGCTAAAAGAAATATTACATTTGCAAAAAAGAGAAAAAAAAAGTCATTATCAAATGTTTCCAATACAATTAATATGATAACAATTATAAGTACACAAAGTCAAATTATTACATTTACAAATTATTACGATTACAAATTATTATAATTAAAAATTACTACAATTCAAATTATTACAATTAAAAATTATTACAATTATGATTATTATAATAGTTGATCGTTTAAGAACTCGTCAATTGTATAGTAACATTTGTCAAGAAGAAGTTTTTGCAATGTTATTTTAAATTTCGTCATAGGCATTATTTTTATACAATCGGGTATTTTATTAAATATTCTAGGAGCAATTCCGAAAAAATTTTATACATTAAAGCCGTCTTACATTTTTGATTGCATAATTGATTCGCATACTGGGCACGCATTCGAGTTTTCTTGACCTCTGCGAATTTGGTAAACAAATGGGGATTTCTTTTTACAAAAAGTGCAGTTTCAAGTATGTGCCGGAAGTGTTAATATTTTTAATGACTTAAAGTATGGCTTGCAGCTATCTGTGCTTTGAAGGCCACACATAGCCCTAATGCAGCGTTTTTGAATTTTAAATACAGCCTCTTTATCTGTTGACTGTCCCCAGAAGATTACACCATATCTAATAATTGAACCTACCAATCCATGATACGCCATCAATAGTGTTTCAATATTTACTTTCTTTGATAATTGAAAGAGTGCATATGCAGATTTACTTATACGTTTACAGAGTTCTCCGATGTGAAGTTTCCAAGTGAGCTTATTATCAATAGTTATACCTAGGAATTTAGTATTAGTTACCTCTTCTATCAGACAGTTATCATACATGACAGGATATGTCGAATTTTCAAGACGTTGATAAAAATGCATGATATTAGTTTTACTTAAATTTATAATCAAGTTATTATTATTCAACCATTTTATAATGTCACATAAAGAACTATTAATGTCATCTTGGTAGTTGTTAGGATTAGTACACTCAATAATTGCTGTACTGTCATCGGCAAAGAGCACCATTTTGTGTTTAATTGCTTTTGGGAGGTCATTAATGTATATTAGAAACAATAAAGGTCCCAACACACTACCTTGTGGCACACCATATTTGACGGTTCTGGATTTTGATCTATATATAGTTTCTAATTTACTAATTTGGCATATTCTAGAAATTTCTGTACACTGTGATCTATTACTGAGGTATGATTCTAAGAGTTTTAGGATATTTCCTCTTATAACATAGACGTGCAACTTACTGAGTAATAGATTATGATCAACAAAATCAAAAGCTTTTGTCATGTCAGTAAATATAGCGCATATCGGTTTCCTTTTATCAACTGAGGACATAATATTATACAAAAGGTCAAAAAGTGCCATATTAATTGTAGTACTCTTTCGAAACCCTTTTTGTTCTGCGCAGAATAGGTTATGCTTTTCAAAGTAGTTATACATAGCATTATATATTACTTTCTCTAATACCTTTGAAAATATTGGAATTTTGGCTATTGGTCTGTAATTTTTTAAGTCAGTTTTATCATTTCTTTTATAAAGAGGTCTTATAATGACCTTTTTAAGATCATTTGGGAATATTCCTTCAGTAATGCAGTTATTAATAATGTGTGCCAATGGCGGTGCAATAATGTCTTTAACAAATTTTATTACCTTTGTAGATATGCCGTCGTAGCCAACTGTATTAGTATTTTTTAGGTCATTAATTATTTTTACAATGTCAATGTGCGTAACGGGTCGCATAAATAATGAATTTAATGTCATATTCTGAAAATCATTATAGTTATTATTAGGAATGTCAGTACGAATATTTTTTTCAATTATGTCAATAAAGTAGTCATTAAATTCATTAGCAATGTCAGTGGGGTCTGTAAAAGTCAAATTATCTCTTTTCAGCAATAAAGTTGATTCTTGAGGAACATTATATTTATGTTTGTTAATTAATTTCCAAGCAGCTTTAGATTTATTTTCAGAGGTCTTTACAAAATGGTTGTTTTGGGCTTTCTGAGTTAACTTAATTATTTTTTTATATAGGGCAGAGTATTTTTTAAAAGCGAGTTTATTTTGTGGATTAGGATTATGTCTATATTTCCATAATAAACGTCTTTGGTTTTTGCTACATATTTTTATTCCTTTTGATATCCATTTAATTGACTTGCTAGTTTTTATGGTAATACATTTATTTGGGAAGCATAATCTGTATAAAAGTAAAAAGTCATCCATAAAATGGCGAAAAGATGCATTAGCATCTTGAGTATCGTAAACTGTCTTGAATGATAAACTTTTCAAATATGACTTGAAATTAACTAGGTTTTCATTAGAATAATCAGGTGTTATTTTTTTCAAAAAATTTTAATCTACAAGTCTTGTTAATTGGCACTTTTAATATTTGGGAAGTATGATCAGAAACTATCAAGTCTATTACTCTGGCTTTACAGCCTGTGCGGTAATTGTGTGCAAAGTTATCTATGCACGTATTGCTACTGGGTCTAGTAGGGGTGGTCAAAGCTAATTTCAGATTGTATTGTTGGAGAAAATATTCAAACTCTAACGTCATTTTATTCCTTTTAAGGACATCGATATTGAAATCCCCACATATTACAATATTTTTGTTTGATTTAGATTTGATTGCGACTATAATTTTACTATTAAAAACCAATCGCGTAGAGGGCTAGACAAAATCACTTTGTATCTGATTGACATACGATTGACACGTGACCTATTTATTTATTAATAAATTCACTAGGTTATTTACAAAACATACATGAGTAGTTTGGCTATTACATTAGAATCATAGAGAAAGCTTCACGACAATCGTCTAGGCATTTATGCTGAAATTACTGTGTGACTAAATATTGCAAGTGAAAGTAAATATTTAATAGATATTATTCCAGACATAATAAATGTTAATTCCATAATTTCCATAATACTTAAAGTTAAATTAAAGTTTTGGTCATCGAAGTAGGTATCTATAAGGGTAAACACGAACTTTTTTTACTCTCGACTTTCGGTTTCGTCGTATATGGCGTTGTTCATTTTTCATACAAAAATACGTTTCGACATTACGAAGAAATCGAAAGACAAGAGTAGAAAAAGTTTGTGTTCACCCTACTGTTTTGTATTGTGGCAGGTTTCGAATAGGAAGAAGTGACAGATAGGACAGGTTAAAGAACTTTTTTTTTTAAGTACGCCTGAAAGAGCAGTTGCAAGTAGTTTAAATTAAATACTTTTAAACTTTCGCGTTGCATTATCAATATTTATATTAATCATAACGGGCAATTAACGCGATCACCTTTAATTTGACTTTACGTTTCCACACGGGTTGCATCGGTCGTGGTCGCAACCCGTGTCGATACGTAAAGCCAAATTAAAGGCGAGCGCGTTAATTTCCCGTTATGATAAATGTAAATATTAGTCAAAATTAAAGTTAAAAGTTATTTTTTTTTCTATGGTAGAATAATTCAAAGTCTTGTTTTAAAGTCGGTCTGTGTGGAAGCAGCCTAACACTATCTCACGTTGTAGTACCAGTTGTTAATAGATTTTTGATGAATGTATTCATTGAGTTGAATTGACTTGCTGAGATAATTGATATGATTTCTAGGCCGTTATTGGCGTATTGAGGATAGATAAGCTTAATTTATTCTCACTTCAACCCTTTTTAGTGTCCCACTGCTGGGCACGGGTCTCCTCTCAACTGTCTTACGAGTTGAGCGAGTTTAGGCTTTAACCCACACATTCTGACCGAGTGCGGGTTGGTGGATGTCACAAGTGTCAACGAATGATTAATTCTTAGATATACCGGTTGCACTATATTAAAAATAATAATAATAATAGACACGGCCGTCTGATCCCAAACTAAGCAGAGCTTGTGGTATGGAAACCAGATAACTGGTAATATACTACATATAATACTTTTGTAAATATATACCTAAATATAGTAGAATTACACGCAGACTCAAGACAAACAGACGTGTTCATCACACAAATGTTTGACTTGTATGGAAATCGGACCAACGACCTGCGGCGTGAAAAGCAAGTATCTTACCGACCACGCCGCCGGCGTTTTTTTCCACGATGTTTTCCTTCACCGATATTGAGCAGCGGACAATTCACACAAAGATGTGTGGGCACGACCAGGGATCGAAACTGCGACCGTACATTTCAGAGGGGAGGCTGATAGCGCTTCGCCAACGTTGATTTTTATCTGGCAACGTCTGATCTTTTTTATTCTACTACTAATCGCGCGCCACACCGAAATTCGTACCGCGTATTTCTCACCTCACCTCAACCCTTTTTAGTATCCCACTGCTGGGCACAGGTCTTCTCTCAACTATCGTGTGAGTTGAGAGAGTTAAGGCCTTAATCCATACACGCTGGCCAAGTGCGGGTTGGTGTATGTCATATGTCCTCAAATGATTAGTTCTGAGACATGTCGGTTTTATTTCTCACCTATTTCAATGCAATCTGTTTGAATGACAGGTCAGCATAAGTCGGCATAATATTCTGAAGAAAATTGATTGCAAGTGTAATTTGAGAAATTGAGAAAAACATTTTTTTTATTCTGTAATAGGCTTGCGCTTGACCGCAACTTGCCTGCTGTTAAGCAATGATGCAGGCTACGATGAAATGCGCTGACCTATGCACTCGTGACTTGAAGACAGGGTTTTAGTAATCGGGATGCCAGTAGCGAATTCCACAACTTGGCAGGTCGCACAATAATAGTGGAAGCAAAGCGTTTTGTGCGTACCCGTGGAATTTCAATCTGAAGTTCGAGGTTGATGGACGGCAATAGGACTTCACTGTTTTACGTATGGGGGCCAGACATAGCCGGATAAATATGGGTGATATTTACCTCTGCCTGCCCTCGTGTAATACAGTCGTAACTGTATTTAACTAAATCTATCAATGTCTATTCCGTATTTGCGTTGTGTTCGCGTGCTATGATAACGTCTAAGTGGACTGTCCGGTTGTGTTGTACCCGAGGCGTATCGAGCGTCGATTGCTATGTTGTTATCACTGTCACTAACTGTTACAATCTCCTCACCTATACATCATTGTATACAGTAAAATCTTTATCTGAAAAGCAAGAGAAAGCAAATATAAAGAAAACACATTTAATTGACACAATCAGAGTACACATAATCAAACAACAAATAAAAAAATACATCTAAAACATAATAATAATATAGTAAGACATTACCACACACGGTCATCTGATCCCAAACTAAGCAGAGCTTGTAGTATGGAAACCAGATAACTGGTTATATACTACATATAATAATTTTCTATTGTAAATACATACTTAAATATAGATATAGATAATTACACCCAGACACAAGACCAACAGACATGTTTATCACACAAATTTAAGGTGGGAATCGAACCCACGATCTGCGGCATGTAAGGCAAGTTTCTTACCTTCCACGCCACTGGCCCGTCAAAAGCTGCAGAAGCTAGTTCATAACAAGGACCTTATACTTACTATAAGGTCCTTGGTTCAGAATAAGTTTACAAAAAATACTTATTGCATCGAATGTCTGTACACGGCCTTTAGACGAATAACATAGCGAAACGAAAACGAAAGATCGAAAAGAACAAAACGTATAGATTGACATTTACCTTACTCACGTGACAATTTTATTTCAAACCCATACATTTTGTGATATTCGAACTTTCGTAATCGCATATCAATGTAATTTGTCTACAGGCCCTGATATAGATTTATAGTAAGTAATATCTACCTACCTATTCTAAACATGACCTAGAGTCATCGCATTTGTGCTGCAACGGTACTACTATTAACTACAATCTGCTAATTATGCTCGTCTAGGTTATGGGAGCTGTGTTTAAAGATTTTACTCTAAACTAACTTAAGACTGTAACACCTAGAGCATAATATTTAAATACAGGCTGGAGATAACATAGCAGGGAAGAGTGTGATGAAAGAACTAGGTTTTGAAAGAGCCGATGTAATTTTTACTCACAAAAATATGACAGTTCTACGAAAACAAATTTTGTTTTAGTAGAACTGTCATATTTTTGTGAGAAATTAATAGTAATCCAGTGTTGCTTAGTAAAAAAATAAATTTAACTATGGTAGTATGTATAGGTAAGTTAGAAAAATCATACGGCTCTTTGAAACACTGTACACTTAATCAAAGGAGCACATTGCCACTAAACAATTTTTCACAAAATTTAATTTTATTATGTTGTGTTATAGTTAAAAATAATATTGGAACGAAGTTCCTTACGGCAGGCTTGGAGGGGATGGGGATTTTGCTGCGCGACCGAACTGAAAAAAATGTGATAGTAAAACCGTAAGAAAAAATCCGTGGAAAAAAGTGCGTGGAATAAAACCGTTAAATGAGACGTGCGCAGGCGCGACAGTCGCATACACAAGCGAGTAGTGTATAATACCTTTCTCTTTCTTGATTAGCCGAAGGAACTTCGTTCTTACCTGATGTCCCACGACACCACATCATTTTTATTTATTTTTTATAATTTTAATAATAATTTGCACGCTTGCTCGCATGCAGGATACAATGACATATGGAGATAAAATTTGACTTTGTAAAAAATTGTAATGTCTTCTTGGCAAATAAATAATTGATTTGATTTGAAAAACTATCACACCGCAGCGTAGGACAATTAATTATGAAAAAGTACAAGTAATTTTACCTTCCATGTTCTTCATGTGCAATATATTACTAGTAACTAGCCGACGCCTCTTCTGTAGAAGTAAGTAGTTATTAGTCTTATTTAAGTACATAGAACATAGTCATATACTAGTAGATTATAGATAATAAATAGTAGTAACTAATTATTTTTAGCTTAATATTGTATCTAGCTCATGTATATGCCAATAAACTTATTTTTATTTATTTATTTAATTATTGTCATCTACTTAGACTTAAGATATATGTACACGAAAAAATCCGTATAATATCCTGTGAAAGAGTAAGATTCATCCCTTCTCACCACTCTACCCTTAGTAGGTACAAGTTATCAATAAGAAAATAGATTTCGAATACTATCATAAACCTGTCAAATGATTTTACCTATTCTGTTTCCCATCAATTTTATTCTATTTCTATAGCACTACATTTCGTTGTTATACCTATATGTTTTGTACGAAATAAATAAATTTGATAACGCTTTTTGACAAGTTCAATATAGTAATTCCGCGATTGACTGCTCTGTGATATTCAGAAACATTCACATGTATAATACCCATTTAGTAAAAGGTAGTAGAAAAATCAGAAATAAAATTTACGGTTATTCATATTTTATTACTTGTAAATATTACCTACAGCTGCCAGTTTGAGATAAGCAAAGTGTTGTATTTGTGTTAAAATACTTGTAGATTTTATGGTGATCACTTTGTTCTACATTGAGTTTATATCTAATATTATTTGAATACGTTATTTTGAAATCAATTTCACATTTTAGTGTTGTATCTGATAATTTTAATAGATCCATTAATGGTGGACGCAACACCTCTATAATTTGAATGCTATAAACTTTTCCATTTATAATTTACCAGCGACCCGCCCGAGCTTCGCACGGGTGCAATGTGTTATGCTTATAAACCTTCATCTGGAATCACTCTATTAAAAAAACGGCATCAAAATCCGTTGCGTAGTTTTAAAGATCTAAGCATACATAGGGACATAGGGACAGAAAAAGCGACTTTGTTTTATAATTATAGTGACTAGCATTGACATTACTCCTACTTAACTACACAATTTTTTACTTTTTACTAACTTTACGGGTCACACTATTTACTAAATCTATGAGTCACATTATTTACTTTTTGTTTTTTATCTTTTTTAACAGTTTTTTTTTCTTTTTATATTTGTTTTTTTTTATTTATGTATCAAATAAAAGTATTTCCTTTCTTGCCGCTACAGCTCCGCCAGCGTGAACTACATTTTATGTTATCCTCACAAGTGGGATTAAAAGTTAATAACTTTTCGCAATAAAAAGGCTATCTAATAGTGCAGGAATTTTGAAATCGGGCCAGTAGCCCCTGAGATTAGTTCGTTCGATCAAACAAACTTTTCAGCTTTATAATATTACCCCCGTATTCATAAACGTCAAATTGTCTGTCATCTTGATATTTATACTAGTAAAGAAGAGACAAAGTCCATTTTAACTAAAGAGTCATATAAGAGTTTTATGAATAAGACCGTGAAGTACGAGTCTATGTGTTGTAACTCTGTTAGATAGATGTGGGAGAAGATAAATTGGTAAAGGTAGAAAAAATATGCTTACCTGGCCAGCGTGAGTGGAGGCCTAACTCCTAAAATGGCTGAGAGAAGACCAGGAGTTGGACAATAAATAAGTGCCTACTTTTCTACGAGCCTTCAGATGTTATGATTACCACATCTTACGAAACACGAACATTTTCACATGATTGCACTCATTATAGCAGCTGCTGCTAGTACAAATAATTATCGACAACAATCGAAACGGGACCGAATATTTAGCTCGTTAACAACAGAATATTAATAATGTCTGTTTCGACACAAAAGAGCTCTGTTAATAACCTACGTTAACTGTTTTACCGACAGACTTTGTTTTGTTTTACCGACATAATTGAAAATAAAAATAATAATAATATAAATATTTGTTTGTAATTTGTTGCTCCTTTATGGTTTTTAACCATAAGGGGGTCTCATTCCACTGCCACCTTCTCACCGATAAAATCATTCGTAACCACGAGTGAATCGGTATAGTGGGCTGGCGCGTTCCATCTTAGACATTGCTTAAAATCAGGCAAGTTGTAGTCAAGCGCCAGCCTATCGTAGAATAAAGAAAACACCGATATTTTCAAAAGGTATCTTTTAAAGTAGAATATTTTGCAAATTACTCTTCATAAGTGCGAAAGTAAGTCTGATTAGCGCGATAACCGACATGCGCGGTTGGAGCCGCGGTCGAAAACGTAGTAGATTACTAAATCGACAAATAGACTAATTTATAATAACATCCTCTTTTTTGTAGGGGGTTATAGCGAGTCAAAATTTTCGCATCTATATAAAACTAGTTGCGAATTTTGTATTTGCGATTTAGCGCGAAAAGTCGTTTATTTTTTTTTAAATTTTGTTGTACCCAGTGTCACTCTCACGACTAAGACGAATCTAATGATATTTCTCAAGCTGCGACAAGGTGTTTAGGCTCTAGAGGGCTCTCTCTTGGGGGCTGAGTTAATTGAATCCCCACACGTGGTCCCCGGGTGATGCAAATTAGTCAGGTGACAATCAACTGGTGGTAGGCTTCGGTCGTGGTTAGTGACCACTCACCAGACAAAGCCGCACTGCCAAGCGGCCTTGCCGTGTTCCGGTGCGATGTCTGGTGACACCATGTAGAGAGGGTGGGTCGGAACTGTTGCTCTTTTAAGGTTTCTAACCTTAAGGAGGCTGATTCCACTGCCACCTCCTCACCGATAATCATTCGTAATTACAAGTAAATCGGTACACTGGGCTGGCGCGTTCCATCGTAAACTTCATCATTGCTTAACATCAGGTAAGTTAACAGTTAAAAGTAAAAAAAGAGCGTGTCAAAGAAATATAAATACATTAATACATAACGCAGACGCAGCATCGGTTCGACCGTCCTCGGACGGCTCACCGAAAAAGTCCGGTGAACCAATAGAGGCCCTTCAGGCTAATTGGGTTAGGTCATCAGCAAAAAAAAAACGCAGACTCAGTCGTCTATAAAGTCCCATAGATTCGGTTGAGCAAGCAATAATTGATGCAACTCACCCGCATATGGTGCTGTTATTGTTTTATTGTTAACCATAACATGCTATTGTGTTGAGATTGTGTACTCCACAAATATCTTCTTACACATAGTAATATACGTGTTGAAATGTGAGTTGTTTAATAAAGCTTATACCTAGTGCGTAATAAAACAAAAAAAAGTTGAGAACTGAAGGTCCGAATTTTAACAAGGTGATAGTTTTTATCCGTAATACTTTACGGTTAAAAACAATCATCACCCTGATCTGTTAATGCTATCACGAAATTTAAAAATTGATTAGTTATTTATAATATATTTTACTTTACACTTTAGTGATTATTATTAAAACATTGTTTGCCTTTTAAGCCTGTAACACGGGGCAACCTAGTTCAGGCGAATGTATTATACTCTACCTATTGTGAAATAAACCTGTACTCTTTAATTGTAACTACTTACTTTATGAATAAACTTTACTTTACTATATTTCCCTTCAAAATGGACCCACATAAGGTAAGTTTATAACGCTAATAATAACAACCCTTGGTTACTCTTTGAAACTATAAATTATCTATTATATAAAATTTCCATGTCACAATGTTTGTTACCGTACTCCTCCAAAACGGCTTTACCGATTTTTACCAAATTTGATATGCGTATTCAGTAGGTATGAGAATCGGCTACTACCAATTTTTCATACCCCTATGTGATAAGGGTTGTTCACACTTAATTTTTTTTTAATTTTCGTATTAAGAAAATAAAGTAATACGAAAATTAAGTACGAAGTTGTCTGGGGCACCTAGTGCAATATAAAAAAATGGTCTGAAGAAAGTTTATTTAGGAAAGTTAATCTTGTTATCGTGGTAAAATGTATTTTACACAATTTACCTATCAGTCACCAATAACAAAACCAATTTCAAAAATTAAATGTATCCGTTTGGGTCGCCGGATGAATCTTAATCACAACCGGAGGTAGCGCTGCTGTTAGGCAAAACAAGTCCACTGTCAAGCTGGTTAAGTAAGGCTAATATAAAATCTGGGTCAATTTTAGTACCATGATAAAAGCCTTCAAAGCCTTCAAATAGCTAACTGGATTTGATAAAACTATCAGCTGCTGCCTTATAAATTTGTTATCAGTTCCATTAGCAAATTGGTTCAAGATTGTCAATGTAGCGAGCAAATTGTTTTAACTGTTGTGTTATGGAGCTTTGAGGGGATAGCGGAGAGAGTGGAATGCACGGAGTTGCATGTCCGTGATAAGTTTATGCGCCGAGTCCAATTTGCCCATACCTATCCATAGAAGTAAACCTACTTTTTAACGGATTTTATCGCGGTTTATTTTAGAATTTAAATCCCTACGTTTCAAAGTCTTTTCAGACTTCATGGTCACGGGTGGACTGCCGACTAACTGACGTATTTGACGTCCAAAAATATTAATCACAATTATCTCTCAACTAGGTATCTTACGAGTTGAGAGAATTTAGGCCTTAATCCACAAACGCTGGCCAAGTGCAGGTTGGTGGGTGTCACATGTCCTCGAATGATTAGTTCCTATAGACATGCCGGTTTCCTCACGATGTTTTCCTTCACCGATATCGAGCAGCGGCGATGTTAAAATTCACACAAAGATGTGTAGGCACGACTGAGAATAGAGCTTGCGACCTTATAAATCTGAGGCGAGGCCCGTACAGCTGCGCCAACTTTACTTGCTTAATTTATTTCTATTAATTTAGTTAAAGTAATATCTCCTTCTTTCAGGTTGCAACTGCTCGTTAATTGGCTCTGAGAGCAATGTGTGCGACATTCGGACTGGACAGTGCCGGTGCAAGCAACACGCCACCGGCAGAGCCTGTGACACTTGTGAGGTAAATATTGACACAATTGTTCTACCTATCATTCGCAATGAAAATTACTTTCTTTTTAACCTCCGACATAAAATAAGTACAAATAAGTATGTAATGAGAGCAGCGGTGGTGCAGCGGTATGGGCCTTGCCTTAGATTTATAAGGTCGCGGGTACGATTCCCAGTCGTGCCCACACATCTTTGTGTAAATTTAACATCGCCGCTGCTTAATGTCGCTGAAGGAAAACATCGTGAGGAAGAAAAACATCGTGTTAGTTACATTTAAAAATACTTAATAACCATTGTTAGTATAAAATTATTCTACGTATAAACTCTTTCAGAAACGGAGAGTTGTAGTATTCCGCTACAGTCTTGAAAATAATGTTGGGACTGTCTCTTACTTTTCTCAGTAGCGGAACTGGTTTCTTACGTGTTATCGCAAGAAAACCGTCAGTTTATATGTTTTAAAAACATCTCCGACGCACTGCAGTACCGAGGCAGTGTCAACAGCATCCTGAAAGCATTATTGTATTGGATACGAAGGACGTCTAGCGAATTTTTGGTATTGTTGACTCATAGATTGCCCGCGTATAGGCTCTGGCAGTAAGCTTAAAGAGTAATTATTATTTGGTCTGTACAGCGAGCAAATCTCAATACTCAATCTACGGATCAACAGTTTAGAGGGGTTTAAAAATTTAAAGCCTTGGGTCTCCCGCCCCTTTCAACGCAGTTGCCACGGTTGAAGTTTTGGGCTCTTAAACCGAGTTTTGGGCTCTAAAACCGTTTACACTCGTCTTGTCTTGGTTACCAAATATTAGAAATGGCATCCCTAATTGTAGGTCAGTTTCAATATTTTTTCTAATTGTAAGCTACATAAGTACTTTGTAAAGGTTACTAGGTCGTTATTTAGCAGTGACATTTGTGAAAATGAAATAATCATTTACACAAATATCATAGACATTTAAATCCCGAATCGTAAACCCAGTTACAAGTTACATTTCGCATTGGTATTCAAATAAGGGCGCTCAAAATGGCCGCGTGACATTTCAAGACGCGCCGACGCAAACAGACGTCGAACCGAATAAATAGACCACGTTAATATCTCTGTTTTTTTAAATAGTTTATTCGTAGCGGGCCGGTGGCGTGGTCGGTAAGATACTTGCTTTTCGTCGTGGTCGTGGGTTCGATTCCCACCCAAGACAAACATTTGTTTAAATATATCTGTTTGTCTTGTGTCTAGGTGTAATTATCTATATTCAAGTATTTAATTACAAAAGAAAAGTATTATATGTAGTATATTAGCAGTTATCTGGTTTCCATAGGAAAAGCTCTGCTTAGTTTGGGATCAGATGGCCGTGTGTGTTAATGTCCCACTATATTATTATTATTATTATTATTGGCAACAGGGTCTCGTCAGGGATCGTACTAACGGATAAAAACGCTTGGAATTAAGTCGCTCTAATTCAACAGATTCATTCATTTAAAAAGAAAAAAAGCCTACTGAGTTTTTTTGGCAGTGTTTCTCAGTAGTTGCCAGTCATTCACTGCACGGTAAGAAAAGAAATTGGAATATTTTTGAGTAGACTCGCGTCTCAAAAAAAATAAAGCATATTTTCATTTCATTTCAATCTGAATATGACCACTAGTTCTATATTCTGAGGGACCACAAACGGTGAAACACGTTTCGAATCGTGAAGCCAAATTAAAGGTGACCGCGTTAATTGTCAGTTGTAGTAAAATTTTAAAACAAATTTTGTATTTCATCCTAAAGTATTAGTAATCCAGCTTAATAGTCTCTCATTTGAGTTTATGACGTTGTAAATGTCAAATAAATAGTAATGAACGCCATCTATCGGCGTGTAATGGTTATTATTTGACAGGCAAGTAGAATGAATTGGAAACAGAAATCAGTAATAAATAGTGTGATAGAATACATAGAATCTGATTAGTTTTCATAAAGAAAATGCTTTTATTCATCATTCCCTTTGCCTTTTCCCATTTCTATTGGGGTCGGCTCCCAGTCTAACCTGATGCGGCTAGCTACCAG